>CM051026.1:92051625-92129125 GCA_027627225.1 Congeria kusceri
GAACTACCTGAAGTAAAAACATCGCAATTGTAAAGGTTGTCATTAAAATTGCACATATTAAAAGGACATTCGTACAGTGTGCTTTATACTGTTTAAAACACTCGTGTTGACATATAGTTGATGAATATCATAAGTTATTGATATTTGTAAACTAGTCAGAGTATTCACGATGTAATGAAAGTGAAATGTAACATGTAGAAATAGGATTCCGTAAATGTCTGTACCAAACATAAACAACTGAAAGGTTTTCTAGTTCACATTATTCAAACGTGTATATTAAATGCCCGGTTTTACTGCTTTATTACTAAAAGGGTCCTTAACAACGTCCGTTACAATTATTGAGACTCAATGAGAATGACATGGCAACATATGTGACCATGGAAGGAAATCACTGCGAGGAGTGTGTTATTAAAAGGCATGAAAGGCATAATGCTACAGTTCAGTAGTTTCAATATGTACCTGATTTTCTCATCAAGCTATCATCCCAATCCTCTATTTTTAGAGATAATAACAGAAATTATTTCGTAACGAGAATTGTGGTGGTCGTACCGGAAATGACAGCGGGTGACGTCATGTTATTAGTGATTGCACACGTTGCATGTTTTGTTTAAAGTTAATATAACTGTATTATTGCAGCATTTGTATTATTATTTCGTATTTTGTTTATGTCTGGAATGTAAAACAAGCGTTTTGAAAGTAAACCACAGTTAACTAACAACCATAAACATCAAGTGTCAGGTGATATAATTATATATATATATGTGCTAATAATGCACATGAATAATAGTGATTTGTTTCAACATATGTATTAGGACATAATAACCTAATATATAATAACATGTATTGGGCTGAAAAGTGGTCCTCATTGAAGCCTCTCCCGATATATGATAATATTACTCGCATTATGTCATGACGTCGCAGAAGAAATATAAGAACTATAAACAAAATAAGACATGATACAATTTTGGGAAATATACAACATGCATATTGGAAACGAAATAGAAGATATAAATTTGTTAATATAAGTAATAGACAAAAATTGAATAAAATATATACAAAAACAGGAAGACAGAGATGGAGGAATGTTTGAATGCTTGGGATGTTTGAATATAGTACTATTTTGATCGACTGAGAGCGAGCGATAGCAACACAGAAGCACATATAGGGCTGGACATCAAATTTGTGACACACCATTGAGTAGCTGAACACGTCGTTCTCTAAACTTTGGACAGTGAAAGAAGAATCGATTGCAGTCTTAAATTACTCCACAAGATAGAAAGTTAGGTGATTCAATGATATCCGTGTGAAAGAGGTCGGCAGCAAGAGCACTGCAATTGGTTCGGAGTCGGGTATCTAGAAGTTGGAGTTTACGCGTTTCTTAAAAGAAGTGCTGTGGAGTAGTTTCTATGTTAGCGTTTAGCGATTTAAGCGAGTATGTAATTATCTGACTCCAAAATCGAACTGAATACTACATGCATATATATTCATTCCATATGTGTGTATACTATTTTTCCACTTACAGTGTGTTGTTTTTTTTAATCGTTGGTGCATTTCTGGATTTAACTGATTCTGTACTGATAACAAATCAGACGGTTTCGTGTATTTGTATGTTTCAAATTGTCTGACTCTATACTAAACCGCTATCAGCTGTTTTGCGAATTTCTGTTTGACTGAATCTTAGCCAATAAGCAATTACACTGTTTCATGCATATATATGTTTGGATGATTCTGTACTGATAACAAATCAGACTATTTCGTACATTTTTAGATTTGACTGACTATGCACTAATATGCAATAATATTATTTTATGCATTTCTATGTTTGGCTGATTCTGTACTGATAGCCAATCATACTATTTCATGCATTTCTAGTTTTTACTGATTCTGTATTAATAAGCGATCACACTTGTTCGTGAATTGTTTATGTTTGACTTACTCTATACTAATAAGCAATCACACTGTATCGTGTATTTCTAAGTTTGACTGACTCTGTACTGATAACTAATCAGATTGGTTTGCGTATTTCTAAGTTTGACTGACTCTGTACTGATAACCAATCATACTATTTCTTACATTTCTTGACTTGACTGACTTTGTACTGATATGTAATCATACTGTTTGTGTATTTCTAGATTTGAATGACTCTATGTGGATAAACAATCGGATTGGTTCGTGCATTTTTAGGTATTACTGGCTCTATGTTTATAACCAATCATACTCACGGTTATGAAACTCACCGGACCAACAGTATCAGCATTGAGTCAGTTAAAACACGGTTTGACATCTCACCGGAATACCTCATTTCGAGGTATAAAGAAAATTTCCGACGGTGACCTCCAAGGTAAACCGGTGGGATGAAAATATTGAAAACAGAACGTATGACTTTCCAATAGTGTATTATTTTCTCCTTTTAAATGTGCTTCTTAATTTAATCGGCTAATACAATAACCAGTAAATTCACTCGTTAGTAGTTTCATTGATAACAACTGTAGGTTATGTTATAAGATGATAGTATTGTAAAATTTTCTATACACTTAACACACCAAAATGAGGTGGTCCAGTGAGTCTTTTAACAGTGATGCTGTTTTGTGTATTATGTTAAAACTTACTCAGCGCTGATAAGCAAACCGGTTGTTCATACATTTAAAGGTTTAACAGGCACCGTGCTGATAAGCAGTATGAATTTGGATCGAATGCCGAACGCTACAATGAGGTCGCTTACCTGTTCAACGGAGCAGCGGAGGGGAGTTGTACTAGGTACGTAGAACTGAACGTGCGAACTGTACGGTTTTTAGATATAAACGCATGAACTGTATGGTACGTGGAACTGAATGTGTACACCGAACGGTACGTAGAATGTTTGGATTGTATTATACGTAGAATTGATTGTGTGAACTGTATGTTACGTATAATTGAATGTGTGGACTGCACATTATGTAGAAATTCAATGTGTGAAATTTAATGCCAACCATGCAATTTTTACTTTTAATTCTACTTCTACTACTACTACTACTACTACTACTACTACTACTACTACTACTACTACTATTACTACTACTACTACTACTACTAATAATAATAATAATAATTATTATTATTATTATTATTAGTAGTAGTACTAGTAGTAGCAGAAGTATTAGTAGTTGTTGTAGTATTATGATTATTATCATAATAATAATAAAATAATAATAATAATAATAATAATAATAATAATAATAATAATAATAATAATGATAATAATACTACTGCACTTACCAAAACAACAGCTAACTGTTAGTGATACTACTTTTACTACAATTATGATTTATTTTCCTCCTTCTCCTTATCCAGACTATTATTGTGCTACCTCCTACACAACCAACTAACCACCCATACCAACACAACCACCAATTGTTCAACAATCGTCAATAATTTGGTGTGCTAATGATGAATTTCATGAACGACACGGCTATTCGCTAGGGTAACGTTTGGGAATTTCTTACCGTGCTGGACAATGGAACTAGGGTCTACTACTTCCCGTCGGACATGCCCGTGTGTGGTTTGCTCAATGAGAAATGGCCGACTAGGCCTACAAACTGTCCGACCACGCCTATTTTCTGCTCGCCCACGCCTACCACCTGCCCTCACACCTCAACTATAAGAGAAAGCCATCCAAGCAAGTAGATTGAGAGGCGCAGCCCCCATTACAATATAGGGATTATTCACTTATTGAATTTGCTAACGACCGCAGAGGTCCAAAAAATGGGTTATAGCCCGATTGTGTGTTATGTCCTCCAAAACATACATCTTGAGTGACATAAAAACACGAAACAAACAGGTACTTCACTATAAACTCGTAGTTTTCGGCGTATGTGTCTAACCCAACGATTGACCTTTCTCAATATCAAGCCAAATGTTGTAAAAATTTCCCGCCAGTAGTACCTAATGAAGTCCTATTATTACATCGGCTATTTGTAAAATAATTAAAGAACAATTGTTATAATGCAATGGGTTTAAAATTCCAAAACTATAGAGGCATGTTGATAAAACTTTCGAGTGCCTCATCTATATTGGTACTCAATATGCTCGGTTCTGCACAAATTACAGCAAAAGACAATGCTCGCTGTCTAAGAATTGACCTTTTTAAACCTCATGAAAACATAAAATTATTCAGACTAGTTTACAAATGAAATATGGTACAGAACATGCAAGCAATTGCACAAGTTTATCAGATTAAAGTTATGTTAGTACACGACTAAAGATATGTCGAAAAAGCTAAAAGATATATATATACTCATTGCTTTGCAAATGTATATTTTACATTGTATTTTGTATAGGTTGACATAGGTACTGAATTCCGCCGATTTGAACTCATGATTCGCGAATGCAGCTAGATGAATTAATTTCACTCTCAATCCTCAACAAAGACAAAACATTACCTATTACTTACGGCATACATACCCAATATGTTTATATTGCAGACTAATTCATATAAAGCCATTATCACTTTTGGGGTTTCCACACAATTTGAAAGCTCCTGTCTATGTTATTATATTGTTTCTTGATATTTATAGTCGCTTTACATGTTGTTGATAATGAGTGAACATACCACTTAAATAGGGAGGGGGGGGGGGGTCGTGGTTTTATGTTAATAAACACGCAAAATATGTCGGTGTTTAAAAATCGCCCGTGTACACAACGGTTCTCACAAACACATTTTTACCCACTGAAGTATTTTTATTTTGTTTATTTTTAAAATAAAGACATATGGCGATGGGATAAAACAAATACTAGTTAACTTTTGATTTAAGAGTGTATGCTCGACACGATATAAATCGTTATTAACACAATTACATGTCTATTGACACGGTCGATATAGTTTTCGACCAGTACAAGGGCTATGCAAGACATACCTGCGTAGAAATATTATTTGTTCTATATTCAGGTTTGGACAAAGGCGTGATTATTGTCGTCTCCATTGCTGTGTCAATCACCTTGGGTTTTGCAGCTTTCTTCCTTTACAGGTGAGTCAACGCATCTCGTTCATGAAGTAAATTACGTGCATCGATGTTATTTTTTAACCTTTGCGGGAAAAGTGGCGGGACCCTTCAGATTGGGAATTTTACGGCAAGAGGGGATTTACTTTTAAGCAAATCTGTATAACATGTTTAAAATTTACTTATTTATAACACATTCATTGTTTTGCTACAAATGATGAGATTAAGCATGAACTTGGTTTGATAAAAAAATGATGGGATTGTTTACGAAAATTCCTCTATCTTCGTCATTTATTGACGATTTTTGGTATCTTTTTTTCACAATAAAGCTTAATTTCAGAGGATAATTTTAAGATAGATATAGGGGAAATGTATACTTTTAAAACGGAGGAATGGGGCCAAAGTCCTGCCTACTGGATATTGTTGCATGCTTGACAGTTGTCGCTGCTAGTTGTTAGTTAGCAGCGCGAATCTATACACAAAGTGGAACGCCTCTAGCTGCATAGACAGGAGATAACCCTTATAGACAGAACAATAATGTTTGCTGTATGTTCTTCAAAGGTGGTGGAGAAAAGAGAAGGACTTAAAAAATACAGACTGGAAGATCAACTTCAGTGATCTCATATTTGTTTCCAAAGAAGATTTACATAGTCCTAAAACAGCTACACCAGTATGAGTATGATATAATTGGATTGTTTTCCATCGACATTGCTGGTGGTAAAACCAATGAACTGACTTAAACAGAAATTGGATTTGCTAAATCTAGACATGTTATGTTATCTGTTTATTCCCAGCTGTTTGTTTCATTGTTGTTCTTGTTGTTGTTGTTGTTGTTTTGATGTATTTTTGTTTGATTATGATTCTTGTTTTATTTTATTTGGTGTGTTTACCCTTTACTTATTAAATTGTGTCTTTACGATGTTGGTTCTAAATCAAATAACTGACTCAAACAGAAACTGGATTTGCTAGATCTAGCCCGTCGGGGACATGCAATCTGTTCATTTCCTTCTGTTTGTTTCATTGGTGTTGTTGTTGTTGTTTGTATTTTTTATTTATGTTTATTTGTGTGTATTACTTTAATCTATTTAAACGTGCGTGTGCGGTTTTGAAGTCATTTGAATAACAATGTGAAATGACAAAACAGCTTAAAAGCAAACAGAAAAGCAACCATAAATGAAACTCAGAGAAACCAACGGAAATTTTGACTGTGCACTGTGGATAGGTGTTGTGTTACCTTGATCAAACGCCGATTAAATGTACTTTGTTTACGCTTAAACTTGTTTTGATTGTTTATATTAAAACCTAGCCAATTTTGCGTTTTATAGCCATGTTTGTTTGAGGCGTTATTCCATTGTAAACCAAAATATTTCATTTTACCATAAAATTATTAATATCTATTACATAGGTGCGCAAAATCTAAACATTTTATGACGTAAACAAACACAAACACTTAAACATATCAATGAAGAAGTGTATTTCGCGCATGTACACAATTTTTGATGTTTTACGTTCTCACGGAACACTGCAGCTTATCAGGTCTGGGTAAATATGCTATAGTTGTGTTGCTAAGACTATGTTTTCGTGAATTTTCGAACTCCACTTCTCGAACAAAAATGATTATATCATAGTGTTGACAATTATTGGTCTTGAGATGTAGGTTATGTGAATTTGTATAATTGAGTAAAACGCCCTTTTATAATTCCTATCACGATAGTATTCACTACATGTTTATTGAAGCCACAGTCCATAGAATATAATTCTATACTTCTTAACATGGCGTTAGTTTTAATGCACGCTTTTGACGTTTGTTTTCGACTGACAACTGTTTCTTATTAACGAAAGGCATTTTATAATGCCTATGTTCGAAAACGCTTGGTACACACGGAATATGCAATAATTAACACGCTGATTTACTTCAGAAGCATTACCAGCTACCCCATACATATAACTTTACGAAAACAAGTTATCAAAACGTTATTATTTTACCGATTTCAATACGTTCTTTTGTACTTTGATTGGTAAGATGTCCATTAGAAACGATTTCTGACATTTATACTTTGATGAACATTTTACTGGACTGCTGTTATAAAATGGTATCATTATCAAAACGTAATTTTTATCTGAAAAAAATTTATGTTAGAACAAATCAACCTGCCCATTTGAAACACATAAATATCATATTCAATACACCAAACATGTTCCGGTTTGTCAAGTATCTTATGAAACCAAGAAATTTGAAGTACTAGTCGATATATAGATAAACGGCCTGGGAACCTTTAAATATTGTATATATATACTATGTTTCTATGTTACATCTTTGTTTACATTGGGCCTTCTAATAATACAAACTAATATGTACACTAAGCTCAAATAAATTTTACGTCAAATTCATTATATTAGCATCATTTTTGAATGTATTTCATACTATCAGTGTAATGTGTATAATTATTATTTTTGACATTTTATACGCATACCCTACAGCAGCAATCATAACGAGATTTACACGAAACATAAAAAGAAACGTCAGAGTTTTTCGTAGATAAATATATTCCATAAAAGTAACGCAGGAAATAAATCAAGCACTATATCAGATGAATTAGAATATATAAAACAAATGCGTGGAAGTGCAAGATATTGTTCAAAAGTCAGCGTTGTACATACTTTTGAAATTTAATATTTTATTAGCGCAGATGATGTACAGTGTAAATGTGAGGGTTTGGAAGGACTCAACTCATTTATGGTCTTTAAAATGACCTTTTAAGGACCGGCGGATGTTAAGAAATAATGTTCGATTTATCCTTGTTTATCGGCCAATAAACAACGATTTTGAGTTTTGATGCGTAGGAATTAAACCACTTGGGCGTTAGCTTGAGTTGTTTTATAGTCACGCATCAGAATTTTAAAGAGTTATTAATTGGCCGAAAAACAACGATATTGCGAACATCAGTTCGATTCTAAATACTTGACGTATATTTTTGCAATTGTAATTGGGACTACTTTTTACTATGCTCCGCTCAGAATCGGAACATCTTTTGCGTTGGGTAGTTAACAACGATATTTTTGCTCTTTGTCTTTAGAAAAATAAGCAAGTAAAATTTTACAATAAATAGGTCCTCACTGCCGATACGTTGTATTTATCGTATCTTACGAATTTTAATCATATATTATTGTAAGTCTTATGAATTTGATATTGAGAATAAATATAAACCTCAAGTAAGTATTTTTTACAAGCTGTTAAATGGAATCCGTTATTAAATTGCTGTGTACACTAAACAAGGACCGTCTTCACTTAGGAAAAACAAAATTAAATGTTTACAATTGACTTAAGTCTTTAAATCTATGGCTTTTTCATATATATAGCCACTACTACCAAAACATAAGCGTTTTTATTGTTGTTTATATAAAAGTAATCGAAGGTTGGTTATTAAAATGAGCTACGTAGCATAAGGATCAATTCCGCGTTTTCAAATGCATTAATGTGTCTGGCGACGCAAGGGAAATGTCACACAAACTTCTAAGAAATAACAAATCTGTCAAACCTTAATAATGATGAAGTATGGAAACTTGAATGGCAGTCGCGCAAAAAGACATTGTTAATAGTTATAGAATCGTATAGACGGTTGACAGTTAGCAAAACGCTAGCGGTGAAAGTGGCAAAATTCAGACTGATAATTACATTTTATAAACGGTCTTCTTACTATCTCTCCTATTATGAGTAAACCTTGGGATACATCTTACA
The DNA here is from genome assembly GCA_027627225.1 of Congeria kusceri. Classification (NCBI taxonomy): domain Eukaryota; kingdom Metazoa; phylum Mollusca; class Bivalvia; order Myida; family Dreissenidae; genus Congeria; species Congeria kusceri. The sequence goes on from CM051026.1 coordinate 92,060,341, forward strand.
TCATTAACATTATGTTTATGCAGTATTCTCAGTAAACTTGTTGGAAAGAACTATAGCTGTAATTACATGTCTTATATCGTATGGCAAGAACTATAGCTGTAATTACATGTCTAATATCGTTGGCAAGAACAATAGCTGTAATTACATGTGTAATATCGTTGGCAAGAACTATAGCTGTAATTACATGTCTAATATCGTTGCGATGCGGATTAAATCCGTCTTAACAAGTCGCACGGTGTTCTATATTAAACCACACGGAGCGTCACACGCTAGTTTTGTTGTGTTTAACAAGGAAAACAATATTCTCAATTTCAAAACGTTTAATACTATTTATTGTAGTTAAATATAAACTTGATGTTATGTATGCATTATTTTATGTTTCCTACCTCGCATTATATATTTAAATGGTTAGTTCTATTAGTAAGGCATTGTTAGTGTCTTTAAGGTTACCTTTAATTTACTAGAGTTTATCAAAACAGTAACAAAATACCGTATCCCGTTTAGCAAGTGTATAGTGTTGCTACATTGTAATTGGGTGGATTCAGTTTTGGATGGAACTGAAGGCGGAAAGGTCAGCTTTCACAATTTTTTGCACAGCAACACTGTTTTTGGACTTGATAAAAATGTACGTGTGTATTAAAATCAGAACTTAGTGCAATTTTGATACTTTTCGGAACACATATAGGTCCTTTCAATAAGAAAACAAAGCATTCATTTCACTGCACCTTTGCAACTAAGTACTATTTTGGAACGTTTTGATGATGGTAACTTCTGGCTTTCAAAACTTTATAACGCATTACTCATGCCAGCAACATCTGGTGTAACTCAACGATAACGTATGTCTCATGACCAACATCAATTTGGCCGTACTTGCGACCAATAACATAGTATACTAATTAAACTATCAAGCACAATGTAAGCGATATGTTCCAAGAGTTTGAATGATTTATTTACAGATAGGCAAATACCATAAGGTTTAAAAAGTATGCATGCCATGCATTGCAGAGTACATTACAATATGGTATATATTGGGAAAGCATAATACCCTACAGCATAGTAAAGCCCATTGTATCATATTATGTTAATATTTTATTAATAGCTCGCGCTTAAGAGGTTGATGTTAAATAAATAGTATAGGGAAGCGTTCGCCTCGGATGACATTCTGTTTCGAGGGTTGACAATATCAATGCAACAAACGCTGCCATATGATATATTTTATTATTATATGGAACACAATTACATAGATAAAAACATACAAAATAAGTATTTTTTTTGCTCAATACACATGGACTGACATTTATGCAATAAGCTTATACAACCTTATTATTTTAACGACCTAATTGATGCATTACACACAATATATCATTGTCTGTGATTGATAGCATACGACCTCCACACATACAAATTATGGAACAAATACGTTCTTAATACTTATTGTTCATTTCTTATTCATATATTCTTATTGTTCGTGTGTTATTTACAAATAAGAGAGAATACCAGGTTAGTGTTGATGGTATAGCCGAACAAGATAAGCTTCTCTACAGTCAACACCAATCTTAGTATTCTATTTATTACATCATTTCCATCATTTTCGACTTGTCGTTTGAAAACTATATAAAAACACAATAAATAACACGGAAACATAATAGGACGTCACGATGAACAACACAATGACGTCATTATAATGCGCGTGTTAACTGTATTCGACATGGTGTAAATATATACAGCTCAGTTTATACCCAGAGGTGTTTTTTCGTCAATATCATTGCGAAGATGGGATTAACTATGATATTCATGTTTATTCTAAAGTATACGACTCGTACATGCCTACTTCAAACTTTAAGTTAAATCAGAGAAGCGTACATATCGAAGTATTACTACCTGAAGATTAATATTGGTGCCTGCTTAACGGTTTTACATATAAAATATATAACATACAGCATTTAGGATAACAATACATTCATAGCACCAACAACATACTGTTGTTAAATTTACAGCGACGATTTAAATAACGATATCAATTCATTTTCAGCGAAAACATGAACAATAACGTTATCAATATATTAGCAGAAACATGACAATCAAAATATCGATAAATTCATAGGGACAAACACAGCAGTGTCATACATAAATTCATAGCGACAACAACAGTAACTTTATCAATTAATTAACAGCTACAAGAACATGAATAACGTTATCAATAAATTCACAGCAACAGTAAAAATAACGATATAAATAACATCAGAACTATAACAACGATAACGTTATCAATAAATTCACAGAGACGCCGACAATAATGATATCAATAAAATCAGAGCTGTAACATCGATAACGTTTCGATAAATTCACAGCGACAACAACACAAATGTTCTCAATTGACTGACAGCGAAACAACACTAACGTTGTCAATAAATTCACAGCGAAAACAAAAATGAAACTATCAATAAATTCTCAGCGACAACGATAATACTATTTGCTAAATTGCAGTTATTATAATATAGTGGTCTTTTAAACGCTTTTCATTGCAAACGGTCACATATCTCAGATGTACATAAACTTTTGCGATAAAAACATATTATTTAAATGGACATTAAAAAGGTCAAATACGATAATGTACTGAATATGCCTGCAGACACATCAATATACATGTAATACCAAATATATGTAATATTTCAAACGACATATTTCTTGTGTGTTCCAAATCTGGTTTAGATATATGTCAATGTTCACCAAAACTGGAACAGACATAAAAAGCATGGACCAGTGAGCTTGTTTAGGAAATAGTGGACTCTGATAATGTTAGCTGGTGAAACTTTTCATTATTTAGGCTACGTCGTCAATGTGTTTCTTTTAAAAAAATGGTTGACAATATTTGTGGATCTTAAATATGTTTCAAATGTTTTGTTTGACAATATGTAAGTGTAGTCAGGCTGGTTTTCTCCCTTGTATGGAATAAATTCCCTTGTTAAATTAAAAATATCACTCTGTCGATTATATTTATTTGTTGTTAATCCTGTTCAATTAGAATATCCAAATATAGACAATCTAATTATTTTAGATAAAGTTCTGGGTATTATATGATGTTATCATTTTATTATAAATGTGTTGTATAATCAATTGGAATATTATGTCAATTCCACTGATATTATTTCCGATTACTAGAAAGGGTTTAATATATTATTGAAGGTTATACCATCTTGTTTAGTATTGTTTCCTTTACATCCCCTTAGGTGCTAGATCAAAACCCGCACTATAAAATAATAATGCAGCGATTTATGACACATTAACATTAAATATTACCGTTGAATGGCACTAAAAAACGTACCAAGATAGACATAAGTCAGTTACATGCATTTACGGTTTGTGGCTGGTATTTTGTTCAGCATTTCCATTGGTTTTCTTTAGTCTATTTCGTTTACTTTTTAGATCAGTTGGTATTATTATTTTCAGGAAAGATAGACTTTTTGTCTAAAACAAAAAATAATAAAATAAAATAGTTATCTTCTTAATAGCAGCGAACTGTCAGAATGTCCGAAATATTTATGCACTCAATCTTTACAATACAGAAAAAAAAAACCAACAGGACAAATTAATTAAATTATTTTCTTTTTTGATGCGAACGTCTTTAAATAGACTAATACGTAGAATGCAAACACTGTTTTACTAAGCGATCAAATTTGTTTGAATGAATGTTTATTTATGCAATGGCATTTTTACACCAGACAAATCGTACTACACATTATTATATTCCCTACTTTAAACATATTGGAAGATCAATTTTTTTTTTTTCTGCAAACACAATAATATGCACAACAATCGTGTCCACTAATCCTGAACGGACCGAAAAAGACGATGGATTCGATACATTTGTGGTATCGATTGTTACTGCTTCTAAGCCTGCTGAGTCAAAAGAAGGTAACACAATTCAATGTTTCGAAATCGCCCTACTTATGACCATGGGCTGAAATAAATTCTTATAAAATGTCAGAACAAAAGCAAAATGTGCATCTTGTTGTTTAAAAGTGAATTATAATTTCTTAAATGTACAAACCAAGTACTACACATTACAACCAAATATATACAATTTTTCAAGTGATACATCATATAAAATAATGCATTATAAGCAACAACAAAAAAAAAAAAACAACTTAAATTGTACTTGAACCGTTTGAAGTTTTGATTAGTGTTGACGTTCAATTTGTGAACGTTAAGACAGTAGCTGAAGTTTAACGTGTTTTAAAAAGAATACCATGCATCTCGCCGAATGCATTAAATTCGCGCCGCCACGATATTCTAAAGAAACATTTTTGTAAACAGTTTTACTTGGATGATTTATGTTTTAAAGTAAACAATATCAGCAAACAAATAAGACTTGGCAATGGTAATATACCAGCTCCAGACAATAAGACTATTGCTAAAAATAATAGTATAAAATGTGCTACTATTTGTGCAGCATTAATATACATAATAAAAACAATTGACTAACTAATTAATTTATTTCTAATTTATTTTAAATAACGAACATGCATATTATTGCCGTCGAATTGTGCCGATTGAGATTTCAACTGACGCGAGTACATGTTTATTTATACTGTCCTCCATATGCATCCTTTGATGGACCTCAATCACTACTTCGTCGATACGTCTGTGTAATGCCTGCAGAATAAAATCAGACCAATCAACCTTCCCATCCTCATCTTTGCATTGTTCCACTCTCTTATTGAATTCCAGTTGCAGCAACTCCAGCTCCATTCTTCTACCGCCGTACCACAATAATGGCTCCGGGTGAGAATCAACGGCTTGACGGATGTTCTTCAATCTCAGAACTATCCTCGGACCTTCGTTCATTATGTCCGTTATAGTTGCTACCCATATACGCCGCTGTTCATCCTTAATTCCACATGATGCCATCAGATTTCTAGTTGGTATCATGTAATACGGTAGGTGTAAGGAGGATATAGGAGTTCTTAGTTCTTTCAGGGCTTCGTGAAGCCAGTAAAACAAACTCTTAGCATGAAACATTGCCTGCGGGTTATTCTCCGCCAACCATAGTACTATGTTTTTCACCGTGTACGATGTAACCTCCTTCCTGAGTGGGTTTAATACGTCTGTCTTGACCATTTTCAATATAACATACAATTTGACCTGAGTGTCATTCAGATTGCTTACCAGCTCAGTTTCCCCAGTGTTGAAGCAAATCCTCCATTCTGCATGTTTATATTCACTCTGTTTATATCCAACAGGAGTAACGAATGCTCCCATGGATACGACTTTCTTAACGATATCAGGTGGTGGCCAATGACGTGGTCTTTCAGCCCATCTCTGCAGTATGCTGGGGTAGTGACAGCGTAGTGCGAACACTGTGTCCACATGCAATGCTCCTGTAGCATACGGCAGTGATGGTCCTGCGCGGTCTTGACGCACCTGACCTTGTGGAAGTTCAGATTGATGCTCATGAACAAATAAATAACTTCTCAGAAGAGCATTTCCACTGCCATCATCACACAAGGCTCTGTACAGTCGTGGGGAAATCTGTGTACCGCGTCTCTCTAGAAGCAGCCTACTGTGTCCCGGGTAAATCATGAGGCTGTTAAGTCTTAGCACGGTTGTCTCCCTAGAAAGGTTGTTAGTATTCGCATCATCCTCTAAACACATGACATCATCTGGTACATGCATTCTGTCCGTATAACTGTCGTAGTTGCGTGTCAGACCTTCAGCCTTGCTAACCGTAGTGAAGACTACTACAATCCCATGCAACCGTGCAGTAAGCAGCCTATCCAACTCCCTGTATGCATGTCTCCGGGCCTGTCTGATGTGTGGTCCATACCCGAGCCAGGTCATAACTCTACAAGTCTCTGCGGAGGCATGTTCATACTAAACCTGAAAATGCTGTGTATTCTATCGCAATTACATTTTTAAATAATGCAATACAATGAACGACACAACTTATATAAATAAACATTAAATGTATCAAGACAATCAAGCAATAGAACTTACATACACTACAATCAACAGCATTTTTACTATTGAAAAATATAATTTATCGGATACAATTAATAACATTTAAAATATCATTTTGTCCGTTTCATTCGATATCAGTCATTAACAAAATGATTGAGCATATGTAGGCGATGAATTAAGAAGTGGTAGAAAGTGACATGTAGCCCCTCGAAATATCGTGCAATTGGAGCGGGCTCTAAATGGGGGAATGGATAAATAGTTAATTTACTCTGCAATGTCCATGAGACAGAGGCGCCTGCATGTTTTAATAGCTATGGGATGACATATAATATATTAAACATTATTTTACGAACGTTAAGTTGTGCGATATTATAATTTAATAGTGCTAAACGTTTGCACCAAAAACACAGTATATTGCGATTTTTATTTTAGGGTTAGCGTTTCATTGTGTTAACTTTAATATCAAATTGTCCAAGGAATACAATAAAGAAAACAGTAACAATGCATACGAATGCGTGTGTCATTAATTTAATTGCCGTCAAACTTTGATCAAATTTGCATAAAACACAGCCATTTTATTGAGATGTATTAAAGTGTCGAATTAGAAGCGCTGTTCAGTTTATCAAAGAATACCGGATATCGTTTGTCCTGGAAACACGAATAACCTAGCGACTACTTACCGGAGAGTGACGACTGGACGATCTGCTGTGTCTATGGCCCCATCCAGACTCCGACCTATTACGCATGTTGCCTGCTTCCGCCATCTGTTTAATGCGGAATTTAGATGTTATGACACCAGAAAGTGAACTAGTTCATAACAGCAACAGTATGTCCTATTGTTACGAATGGATTGTAATGACTGAACCACATGTACGTCTTTATTGTATGGACTTTTCAGTATCAGGGGTTCCGAAAAATTGCTTTATCCAGTGTACTGTGTAAGCATTAAAACTAACAAATATTAAATTAAATAACCGCAATATAATTACATCGAATGGCTGTTGTTAACAGTTTTGCTATAAACGAAATTTTAACAAAAATAAGTTTTACTACTAGAAAATTTAATGAAACAGAACATCAAGGAATACAGCAAACATCACCTTATAGTGTATAAAAGTTATATATATATGTTATATACAAAAGGTATACATCAGGGTGGTAGGCTATTCAGCACAAAAATAGCCTGGTAATAAAATTGTGCACACACAAAAAAGAACAACGGGTAATATAACCCGGAAAGGTAATGCCGGCTATACAGCTCACGGCAGGGGTAATACAGCTGTCTTATTGACGGTTATGTGTGTGTGTGAAAGGGAAAGTTAGATGCTAAACTTTTTGCCACGTGTTCAAAAACAAAAGACATCAGGTTTCTGTGAGATGTTCAGATGCAAACGTATAGCTATACTATATGTATAACATAATGTAAAGCTATGTTCCAGGCGTTTTCTAGATGTTAAAAACAAAATGTTACAATCAGTATATTTGGCATCGTTTTCTGTCAAATGTTAAAATGCGAAAAAAGAACTATGCACAAGGTATATGCTAGATGTAAAACACATAATGATTAATTAAGCACAAGTGTTCGCTAGGTTTTCAAATATATAGAAATATAGAAGTTGGTTGATTTCATTGAGTGTTCGAATGTTATTTCAAAAGTAGTTATAGAAAAATGGAAAAAAAGACTGATCTATGACCATGAGCTAAATACTTCATCGAAAGTGACAATATAACAGTGCATATATCAAATTTGATTAAAAAAAAAAAATACTTCACTGAAAGCATTTCATAACAAAATGTACTTAGATGATCATGAATATAATACACAGCGTACATCTTACCTCTAATGCGACTTCTAACACGGCTAGCTAACAAATCTATGTCAGTTTTCTATCTGAAAAATATCTGAAAAATAATATAATTCCAATAAACAAAGGAGCTTAAGAAAATTTAGTTAAACAAGTAGAGTTTTGTTCTAAAAAAATAATCATGCATGACAGTCAACATATCCACTTTGATTAGTTTTTATTCCGAAGGATTATATTGATGCACAGGTTTATCGATTAACACGTTCAAAAAATTGAAGACCGCTCTGAATAGATTGTCAACGCTTTTCAATGATATGAATGATATGTATTGAACGTCGACGGTGCAAATGATAACCTGAAGTTGAAAAGAATGGTGTAACATTTCAACGACTTCAATACAAGGCAAAAGAAGGCTATTAGAGCGATATGTAATCAAAAAACTATATTCTCTGTTTAATATTCTAATTGTTTAAGCATAGAATCAAACGATCATCGGGCGAGTCATGAAGGCCTTTTTTTAAACGAACATATTCAACAGCTACGTTTTGAATCATAGTGGGCATGTTAATCTTTCTAAAGCACAATGTATATATGTATTCACTAAGATATTATAATGTTTATTCAATTTAACACTAGTTAGATTACGTTTAAATTTAACATAGGAATTGTAGACCGTCTTCATAATACATGTAGTTCTCTGTAAATTGCACCTTTGCCATTCAAAATACAAAACAGGTCATATGGGCATGGCCCAGTACACACTACCAACATCATTGGCACGTGGAAACAGGCATTATCTGGTTTTATCGTATTTATAAACTCAACAATGTTACACTATTCGAAGGTAGATAAACCAGTTAAGTTTGATTTCTAACCACATAGCAGACTGGTTTCCAGCATAGCCCAAATCAAATTAGGGAATCATGAAAGTGTAGACTACTTTTGTCGAAATGAAATCAAACGGACGGATAGACGGACGAACGGACGGACATGCCATTAGTGCGCGATAAATCGTCTGAACTGATACATTAAATATAGGAATTATGCAACTCCAGATAAACCATTTTTAACATCCGCATGTTAAAAACCACATTGCCATATAATTTTTTTTGCAAAGCGGATTTAACATGTATAGCTGATAAGCTATCTGACGGACAGACACGCGGACGGCCAGACAAACATAATTATCCAACATCGCTAAGCTTGTGCTCACGAAAACTTGCCGCCGAACTGGTGTCGACCAAAATAGCTAGGGATCTTTATCAACAAGGGTAGCATAGGGTTTAATATTTACAATCAAATTTCTGTCATTGCTAAGAACAATTAGTGGATTTTATGAATGTCTTTATATGCATTTTTATATGTTATATTTTGTATACCATGTCAACGAATTCTACCTCAAAGGGGTAATTTTTGATTATATTAAATTTAGATATAAATAATGACAAATTATAACGGTAAAAATAAGATATACATAAGAGGAAAAGAGTTTTCGCAGGCTGAGATAAAAATCAACTGGTTAAATGTGTCGTGTTTGTTTGGACATGTTTGCATTTACATGACGTCGGAATTGAGAGTATTCTGTAAAACCATAGTTTGCACACTTTTCTTTTCAAAGCGGAATAGCAAAGGAGATTAAAGCGCTTAGCATGGCTCCGAAGTCGTGAGTTCGATACATGCTTAGTATGGCTCCGATGTCGTGAGTTCGATACAAGCTTGGGTTTGTTTGTTTTTTTTAAACATGTTTGTGATTCGTTTTATCTAATATCACACTATGTATTGTATAAGTAATTCTTTATTTAATCTGCATGTCTTAGGATAGCGCATTTCTATACAATAATATAATTTATATTGTAATAGGAAACCATTGTTTTGTAAACATAGTCCCTTTAATAAAACTGCCAAGGTGATATATCGTTTTCAGGAAATTAACAATTAAACCGATGCTCGTGGTGTGAAATATTTATTTTAACAGAAGAAGACACGAACTATGTATGGCCTACTTGCGATGGACCACCAGGGGATTCCCCAATATAATTTACTAGTATCTAACATATATTTACAAAGGCACGTGCCTGAATCTGCAAGTGGACCAGCGGGGAATTCCCCAAAATAATTTACTAGTATTTAACCCATATTTGTAAAGGGAAATGGCATAATCTGTGATACGTGCCAATGCTGTTGGTAGTGTGTACTGGGTCATGCTCATATGAGCTGTTTTGTATTTTGAATGACAAAGGTGCAATTTTGTTTATAGCAATAACAACAGCCATTCGATGTAATTATATTGCGGTTATTTAATTTAATATTTGTTAGTTTTAATGCTTACACAGTACACTGGATAAAGCAATTTTTCGGAACCCCTGATACTGAAAAGTCCATACAATAAAGACGTACATGTGGTTCAGTCATTACAATCCATTCGTAACAATAGGACATACTGTTGCTGTTATGAACTAGTTTAATTTCTGGTATCATAACATCTAAATTCAGCATTAAACAGATGGCGGAAGCAGGCAACATGCGTAATAGGTCGGAGTCTGGATGGGGCCATAGACACAGCATATCGTCCAGTCGTCACTCTCCGGTAAGTAGTCGCTAGGGTATTCGTGTTTCCAGGACAAACGATATCCGGTATTCTTTGAAAAAATGAACAGCGCTTCTAATTCGACACTTTAATACATCTCAATAAAATGGCTGTGTTTTATGCAAATTTGATCAAAGTTTGACGGCAATTAAATTAATGACACACGCATTCGTATGCATTGTTACTGTTTTTTTTATTGCATTGCTTGGACAATTTGATATTAAAGTTAACACAATGAAACGCTAACCCTAAAATAAAAATCGCAATATACTGTATTTTTGGTGCAAACGTTTAACACTATTAAATTATAATATCGCACAACTTAACGTTCGTAAAATAAAGTTTAATATATTATGTGTCATCCCATAGCTATTAAAACATCCAGGCGCCTCTGTCTCATGGAAATTGCAGAGTAAATTAACTATTTCTCCAATCCCCATTTAGGGCCCGCACCAATTGCACGAGATTTCGAGGGGCTACATGTCACTTTCTACCACTTCTTAATTCATCGCCTACATATGCTCAATCATTTTGTTAATGACTGATATCGAATGAAACGAACAAAATGATATTTTAAATGTTATTAATTGTATCCGATAAATTATATTTTTTAATAGTAAAAATGCTGTTGATTGTAGTGTATGTAAGTTCTATTGTTTGATTGTCTTGATTCATTTAATGTTTATTTATATAAGTTGTGTCGTTCATTGCATTGCATTATGTAAAAATTTAATTGCGATAGAATACATTTTTGACAGCATTTTCAGGTTCAGTATGAACATGCCTCCGCAGAGACTTGTAGAGTTATGACCTGGCTCGGGTATGGACCTCACATCAGACAGGCCCGGAGACATGCATACAGGGAGTTGGATATGTTGCTTACTGCACAGTTGCATGGGATTGTAGTAGTCTTCACTACGGGTAGCAAGGCCGAAGGTCTGACACGCAACTACGAGAGTGATACGGACAGAATGCATGTACCCGATGATGTCATGTATTTAGAGGATGATGCGAATGCTAACAACCTTCCAAGGGAGAAAACCCTGCTAAGACTTAACAGCCTCATGATTTACCCGGGACACTGTAGACTGCTACTAGAGAGACGCGGTACACAGATTTTCCCACGACTGTACAGAGCCTTGTGTGATGATGGCAGTCGACGTGCTCTTCTAAGCAGTGATTTATTTGTCCATGAGCATCAATCTGAACTTCCAACAGGTCAAATGCGTCAAGACCGCGCAGGACCATCACTGCCGTATGTTACAGGAGCATTGCATGTGGACACAGTGTTCGCACTACGCTGTCACTGCCCCAGCATACTGCAGAGATGGGCTGAAAGACCATGTCATTGGCCACCACCTGATATCGTTAAGAAAGTCGTATCCATGGGAGCATTCGTTACTCCTGTTGGATATAAACAGAGTGAATATTAACATGTAGAATGGAGGATTTGCTTCAAAGCTGGGGAAACAGAGCTGGTAAGCAATGTTAATGACACTCAGATCAAACTGTTTGTTATATTGAAAATGGTCAAGACAGATGTATTAAACCCACTAAGGAAGGATGTTACATCGTACACGGTAAAAAATATAGTACTATGGTTGGCGGAGAATAACCCGCAGGCAATGGTTCATGTTAAGAGTTTGTTTTACTGGCTACATGAAGCCATGAAAGAACTAAGAACTGCTATATCCTCCTTACACCTACCGTATTACATGATACCAACTAGAAATCTGATGGCATCATGTGGAATTAAGGATGAACAGCAGCGTATATGGGTAGCAACTATAACGGACATAATGAACGAAGGTCCGAGGATAGTTCTGAGATTGTAGAATATACGTCAAGCCGTTCATTCTTACCCGGAGCCATTATTGTGGTACGGCGGTAGAAGAATGGAGCTGGAGTTGCTGCAACTGGAATTCAATAAGAGAGTGGAACAATGCAAAGATGAGGACGGGAAGGTTGATTGGTCTGATTTTATTCCGCAGGCATTAGACAGACGTATCGACGATGTAGTGATTGAGGTCCATCAAAGGATGCATATGGAGGGCAGTCGTGCTAATGATCTGCAAACTACATATAATGGCATGCTGATGTGAAACGACTAATTTGATCAATTAACCACTTTAACTACACACGAAACACGTTTGTATAAATAAACATGTACTCGCATCAGTTGAAATCGCAATCGGCACAATTCGACGGCAATAATATGCATGTTCGTTATTTAGAAAGTATTAAGTAGTTTGTCAATTTATTTTTATTATGGATATTAATGCTGCACAAATAGTAGCACATTTATACTATTATTTTTAGCAATAGTCTTATTGTCTGGAGCTGGTATATTACCATTGCCAAGTCTTATTTGTTTGCTGATATTGTTTACTTTAAAACATAAATCATCCAAGTAAAACTGTTTACAAAAATGTTTCTTTAGAATATCGTGGCGGCGCGAATTTAAATGCATTCGGCGAGATGCATGGTATTCTTTGAAAAACACGTTAAACTTCAGCTACTGTCCTAACGTTGACAAATTGAACGTCAACACTAATCAAAACTTCAAACGGTTCAATTACAATTTATGTTGATGTTGTTGTTCTTTATTTGCTTATAATGCATTATTTTATACGTTGTTTCATTTGCAAATTGTATATATTTGGTTGTAATGTGTAGTACTTGGTTTGTACATTTAAGAAATTATAATTCACTTTTAAACAACATGATGCGCATTTTGATTTTGTTCTGACATTTAATAAGATGGTCATAAGTAGGGAAATTTCGAAATATTGAATTGTGTTACCTTGTTTTAACTCAGCAGGCTTAGAAGCAGTAACAACGATACCCCAAATATATCTAATCCATCGTCTTTTTCGGTCCGTTCAGGATTAGTGGACACGATTGTTGTGCATATTATTGTGTTTGCAGAAAAAAAAAAAAATATTGATCTTCCAATATGTTTAAAGTAGGGAATATAATAATGTTTAGTACGATTTGTCTCGTGTAAAAATGCCATTGCATAAATAAACATTCATTCAAACAAATTTGATCGCTTAGTAAAACAGTGTTTGCATTCTACGTATTAGTCTATTTAAAGATTTTCGCATCAAAAAAGAAAATAATTTGATTAATTTGTCCTGTTGCTTTATTTTTTTTCTGTATTGTAAAGATTAAGTGCATAAGTATTTCGGACATTTTGACAGTTCGCTGCTATTAAGAAGATAACTATTTTATTTAATTATTTTTTGTTTTAGACAAAAAGTAAGTTTCTTTCCTGAAAATAATAATACCAACTGATCTAAAAAGTAAACGAAATAGACGAAAGAAAACCAACGGAAATGCTGAACAAAATACCAGCCACAAACGGTAAATGCATGTAACTGACTTAAGTCTATCTTGGTACGTTTTTTAGTTTAAACATATTTATTTCAAACAAGAATACATATTGCAGTAACATACATACAACATTTTATGACAAGTACATGTTTGAACAGGATTAGAACGAAAGACAGAGTCTTATATAGTTCTGCTCCTACGTTTTTTAGTGCCATTCAACGGTAATATTTAATGTTAATGTGTCATAAATCGCTGCATTATTATTTTATAGTGCGGGTTTTGATCTAGCACCTAAGGGGATGTAAAGGAAACAATACTAAACAAGATGGTATAACCTTCAATAATATATTAAACCCTTTCTAGTAATGGGAAATAATATCTGTGGAATAAACATAATATTCCAATTGATTATACAACACATTTATAATAAAATGATAACATCACATAATACCCAGAACTTTATGTAAAATAATTAGATTGTCTATATTTGGATATTCTAATTGAACAGGATTAACAACAAATAAGTATAATCGACAGAATGAGATTTTTAATTTAACAAGGGAAGTTATTCCATACAAGGGAGAAAACCAGCCAGACTACACTTACATATTGTCCAACAAAACATTTGAAACATATTTAAGATCCACAAATATTGTCAACCATTTTTTTAAAAGTAACACATTGAAGACGTAGCCTAAATAATGAAAAGTTTCACCAGCTAACATTATCAGAGTCCACTATTTCCTAAACAAGCTCAATGGTCCATGCTTTTTATGTCAGTTCCAGTTTTGGTGTACATTGACATATATCTAAACCAGATTTGGAACACACAAGAAATATGTCGTTCGAAATATTACATATCTTTGGTATTACATGTATATTGATGTGTCTGCAGGCATATTCAGTACATTATCGTATTTGACCTTTTTAATGTCCATTTAAATAATAAGTTTTTATAGTAAACGTTTATGTACATGTGAGATATGTGACCGTTTACAATGAAAAGCGTTTAAAAGACCACTATATTATAATAACTGCAATTTAGCAAATAGTATTATCGTTGTCGCTGTGAATTTATTGATAGTTTCATTTTTATTTTCGCTGTGAATTTATTGACAACGTTATTGTTGTTTCGCTGTCAGTCAATTGAGAACATTTGTGTTGTTGTCGCTTTGAATTTATCGAAACTTTATCGATGTTACAGCTCTGATTTTATTGATATCGTTATTGTCGGAGTTCTGTGAATGTATTGATATCGTTATCGTTGTTATAGCTCTGATGTTATTTATATCGTTATTTTTACTGTTGCTGTGAATTTATTGATAACGTTATTCATGCTCTTGTAGCTGTTAATTAATTGATAAAGTTAATGTTGTTGTCGCTATGAATTTATGTATGACACTGCTGTGTTTGTCCCTATGAATTTATCGATATTTTGATTGTCATGTTTCTGTTACTATATTGATAACGTTATTGTTCATGTTTTAGCTGAAAATGAATTCATATCGCTATTTAAATCGTCGCTGTAAATTTAACAACAGTATGTTGTTGGTGCTATGAATGTATTGTTATCCTAACTGCTGTATGTTATATATTTTATATGTAAAACAGATAAGTAGGCACCAATATTAATCTTCAGGTAGTAATACTTTGATATGTACGCTTCTCTGATTTAAATTAAAGTTTGAAGTAGGCATGTACGAGTCGTATACTTTAGAATAAACATGAATATCATAGTTAATCCCATCTTCGCAATGATATTGACGAAAAAACACCCCTGGGTATAAACTGAGCTGTATATATTTACACCATGTCGAATACAGTTAACACGCGCAGTATAATGACGTCATTGTGTTGTTCATCGTGACGTCCTCTTATGTTTCCGTGTTATTTATTGTGTTTTCCAATAGTTTTCAAACGACAAGTCGAAAATGATGGAAATGATGCAATAAATAGAATACTAAGATTGGTGTTGACTGTAGAGAACATATCTTGTTCGGCTATAGCATCAACTCTAACCGTTTATTCTCTCTTATTTATAAATAACACACAAACAATAAGAATATACGAATAAGAAATGAACAATAAGTATTAAGAACGTATTTGTTCCATAATTTGTATGTGTTGAGGTCGTATGCTATCAATCACAGACAATGATATATTGTGTGTAATGCATCAATTAGGTCGTTAAAATAATAAGGTTGTATAAGTTTATAGCAAAAATGTCAGTACCTGTGTATTGAGCAATAGCAAATACTTCTTTTTTCATGTTTTTATCTATGTAATTTTGTTCCGTATAATAATAAAATATATCAAATGGCAGCGTGTGTGGCATTGATATTGTCAACCCTCGAAACAGAATATCATCAGAGGCGAACGTTGCCCTATACTATTTATATAACACCAACATGTAAAGCGCGAGCTATTAATAAAATATTAACATAATATGATACAATGGGCTTTACTATGCTGTAGGGTATTATGCTTTCCCAATATATACCATATTGTAATGTACTCTGCAATGCATGGCATGCATACTTTTTAAACCTTATGGTAATACTACATAAACATAATGTTAATGATGTAAGATGTATCCCAAGGTTTACTCATAATGGGAGAGACAGTAAGAAGACCGTTTAAAAAATGTAATTAACTGTCTGAATTCGTCCACTTTCACGGCTAGCGTTTTGTTAACTGTCAACCGTCGATACGATTCTATAACTATTAACAATGACATTTTGCGCGACTGCCATTTACGTTTCCATACTTCATCATTATTAAGGTTTAACAGACTTGTTATTCCTTAGAAGTTTGTGTGACATTTCCCTTGCGTCGCCAGACACATTAATGCGTTTGAAAACGCGGAATTGATCATTATGCTACGTAGCTCTTTTTAATAACCAACCTCCGATTACTTTTATATAAACAACAATAGAAACGCTTATGTTTTGGTAGTAGTGGCTATCTATAGGAAAAAACCACTGATTTAACGACTTAAGTCAATTGAACATTTTAATTTTGTTTTTCCTAAGTTAAGACGGTCCTTGTTCAGTGTACACAGCAATTTAATAACGTATTCGATTTAACAGCTTGTAAAAAATACTTACTTAAGATTTATATTTATTCTCAATATCAAATTCATAAGACTTACAATAATATATGATTAAAATTCGTAAGATACGATAAATACAACGTATCGGCAGTGAGGACCTATTTATAGTAAAATTTTACTTGCTTATTTTTCTGAAGACAAAGAGCAAAAATATCGTTGTTAAACTACCCAACGCAAAAGATGTTCCGATTCTGAGCGGAGCATAGTAAAAAGTAGTCCCAATTACAATTGCAAAAATATACGTCAAGTATTTAGAATCGAACTGATGTTCGCAATATGGTTGTTTTTCGGCCAATTAATAACTCTTTAAAATTCTGATGCGTGACTATAAAACAACTCAAGCTAACGCCCAAGTGGTTAATTCCTACGCATCAAAACTCAAAATCTTTGTTTATTGGCCGATAAACAAGGATTCACATTTACATATTTCAACATCGTACTAATATTTCCACGCGCCCTGTACCCGGATAATCCTAACGCAGCGAAATGACCCTAACTCAGTGCCAATATGGTGGACACAGTGACAAAGTATTTAATTGTTTTTTACAGGTTTTGTACCATTTGTGTGCAATTGTGTTGAGTATCAGCGTAACGCTTTTAACATCTATAGTGACCTTTGTTGTATGTATTCATATTTTGTTTGACAATTACTCTATGGTGCTGAAAGTCATTAAAATGTACTCGAAAAATTCTTCATACATTATTTATGTGTCCGGCCGTTTTAAAATATCTTAAAATGCAGTAACACCTTACTTGTAATATAAATAAGTTAAATGAACACCTCTATGACCATGTTTAACCATATAAACGTGTACAAATTATGTTTATTGATAAAACATTCATTTATCTTTATTCTGAAGAGGTTATGGGCTTGTGGATAATTCCTGACCGATGTAGGAAACTTTGATGAATAAGTACAAACCTAAACAGGATATTAATCTAACAAAGTAAGACAATAAATACCGATGCATGAATTAATTACTTTTGGTGTTTTTTTCTATGCTTTATTCTATATTGAAATGCATGTATAGTTTCATTTACAGTCCCATGGCGGTTTAGTGCACTATTAAAGTATAGAGTTAGTACACAAATAAAAAGTATACCATTTGAGCAGTATTCGCGTACTGCATTGGGATAAGTTCATAGTTTAGCATTAACACGAGTAATTGACACGAGACCATCTATAGTATAGCATTAAACTATATTTTCAACTGCAGTTCGTAATTAGTATATCATTGAACTTCGAAACTGTCCATCCATGCGTTGTTAGTATAGCATTGTACTTTGTCCGCTTTGAGTAATATGCACCAGTTTGTTCTTAGTATAGGATATAACTTAACCTATTTAACCGATTGGTAAGAGTATTTATAAGTGTGCCATTACCATAGTATTAAACTCTGTGTATGAGAGGTAAACGTTATTCGTCAAAAATATGTTTGTTTCAGGTTACATGGCCAAATAAATAGGGTGGGTAGATCTATATACTCGTTTGTGTGTAAAAAAAATAATCAACTTGAAGAGTATATTTTCAATACGGGGTTAATACAGCTGAATAAATTAACCACGTGAAAATGCTTATAACCAAAACGAATATAATTTTAAGAAAAATATGACCAACCAAAAAACAATATTCCTACGAGCTCAAAACATGTTCTAGGGTCGGGGCAACTTTCTGGTCAGTCGAGTTACCTGAAATAAAACATATTTTTACGCCTTAGCATAGCATTGCAAATATAATTAAGTTGCTTGCTATTTATCAAAGATTTTTCAAATATCATGCAATATGTTCTGCAGACCAATGGGCTAACATATATTTCTACGTGCAATAAGTTTCATTTTTGCAAACGGATGCTCCTTGTCTTCCTGTACAATTTATCATGTTTTGATAATTGCTATCACTTCATTATCCTTTGATTCTCAATTTACACCAATGATTCACATATATGCAACCTTTATCTTACTGACAAAAACTCAAATATAAATAGTGTTAAATACCTTTAAAGGAGTGCATATATTATGGAATGAAAGCAACAACTACAGTTCAAAGTTAAATTATATTTTTACAGTCAGCTTTATTTTGTTAATTCAATACATTTTAAACTGAAGATGCATTTTGGTCCTTTTGAACTTATTAAATGTGGTGAAAATAAGTTTACAAAATGAATATTAATCTGAGACTGCTCAAAATACAAGCCTCAAACTTTTAGGACGTGTTAATAGCCATAAGATACATTATTGTTTTAGTATCCTGCAGTAGATCTAAGAATCATTTTATTGTAATTCTGTTGTTTACAACACTTCTATGATACGGTCCGAAAACAATATCTCAAGAAAGACAATTTTCATGAATCGCAAACAATTTGACCCTATGTCATCGGTGCAAAAATTCATGACTTCATTTAATATTTCTCATCCTACAAGTTAAAGAAGCGTTTATATAAACACTGTGTTTCTTCGCAAGCGGTTTAACTCATTTGGAATGAATTTTAAACAGATTAACCAAAACCTCAATGCGCATAGAACTATGTTATTTGTTTTTTTTGTTCATTTGATGAGATATACCAAATATTGCGATTCAAACGCAAATCTACATGCTGTTTGAGCGACAATGCTCAGTTCTATTAACAACTTAACAGATATACCATTCAAACTTATATCAGCTAGTAGGGTTTGCTGTATATTTTAATATATAGTTTATGATATTTCGTTTAGGAAATCGAGACTTCAATCGCAAAACCGAACCGAAACAAACACAACTGGCCAGTCGCCTTAGAAGTAAAAATCATCGCTCTTGGTGTAGTTTCGTTACGTCATGTTAGATGTGACGTCAGTCGATTTTTCGAAAAGCTTGAGTTGTTTAGCAGAGCAAATAGTAGCCGTATTAGAATAAATGCTAATTTTATACATTGGAAATATCGTTTCGTTAAAGATTGATAAAAAACGGCCAAGGAAGTTAATGATAATCATCGATATATATTAATACAATAACCAATCGTATGTGTCAGCAACAATAGTTTCCTGTTTATATTTCTGTCAATGAACAGTCAGGGAAGGCAACCTTTCTTTTGCGAAGATTCTTAGGCGTTCTAGTTCTTGAAACGTATTGGTTGATACTGATAGACGTTCAAATAGTTTTGACACCGAAAGTGACTTGTTTCATGTAAGACCTATACATTAAAGTGTTTTGTTTTAATAGGCATGTATGCGCGTTGTATCTTTTGATCGAATTATTAATTATTTGAATTTTTAATACACGTTCCCCAGAGTATCTAATAACGACATATTTATTTGCAGTGTGTCATATTGGAAAATACATTTATAAAAATAGCTAGGACCTAACAACAACGGGGTTTGGTTTTCTGAAAGATTAAATCACATTGTATTTGTATGCAGTGGGATTTATTGCTTTTAATATTATAAACATTTAGCGCATTGCAAACAAACTATATTCGGAATACCTGTTAATTTTCAGAACAATTAGTGGATTGTAGCCTGGTTAAAGTTTGGATGAAAGAGGTCCAAATGTTTTTGAAATCAAAAGTATGGAGTACGATAAGGGTCTCTAAAATCTGACAGGGCATCAGGCTACTACTTCTACTACAACAACAACAACATCAACTACTACTACTACTTCTACTACTACTACTACTACTACTTCTACTACTAGTACTACTACTACTACTACTACTACTACTACTACTACTACTACTACTACTACTACTATTACTACTACTACTACTACTACTACTTCTACAACAACAACAACAACAACAATAATAACAACTTCTACTACTACTACTACTTCTACTACTACTACTCTACAACTACTACTCCTACTACTACTTCTACTATTACTACTACTACTACTACTACTACTACTACTACTACTACTACTACTACTACTACTACTACTACTACTACTACTACTACTACTACTACTACTACTTCTACCACTACTACTACTACTACTACTACTACTACTACTACTACTACTACTACTGCTACTGTTTCTTAGAAATATGCCCGATCTTACGAGTATCGTGCTCGTTTTTGAGCATTATGCTGAGTTAGACATTAAAGACTGCAATCATATTCCTTTCAAATGTGACTTGCTTCAGGTAAAACCTACACATTAAAGTGTTTTGGTTCCTACAAATTTAAATGTTTTGGTTAAATAGGCGGGTATGTACGTTGTATCTCTTATCGAATAATTAATAAAATCATGTGTTACAACGGCGTCATATGTTACAACCGGCAATATATGTTAGAAATCGGCATTATATGTTATAACATTTGCAAAAACTGAGTTGCATCATTTGTAAGAAATCGAAACCAACATTATAATTATCATCATAATCATCGTCATCATCACCATCATCATATTTATCATCAGCATCGTCATTAGTATCATCATCTTCAGCATCACTTTTATCATCAGTCACAGCATATGATTATCATCATCACATCATCATGATCATGATAATTATCCTGATCATTATCACCACAACGATGAATATTACCTCAACTATCATCATCACTAACTTTACCACCACCATCATCATCATCCTCATCATCTTAATTATCATCATCATTATCATCATCATCATCATCATCATCATCAATATATGAAACAACAACAACATATCATCTTTGTGTCATGATTGTAGTACCGTGTTACACAATTATAAGACGTAATCATCAACCCCAGCTCCAATCATTTCAATGAAAGATATAGCACAACATGTTTAAGAACATTTTTATCAAAAATACTCTTCGCATAGTTAATCTAAGTAATATAACAAAGATCAAGCTTGCTTTTATTTTTACCATTTTGATTGTAATAATAATATAATTGCATTCCCCTTCTCAGTTTTTGTGATTTCTATAAACATGCATCTTTTTTGCATGGAACAAGACAGGAAATCTATGAACACGGTTATATGATAGATGACATCTTTCCACAGGGACCATTGTTACAGATTGACAAAATTGTATTTATAAAACTATAGTGTTTTGATACAAACAGACAATGGAAAAACAACAACAGAAATGAAACAAAGATATAACAATTATGTATCCCTTCTGCAGTTTTGTCACTTTGACTTCATTTTAATTGAACATGAATAGAAAACAAAGTATATCAGGTAAAACTATGTAAAAACGAAAAAATTAACGTTGTCCGTGTAAAACTAATAGATGTTTTGCTCGTGCATCCAAAACAATTGCCCGAATTACTATAACTGTTAGGTGAATTGTATGATTTAGTAGTATCTGAAAAGGAAATCCTATCATATGTCAGTGGCTTGGTCATTTAAATCACCAATTAATGACATAAAATACACAAATTATTCACTACCCTACCACTTTTTTGGAATTAAATTCACGAAATTTCGTTCTAAATATCGTATATTAAGAACAGTTTTCCAAAGATAATTGCACATGTGTGATTATCTCCGTTGTGTTTGTTCCTCACTTGAAGTTTGCTTTTCAAGATAAAATATAAACAATTAGCCTTTCCTAAATTTCACTGATATTTTCAAACTGTTATCTTTAAATTAACATTCCCACCCACGAATCGCTGCAAGCAACTTTATCATTTATTTCATATTTATAAAGAATAACTAACACAATATAAATATTTATAGATCCATGTAGCCTTAAGGTAAAACTGCACAGGGTAAATTGAACAAGCGTGTACCTGTCGTCATGCATAAAGTGTTACCTTTTCAAAAGTTCATAAGAACATTGTATGTATAATGACACAATTTTCAAAAACACTAGTTTTCGTCAATATTTTCGTTCTTTGGTCAGGACAGTGTCCAGCACAAACACAGTTAAAGTTAATTTCTTCTGTAAACACTCTTTCCCGACCAAAGTAGGCCTTCCAATCAGAACCCACTATATTTTTTTGAAGCTTACAGACGATATAGATCAGTGGGGTCAGGTACAATAACACAACGTTTACATGAAATAGCAACACAAATCGGTATTTTAATTACTTTGTTTGCAAAGAGCACATAGCAAATTGTGATTTACCAAACTCAGTGGTGAGATAAAGGAGAACAATAACGCGCATGCGCTAAAATCGTAAATAAGACCAACGAAATTAGGGTGATATGGCATACTTTATAATGTTATATACTTTATTTGTGCTACTGAGAATAATAGTGACGAAGATGATGATAATGCTGATGATACTGATGATGATGATGATGATAATGATGATGATGATGATGATGATGATGATGCTGCTGATGATGATAATGATGCTGATGATGATGATGATGATACTGATGATATTGACGATGATGTTGATGATGAAGATGATGATGATGATGATGATGATGATGATGATGATGATGATGATGATGATGATGATGATGATGATGATGATGATGATGATGTTGATGATGATGATGCTGATGATGATTATGATGAAGATGATGACGATAATGCTGCTGCTGCTGCTGCTGCTGCTGATGATGATGATGATGTTGATGATGATGATGCTGATGATGATGATGATGAAGATGATGACGATAATGCTGCTGCTGCTGCTGCTGATGATGATGATGATGATGATGATGATGATGATGATGTAACATATTATGTCGATTTGTAACAAATGATGACACTCATTTTCTTGCATATTGTGTGACATATAATGCCATTTGTAACATACATGCATGACGCCGTTGTAACATATGATGCCGTAACACACGTTCCCTAGATTATAAAATACAGACATGCTTTTTTTGCAACGGTTCTTGTTTTTTTCTATGCTATATATCCTACTATAATATCGTATGCTTTATATCCCACTCTCATATTGTACGATATATCTCCTACTAAAATAGCGTTAAATACATATCCCACTGTCATTTCGTACGATATATCTCCTACTAAAATAGCGTAAAATATATATCCTACTATAATATCGTATGCTTTATATCCCACTGTCATATCGTACGATATATCTCCTACTAAAATATCGTAGACTTTATATCCCAGTATCATATCGTACGATATATCTCCTACTAAAATAGAGTAAAATATATATCCCACTGTCATATCGTACGATATATATCCTACTAAAATAGCTTAAAATGTATATCCTACTGTCATATCGAACGATATATATCGTACTATAATATCGTATGCTTTATATCCCACTGTCATATCGTACGATATATCTCCTACTATAATAGAGTAAAATATATATCCCACTGTCATATCGTAAGAAATATCTCCTACTAAAATAGCGTAAATAATATATCCTACTGTCATATCGTACGATATATATCGTACTATAATATCATATGCTTTCTATCCCACTGTCATATCGTACGATATATCTCCTACTAAAATAGCGTAAACTATATATCCTACTGTCGTATCCAATGTTATATCTCATACGACCATATATTACGCTATATATCATATAATTATATTGTATGCGATATAGCCTACTGCAATATCTTTCGCTATATCTCCTTTTTTACATCGCACGCTATATGTCCTATTCGTATTTTGTTCGATATATATCCTACTATCGTATGCTATTGTGCAATGTAAAAGCTATTTTGCAATTACGCCTTAATAATCCCACTGTTCAACCGTTCTATAACATTTATTTATCTTGAGAGTTATATAGCATACTATTTATGTGTGCGATACAAGCCTACTTTTGTCTTGTGCGACACATATATGAGTTGTCATTGCATACCATAATTTATTAAACGAGTTCAGGAATTTGGTTATTAAGCGAGCCTATGTCGAGCTTTTTTAACGATATCCTTGATGTGTTAAATACAATATGGTATGAAATGACAACCAGTATCAGATCTTTTTCATCGCATGATTTTTTAACGGAAAAAAAAAATAGAATTTTACCAAAAGTAGTGGATAAGTCATAAAGGTTGTGTATTGACGTGACGTCATTTCATTTTCACGACGTCATTTCACCCATATAACGTCAGTTCGAGTGGTCAGTCAAAGAATATGTAGCTAATGAAAACGCTATAAAAGTTATCTTACACATGTATAAGATAAAAACATTCGTAATGGTTGTATTACGCGGGAAACAGGGTATACCATGGTGATAAATACCGTGTGTTCTATTGTGTGAAGAGATTTCAGTTATATCCTTAATGACCTAGTTTATTTTTGTGCACTGTACTCAGATAAAGCCTGCATACCCATTGTGTGTTAAATAGCATACTGTTCTATAGTAATCATATTGATCTACGGTGCGCTACATAGCTTATTTATCTATTTAATTTGTGGGTTACATGTATAGAACATGTTTTCTTTCTATAAATTTGCCATGTTATAACCTGCTTTCAAATAACATTCCTTATTCTGTATCAGTATCCTCTTTCATAGTCTACCGTTTGATCTATTTTGTTCTACATAGCATAACGTTCTACTACATCCGGAAGGACCTAATGTAATGTGTGCGCTGCAAAACGTACAGATCCAATTTGTGTTAAATAACATAATGTTCTGTTGTTTGCCTACTGATCTACGCAGCGGAACGTAGCCCGTTTTCCATTGCGCGTTATATCACATGTTCTCTTTCTACTATTATGCGTTGTATAGCATACTTCCCAAATTACATGCCTTATACTTTTTATATTATAACGTATATAGTAGGCTTTAACACTGGAATTCAATCTTGTATATATAGTCATCGTATAACAGATATGTGAATGCCATATTTCTTTATTTTTGAAATGTCGGTCATTTTTCATCTAATGTTGCATTCGACCTAACATTTATCTTTTATACGTCGGGAATAATTGGTATTTAAATAGAAAGCTTTTAATGTGCTACATATACAAATTGTTTCTTTATTATAGTGCCAACCCTCGCAATTAAGGGCCAGCTGTTTTTGACTTCTGATACACTGTTACTGATGAGCAAGCTTACCGTGCACAAAGTATCAATTTAAACTAAATTTAAAAAAATCGAGCGCTCTGTATTTGTACAATAGGTTGCATATAAAAACTCCACCCACAGATAGTGCTCTAATAATACAGCTATTGAATGAGGGGCAAGAAAGAAAACTCCCTTAAATATGGTATAAGTATTTGAAAGTTTTGTGTTTGTTCCTTGGATTTTTTGCCGTTTTTAACAGTATTTCAGCCATATCACGGCAGTCAGTTAACCTACGCATACTTTTCCTGGGCAAGCTTAGCTGATATAAGCGGTTTACACACTAAGTGCTCATACTTGTGCCAGTAACTGACAACTGCCCTTCTTGAATCAGAGGTAAGTGGAGAATGACAGTATAAATTATTGCATGACAAATCCCCACACAAATTATGTGGACGGGCTGGGGTTCGAAATCACAAACCCCATATTGTCAGTCCAGCGCTCTATCAACTGAGCTAGCCGGGTCCGGCTCCACGCTTAATGATATGGCATCAGGTTTATGTTATTCAAATAAATGAGACACTGATTACTGATGTCTAACTTAAGTCTTCTACCGATGGCGGAAGGAGGCAATGGCTATGAAGAATCAGTGCCTGGAAGTGTTCCAAGGCAGTTCAGTTCGACCGGTCGTCACTGTTCAGTAATTAGCGATACTTTGTGGTTCCATGGACACGACTAATATTAAAGGGTCTATGTCATCGAAAAGTGCCTCAAGGGGGGGGGGCAATTTCCTTTTTAAAAATCTGACATTAAGATATTAATACCGGCATATAATTAGCATTAGAACAATGTATTCATAATGGGTAAAGAGTGTACGCATTGTGATATAAAATCAATTCATAATAAGATTCCTGTTTGGTTGGCCCTTTCATGCTTATATTTTGACGTCAGAATTGTGAATATATTGTATAATCATAGTTGACACACGATTCATTACCTAGCCAAATAGCGCAGTTGGTTTATGCGCTGTCTACTGTCATTTCTTTTTATGGCATCTTAGTCGTGAGTTCGATACCAATTTGGGATTTAATATTTTTAACCTTTTTTGCTAATTTGTTTTTTATCAAACATCTCATTGTGATTTATATCGTTTTTTAATTATGTAATGCAAATGTCTTATAATAGCTCATTTATTTCTGTTATAAAATATTATTCACAATGCAATTAAAAGTAATGTTTTCGTTGACATTTAACGTTCTTCTAAAGATTACTTGTTTAACTTATGTTATTTTAAACACTGTAATAAAGCTGATGCGCCCAATCAGATATCAAAATTGTGTTCATATTATTTCAACAGTTCATTATTATTTGCTTTCATTTTATTGGAATGTTCTCGGAATTAAATGTCATTAACTTTAAAGCTATTTCTTAAAATGGCCTTTCTTGATGTATGCTGACACCCAATTACTTTCAATTTGAATTTTTAGCAGTTTATCTATATACTGCATGCGCTTTTGGCAAAATTGTGATATTTTAATTAACATGTAATGAGATGTTGCTCGCAAGTATGACCAAACTGATGTTGTTCATGAGATGGACATTATCGCTGATTATCGTTGATTAACATTAGACATTGCTGACACTAATAATGTACCTGAAAGTCAACGCTATAGACAACTATTACGTTTACGGCATATTGTAAGGGATGTTAAAGGGACCTGTTCACAGATTGACGGATTGACAAATTGTAAACGTGTTGTGTCCGATTCCAAAAATAAAAAAGGCGTATACAAGGAGCAAAATAACACTACGGACCTTGAAATATGCTGTAAAAATAGTTTTGTTCACGAGTAATCATCAGTGGAAATCATTTACACATCAGTATAAGAGCTTGCTGAATAGCAACTATCGTATTGTTGTTGATTTTTATTGTGACAAAATGTGACAATCGAATAGATTCAGTTACTTGCTGGTATTGAATATCTAGTTAGTTTCGTGCATGAGTTTTTTAGGTGTAATTAAACAGCAAAGCATTGTTTTAAAATAGTTATTTGAGGGGCTCCATATATGGGCACTTGTACCTGTCCTCTAATGCGTAGTCATCGCATCCAGCCAGCAGATAATATATTAGAGTCTTACAGGAGATGATTTAAGTGGGCGTTAAATAAATTTAATTTTCAATAACTATAAACGAACACGCGCAAACAGCAGTAAACGTATGGGAGTATACACGCGTAAGCTGCAATAATCACATGTATGTACTACAGCAAGATCTCTGATTACCACATGTAAGTTATAACGTCTCAGTTGCAATCAATACTTGTATGTTATATAGCGTGAGCAGTAATAAATCATGGACGTACCAAAGCGTGAGTTGCAATAAACACTTAAACGAAATAAAGTTTGAGCGGTACTACCCGAGGGAGGGTTCGTAAGCGTGAGCTTTAATCAATATGTACTGTTCATACTGTAGTCCAAGCAGCAATACTCGTCGATCACTTAATCAGGAGCGTGTATATCTGTCCCTCTACAGTGATGTTTTTGGTTCGAAGTTGGAATCCTAAACAAGTATAGATCGATATCGCACGAATTCATTGAACCAGATGTGGTACCAGGACCGATGTAAACTAAGACGAACACATCGTTACTGACTGTAGCAGATACGTGAAAGAAACACGTAATAATATAATAGTAATGCTACCAATATAATAGGCGTAGTCCTTGACTTTGTATGCAGCATTGTCTTACAGTCTGTTTTGTACAATAATACCCTTTTTATGGTATCGCATTATACGTTTTCTTGTCTAAAACTACAAGGCATTGTTCTTTTATATTTGGAATTTAGCTTCGCCTCTTGGTCCTTTACAAAAAATGTTAATTGCTCCAACCTTAGCGTTAGGAAAAATAAAATAATTCTTGTCATACACTTCACGGTCCTTGCCATTGATGTTTGGTGTGTAGAAGAGTCTTATTATTTTCTAGCCATTATTAAACATTGCCTGAATTGTTTTAGTTTTGAAAATCATGTTGTAAAGGGGCCTTTGTTCATAACACATGGAGTTACTAACGCATAGACTTTATACTACGTTCAGTTCATAACGCATATGGTCAGTTTTTAATCGCATAGAGACCATTACATGCCGATTAAAGTTCAAAATATTTAGTAATCATAACGCATATATATCAACACGCATATTGTTCATAATGCATAAAACTCCAAACGCATATTGCTCATAGCAAAAAGAGCTGATAATCGTTGGGCTGAATATATTGCATAACCTATACATTATGTAACAGAAACTATGGGGCGATGAGTCAGAGCATGAGTAATCCACATTAGAACATTCAGCCATCCCTCTTCAGTAAGTTGTGGTACGTGCACTCCCTTCACACCATTCACCAATGTCCTTCTAAAACTGACGTGTACATGTCACATGCAGTTGAAGTAGTATCGACGAAATAAAACATTATATAATAAAATCTGCTTTCTGGCAACTCAGGAACGAAGATAACATACGCAATCAAATGCTGTATTTTGTTCCAGTTCTTGATGTCAATTGATAATTGTGTATTTACTGTGTATGTTATATTTATGGTAAACTACTAATAAACTGTTTATTCAACATTTCATTACTGCATTCAAGCATGTCAAAAAACGCTTTATGTGTGCGCTGTCTTCAACACTTAAGCATTTTCCTTTTCTTAACTGTGTTAATACATGTAATGTACTTTATTTCGCGTTGTTTTAATATTACTTGTACACATTCGGCTTTGTATGCATTTATTCCATTGCAAACATGTAAGACGGATAAATTTACCAACACAAATGTCAGGTGCTGTGTTTTAATGCCTCTGCATCGTACTGAACTAACTGGACTATGGGTCGCAGATCAGTCAGGCGCGCAGAGACGCCTACATGGAGTCGGATACAGATTGGCTAGGACGTAATGTTTGTAGAAGATTATGTCCTGTCTTTAAAAGATATTGTTAATGCTAGCACGTTTTCAAGATAGACAACCGTGTTTAGATTTAACAACTGTATGATTTATCTGGAACATTGTAGATTGATTCTAGAAAGAAAATTCATAAGGCTCCTTCTATAATTGTGCAATGTTCTGTGTGATGATAGAAGTAGACGCGCTCTCCTGAGCAGTGACATATTCGAACGTACATTTTGTACCAGGCGATGAGGGTCATTACATGCAGGACCGTCAACGCCGAGTTCAGTCGAAGACATGCATGCGTTGTCACTGCCCCTGTAATTTGCAGATATGGGCTGAAATACCTCGACATTGGCAACCACCGGATATTGTTCAGAAAGTTATATCGAGATATGTAGGGTGGTCAATCTGCGGTTTCTCACAGAACGGACTCATGTTGATGATCCGGGTTATATACTTTGCAGAATGTTAATGTAATTTTATTTCAAAGACACAGACCACACACACTATTATTTAGAATTGACAACATTCGAATTCGTACTTGTTGTAACGAGTTACTACATAAAACAGCAGATTTTGTATGTTTAATAACTAAGAATGTTTCGGACATTTATTAATTTTTTTAGATCGAACTGTTTATGTGCTCATGCATATTTTGAAAAAAAGTAATATTTTTAGATGATGTTTTACAATTAGAAGCAAATATATGGCGTAATTTTAAAACATTTAAATATTTCAAAGCGGTATACGTGTTATACATACATATATTTACTGTCTTATGGTTTTATATCATGCTAACTAAAAATGCGAATATTTTTCCAATCCGTTCCTCACTTTTTCAGATACATTGTATTCTTAAGGATGATGAATATACAATGAAAACAACAGTGTAATACGAACGGAATAACATATTGAAAAGAAAGATATGTTCTACTTTAATATCTCGTGTAAATGGTAAACAAAAAATGCGTTTTATTCTCTATTGATTAAATGTTGTATAATGTATACGAATTTACGGCGGATATAGCCGTTTTAATTTTCACCGCAGGGACTTTGTATTCACATAAGTTATTCACATAACGTGCCCTGCACTTGTTTTTCATAGCCACTAGCTGGAATTTGACAAAACTTCACACTATTAATTAGTACCAAGTGCAGTTGTGCATGTCGTCAGCACGTCATTGTCGGAATATTTTGTGAGGAGTTATGGCCCGTTGGAGTTGTTCACAAAACATATCTTGTCCATGCCTGTTCTCTGTAACCCCGCATTTGGATGAAACGTCATAAGATTCATCATAACCATGCTTAGATACGAACATTGTCAGAACGTCACAATCTACATATTTGGGCGGAGTTATGGCCCTTTGAAGTTTATGACATAGCAAACCTAGTATGTGCTTGTTTTTCGTGGCCACTGCTGGAATTCGACAAAGTTTCACAGGATTGATTAGTTCCAAGTGTGGTAGTGCATACATTTGGAAAGTCACAGTAGGTGGATGGGTTTATGGCGGTGCGCGGGGGTGACAAATGTATTTTTTAAACAAGCTCTAGCAAAGATTAGTTTGAGCTGCAAACAATTTTGAGGAAGTTTAAGCAATCAAATTTCTTTAAACAATTTAAAAATCTCACTTAATGTATTTCCCCTGGAGCGCGGTTGCTACAAGTTAATAAAGATGCAAACTCTACTAAATGCCATTTTAGTATGATCTGTCACCTCAACAGATATTCTATTTAAAAGATTGATACACAGAAACAATTGGGCCGCTATTTCTGTAGTCGCGAAAATAAATGATTTATCATTGAAACATGTTAAATCTTTAAAACAAAAATACAAAACGATATAAATGAAGTTTACTACAAACATCAAATAATATTTACTGTCAGGATCAATGTCAATCAAGGTAAAATATAAGACAATGTCTTGAAAGACGATCGCAAATCAACAACATATTTTCCCAATTCAAACTTTTCAACAGCTGATCAACTGACAATGTCACGTAACTCAAAGGCAAGTAAAACAACAAAAAAAGAATATAACACTCAACAATTAAAACCATTGAAAAATCCAACGGGGCTACATGTTTATACGCTACCTGATAAATTATCCCAGGTAATGCTGATGAGATATTATTGCATGTTTGGCTTATAATATATATACATTTAAATCATGTGGAACCTAGTATTCATAGGGGTTTGTGTTATTATATAAGCACAAACGTAGCCGCCCTTTTGGATACAGTCTGCAAACTGTTTGTCCGACGTGTATGAAACCTACCAGTCTTGAAGGCACATGCTGGTCGCACTGTCTGGTAATGTATACCCTACATTGTGTTCGTATTTTACTATTTTACGTACACATTTAAAATAAGAAACAGCTTAACCTTCAGTAAATCTGCACGACGCGTTGAAATAAATCGCCAAGTAAATACCATGTCATTGTGAAGGCTATATCTGCCAAAATGCAGTTTAAGCGAACAATTGCATACCGAGTCCGTTTTTTTAAAAGTATAACCTGCTTTGTATTGAATGCTGACAGATCAGATTTTGAGAAATTTTATATAAGACTTTCATTCATTTGTTGTGCCCCAAGCCGCCGTGAATATCGAACTATAATGCAAATATGAATATAAACTTATAAATAAAGATTAAATACTGTTTGTTTTCTAGTGTTTAGAAACGTTTCGTCTGCCAATTATTTAATAATTGCCTTGGATATATAATTATTTTAAACATGAGTGATTATGAACGATACAGACTGAACGTGTTGGATACCGATTGAGCAACACATCTGTGGATTTTGTAATATATGGTACTACATAGGGCGAAACATTGATGCACACAAACTTGCAAACTTTTCAAAATAATATCGTTTTGTTGTCAGTTTATAGTCATGAAGCTTAGTTATTAGCGATATCATCATAAATAAATGTATGATGTTAATGTTTACCCAACGTATAATATAAAAATATTTACACACTATATAAAAGTGAGCAAACCAGGATTATTCACATAGTTTTCTGTATCTCATTATTTAATTGAAACCATCGAAAACAATAATTCAGTGTTGATGAAGTTTTAAAGCTTAATGCGTAACATGTGTACAAAAGATATAAGATAATGCAACCTGTTACTGTAACCTTTGTTAAACGTTGTTAATGCATATCTAAAACATGTTCGACTCGTAGGTGGCGGCCCACGACGTCGCGTCCATATATATTGTTACTTTTTAACAAATGAAGTACACAATATAAATTACAAAACAAAATAAAATGTATCAAGAACAATGGTATTTTTGGTTGTTTTCCAATTATGTAGTTATACTGTGCAGAATCGAGTAGTGGTAGGACTAAGCGGATTTGTCGCTGTATTTTCCTTTGTCGATGGCTTGTTTCGCCTTTCCTTTGCGAGCAAGGATGCGTGTGCGGTTCTTGTCCATCTTCAGTCGCACAATGACAACCTGGAATAAGAGTATATACAGTAACATGTTCTGCCATGCTACTGCGTATAACCACAGATCAACGTATTGTTTACTGTACATAAGAGCAATAAGGAAGGACCGAAAGCTATCAGGATGTTGAGCCACGCTCCATAAAAAAAATCGTGCATACGTGAATAAGATCATCCTTATAAAAGAGTTTGTTTACGGTAACGCGGCCGACTCACACAATTTGACTCGACTTATGAGTGTTTATAGGCGTCCGTAAAGCATGTTTTTCAATTCATAAATGTTAGTTATTTATTCATCGAATTGTATTCATAATTAATCCGTAACGTTTATTTATCAACCAGACACGGCATTACCTTGCAATACTATTTCTAATTTGAACAAACACTACAATAAGTTAAAACACGAGTCGTATATAATAACTTCTAAAAACTAAAACGCTTTCAAATCTGCAAGCCGCCAGCAACACCCATAAAAAGTTGTCGGTCTTGCTACAAATGGCTTTGATGTGACCGCCGAACAGCGAATATCGTCTAGCAGTGTGTTGCTGAAAGGCCTGTTACGCGCTTAGCACGTTGTTTGTGTCATGAAACATCGATCGATACTACTGTATCTGAACAATGCAAGCGCTGTCGATAGAGCATTAATAATGTAGCGTTCTATTGGGAAATGCCAAGGGTGTATACAAATCACAATACCGTTTGCTGCAGTGGACAAATGTGATAACCTTTTTAAAATATGTTAATTTGATTTGAATAAATAGTTAAATACACATTTCGGGTATTTTGCGCATTCAAAATTTAATTTAATCTCGTGTGTTATGTCGCCTTAAAAGGCGATATATAAGAATTACTTTTAGCGACGTCGGCGGCGTTGTTGTTGGCGGCGTCGGCGGTTTCGATGGCATCGCCAGCGGCGTTCGCTTCAGTTTGTGCAGCCTAATAGCTCTTATCGTACTTGCGTTATGCTCCTTTTAAAGATATTTAAAATAAGGCTTGTTCAGAAATAACTTGATAAGTTTTTTGCAATCATTATGAAACTTTAGCAAAGTGTTCGTAGCCATCAAAGAAAGGACATTGTGGCTTTTCGACATAATTGCTCCTATCCTACTTGAGGTATTCTACGTTTTTAAAAAATCTTCAAGTAAGGATTTTGCGGACAATAGCTTGAGAAGATTTGTACAATCAGTATGGAACTTAAAGGTAGTGTTAATGGGCATAACATGAAGTTTAACTTCAGTTTTGGGCATAATTGATCCGACTCGCGAAGTTCTAGCGTGAATGTAAGTTAAGTGTTATATTATACAATTAAAACAAATCAAACCAACACGGACAAAAGGCAATATAACCTCATTGACCAAAACAGCTGCAAATTATGTCAATGTTTGCTTCAAAAAATGGGGTGCGCGTTATATTTGGGAACCGGTGGATGTATATACTTTATATATATTTATCTGGGAATGTAAACGAGTCAGGAGGTATCATTTTGCGTCCCGAATTGTATCGCGACATTAAGAAATTATGCGTCTCATCGGAAATCAATGCTTCCCAGACGCAGGACGCACATGTAGATTATTGCAATATAGCCTGTTCAATTGTTTTCTCGTCATACTTTTTATTCTAAGGCAACTAACCAAATATTTTCTGTCAGTAGCATCTAATTAATCATAAATAACCGCGGAACTAGAGATACCGTGAGAATACAGATGCCGTTTCATTTCAAGACATAAAGCTGAATTTTAAACCGTGTTAGTAGCCTGATGACTTGGTGTCATAGGCATACACTAAGCAATGTCAGTTGCTCTTGTATTTGTTGTTCAGGTAATTCGGTCCGTGTCTAAGAGTCGTGGACATGTGTTCCTACCAAAACAAGAACGTAACGCACCATTTAACTGGGTTAAAGGTCAATCGTTTGAACAAGAGACGACAGTGTCCAAGACAGTGTAAGAGAACAGGATATTTATTTCAAAGTAAAATCATACATGTTTTTCAGACAACCTGTCTTATCTGACACATCACTTTGTGACGTTGTAGACATATTCATCTGTAGTTATTTATTATAGTTGTATTATTTATAAAATTGTACATGTATATATTTGGACACAAAATTAACATCAAAAACTACAGTGGAGTCAGCGAGTGTGTTCCGCAAATAAGCGATTATTGCGATTACGTTTTATACCGTTTAATCCGTTTAAATCCGATTGTTAGCGAGTGTTAGCGTTTGTTAGCGGTGCTACCGTAGTGCGCATGCGTAGCGGTGAAAAGCGCTGAAAAGGCGTAGCTTGGTTATGCGCACACTCTTAAAGCAATAAAAATTCCGATAGTGGGAAGATAACACGGCCCCCGTGTCACGTGGCCTAATTGAATAATTATCAGCGGAATTTAAACTCAGCCGTCTGAGCGCTTTATCTCAATTTTAAATGCAGCTGTGATAATATTTTAGACATAATAAATGTTAACAATAATAATAATAATAATAATAATAATAATAATCATTATCATCATAATCATAATAATAGTAATAATAATAATAATTATTATTATTATAATTATAATAACAATAAGTATAATTATAATAATAATATTATTATTTTTTAATATTATATATAATATATTATCATTGTCATTATTATTATTATTTTTAGTAGTAGAAGTAATGGTATCAGTAGTAGTAGTAATAGTAGTACTAGTAATAGTAGTAGTATTAGTAGTAGTAGTAGTAGTAGTAATAGTAATAGTAGTAGTAGTCGTAGTAGTAGTAGTAGTAGTAGTAGTAGTAGTAGTAGTAGTAGTAGTAGTAGTAGTAGTAGTAGTAGCATTAGTAGTAGTAGTTGTAGAAGTTTTTGCTGAAATATTAATTATGATAATAAACCATGATGACGATAATCATCATCATCAGATTATTATATGTGGCGGTGCAGCTTTTTATTCGCTTTGATCAACATCCTCATTATCATTTAAAAACGTTCAATAATGACGCTCGTGTCAACAAATATTTAGATCTAAAAGTGTAAAACAGAGAACAGCATCATTGAAGAACTCTAAAGCTTTGTTTAGTTTTATACGCAGACATGTTCGATTTGTATATGGTATTATAAACATAACTTACTTTCGAAGGATGAATTCCAATATGTACTGGGGTACCATTTGCCTTTTCTCTCTCAATCCCCTTAATGTAGACAACAAATTTCTTCCTGTAGCAGGAGACAACCTCACGCTCACCCCACCACGGCGAGTGATAATAACCTCGTACCACCTGGGTTAAATTAAACTGTACTAGCAATACTAATCATATTGAAATAAACTAGTTTCCAAATAGTAAATGTTCATGTTTGTCAAAACTAATGTTACAATTTCAGTCGTATTAATTATCTGTATATAGCCTTTAGCCCCTGCGTGTTTAATGAATATGGTTCAACCCAATCCATACTGGTTCTTGTAACAATATAATATATTAGTACCAAACGAGATGTAAAATGATAAAACCTAATGAAATTGTAATAATTACATAGTATTATTACATGCAACACGATCAGAAAACTAACCTGAACTATATCACCTTTTCGAATGGGTATGCTTCTTACGTTATACGTTTGCCTAAAACAATACAACTAAGTTCGTGTATACAAGTATGCCCCGAACAGGCATCCAGCCAAAAATGCACAGATATGACATATACGCATGCGTAGACCAAAGTGATATACATTATTCCGATTCAGTATTAGTCTGCATAAGATAAAGTATCGTACTGTTTTACAAAATGTGTATTATTATTAACAACAGCATAATTAACCTTAGTTCCTTTGAAAGAGGTGCACTCATCAACTTGCGACGGATGTGCGTTGGGGCGTTAAAATGTCGCTTCCTGTTCTTCCTTCTAGAAGACGATACCATTTTGTTCAACTTCATCTTGGCAGCTCTATGAACAAATTCCAACAATCTCAGCTATTTTCAACTAAAACTTTATAATAAATCTTGTCTCGTCAGAAAATTAGCTGACTTGCTCTAATCGTTCAATATTATATTAATGCATTATTCAAGACACGGTTTATGACGTCATCTTTATGAAGCATAACTGTTAAAACTTCGACTGATATTGAACACACGTGGTACTTATATGGCCGGTTGTGCCGCCCCGAATGACAAAAGAGTATGTAAAATAATGATTACGAAAATATTTTTTGCTTGATACTTTGTCGATACTTGATTTGACCCAAGCCTATTACTATTCCAAGATTCTTGCAAATAGTATTTCATAATTAAGTTAATTGTTATTTACATAATTGCACTTCAAAGCAAATTGGTAAAATTTTAATTAAAAAAGTAGTTTTTTTGCAATAACAGTCCAGCAGTTGGAATTCAAGGATAGGTTATATATAGCTTGTGTAGCTCGTTGTACTATTGTTAACCGTGGTTGTTTGAGGCTAATTGTTACATCCAGCTGTGGAATTCTCCGATATGAGCGCATAACATTAAGTCGTTATAATAATAATAATAATAATAATAATAATAATAACAATATGCAATAATAATATTATTTTTATTTTTATGTTTATTTATTTTTTATTAAAGAAAAACAACTAAAATAATAATAATACTATTTTTTTATATCAATATTATTATTAGTAGTAGTAGTAGTAATAATAGTATTAGTAGTAGTAGTAGTAGTCGTAGCAGTAGTAGTAGTAGTAGTAGTAGTAGTAGAGGTAGTAGTTGTAGTAGTAGAGCAGTAGTGGCAGTAGTATTGTTATTAGAAAAAGTATGATTATAATTATTATAATTATGATGATAATTCTTATTAGTATTATTATTGTTGGTAATAGTTGTAGTAGTAGACGTAGTATAGTAATAGTAGTAGTAGTAGTAGTAGTAGCAGTAGACGTAGTATATTAATAGTAGTAGTAGAAGTAGTAGTAGTTGTAGCAGTAGTGTAGTAGTGGTAGTTGTAGTAGTAGTAGTAGTAGTAGTAGTAGTAGTAGTAGTAGTAGTAGTAGTAGCAGTAGTAGTAGTAGTAGTAGTAGTTGTTGTTGTTGTTGTAGTAGTGGCGTTGGTGGTGGTGATGGTGGTAATGGCGATGGTGGTAGTACTACAAACTTCTTATTAGGACTGAATATCTCATAATTAGGACGTAGTATTTCACAATTAGAAAACAGTTACTCCTTTTTTGGATATACTTTCTCCTTATTAGAGCGTGTTTCTATTCTTATCAAGACTTAATATATCCTTATTAAAAGTTATTAGAATACAACAATATTATAGATTGTATAACTAGGACGCCTCTATTGCATCTCAGCAGCAACGGTAACGTTAACAG
Source organism: Congeria kusceri (assembly GCA_027627225.1). NCBI lineage: Eukaryota > Metazoa > Mollusca > Bivalvia > Myida > Dreissenidae > Congeria > Congeria kusceri. The sequence continues at coordinate 92,098,721 of CM051026.1, forward strand.
TTATTTACATGTTATCGGGTTTCAATTCGTTATAACCACAAACATAATCATAATGCAACTGAACCGAGTTGCAAAAGTACAGGGACACTGAAACAGCAACTGCTCATATACAATGATGTACAAAATATTCCCTTTCCGACATTTTACCACATAGAAATACCATGTTAATATCTTAATATTATATTAATTTTATTTGTAATCCCCATTGCCATTTTGAATACATCCAATATCTGTAAAACAGTTTAAATCCTAATTAGACTGAATCAAAGACTGAGCCCTAGACTGAAGCCATCCATAAGCAGGCTTCATCGTTTATATAGTTTACGTTGCCGCCAAAATATACCCAATGTGTACATGCAACATGTACACAGATAAAATAGCAATACACTATTGATAACGGAGCAAATATTTAAGGGAGCAATCAATTAGTTAATGGAGCAAATATGCATAACTTATTTCATTAACTAGAACAGAACGATTTAAAAACAGGGTTGGCACCAATCGACCACCCCCTGTTCAAACCAGCGGTTTTAACCGGTTAAATCCGCCCCGGTCAATTCTCCCAAATAGGTCAATACTAGACAATAGTGGTCGATTGATAGTTTTCAAGCAATTTTCTTGCTAAATTTATATTTGAATCCATACGGAAATCTTGTTTTTACAGCCAATATGTAGTAAATTACTTTTACTTAATCTGGTCGTAAAAATGGCATGAGTTGAATAATCCAGTTAAGATTTTGTAATGATTATTCAAACAAAATCTTTGATTAATTACATGCTATAGCCTTGTGTGGCTAAAATACAAGACAATTTATAATGCGTGTCGTGAAAAAACAGGGCTTAAGGCATGTGCATAAAGTGTCGTTCCGGGTTAGCCTGTGCAGTCCACATAGGCTAATCCGGGACGACAATTTCCGCCTACAGTGGATATATTTTAAGAAGATACTTCATTGAAACAGAAAAAAGCATAAAAGCAGATACTGTCGTCCCAGATTAGCCTGTGCAGACAGCACATGCTAATCCGGGACGACATTATACGCACATGCATGAAGCCCGGATTTCCCACGACACGCCTCATATTATTTTGTTAGTAATTCGAAAAAAAGGGTAAGAAACAGGAAGCAAAAGTCATAATGTCGCAATATTTGCTAAGTGGTAATTATAAGTGGTCGATTAACCTTAAAAGGTCAGTATATGTTCTTACAAAATGTATTTTAAGTTTGATACTGTAGCAATGTTCTACTACAAATATACTTTCAATACTGGGCATAAGTGACCAATTGAAAATTTTCAGTGGATTTTCTTACAAAAATTATAAGTTTCATGCAGTAACCTTGTGGAACATTTTAAATGAATTTTCTTACATATTATTGTCATACTGTTACTTTCCATACAAGGTAAATTTGAACTGTTTATTAATTTCATACTGTAACTTGATTAAACATATACTATTATTTTTATAATTTTTTTAGATGTCAAAAAATACTTTCTGAGGGTTACTGAATTGCTTCTTTATCTACTTTAGAGTGTTAAAAAGCATTTGATACTTTTAGGTTTATATTAATATTTATATTTTAAGATCATCCTATTTCTATGCAATTATTAGTTTCAAGTTGACCAGTTAAACTGCCTTTCTATATTGGATACAATAACTTTGTTAGGTATCATGTGCAGGGAATGCCAGTGACTAAGTATCTACATATAATGGGCATAGTCACCTGTACTGACAATGACTGTGTTTACAGTACTGGGTACACAGGCCAATTGCATAACTAAGCCACATGCTAAGTTAAGATAAGGACCTAATGTCATTATTCTGATTACATAACAATGGGCATGTGTTCATTTAAGACAAAGGTCCCAAGTCTTAACAAGGCACTATTCAGACACATACTGCCCATATCGGAGGCAACGTAAATCAGTCAGTGTTCACTATTTAGACACATACTGCCCATATCGCAGGGAAAGTAAATCAGTCAGTGTTTTCAAATTGTATTAAATGAGTTGCTGTGATATTATTATTTATAACAATAAAATTGCAGAATTGTTCAATTTGCAAAAACAATAGTTTGTATTACGTAAAACTTGCATATTCATTTCCGCATTTTGAAAAGTGATGTATATATGTATTATATTCATTCTGAGAGTGAAAAAAATAAAATGACTATTATTCATCGGTATTGACCACTAAGGACCAGTATTGACCGGTTTTAACCACTATTGACCGCCGGCCCGGTCAAAACTCAATCGACAGTCAATAAGCCAACCCTGGTTATAAATCGCCTAATTCGCCACACAGGGTTTGTTTGATCCGTCGAAAACGTTTAAAATCCGGGTACATGTAAACATTTGCTGTAACAATTATTTGGTTATATTTCATATTCGATATTAGAATGTACATTGTATGTGTATAAAACGCATGGTGTACGACATGTCTGTAGACCAGGCCCTGGTTACTGCACATTGCATATAGCTCTATAATTAATCTCCAGTTTCATTAAACAAACTTCGATCTTGTGAACAGCAACCGTTCTCTGTTAAAGTCTAAATTTAATAATTTTACTTTAAATATTGCTCCGTTATCAATAGTGTATTGCTATTTTCTCCGTTTACAAATTCTTACAAATGGATCGCACAAATAACCAACCTATTACTGTTGACAAAGTCACGTTCTTCAAACACATGCCATCTGAATGATTTCAACAGCCAATCTAAATGATATGGTACAACATATACAATGTTTAAGCAAACATACCAATATATTAAACAATATGATATATCATAGTCCTGATCTTCAAGTAGAAATTGACATTCATTTATTTCAGGACTCAAAATATCACGAGCATCGGGCGCGTGTAGACCTAACTTACTCACTTAAGCATAATATATTTATTTTGAAACAAAAACCGCTGAACGTATATATTATACACGTAACTCCGTATATTATATACTTGTTGTTACGAACGCTTCCCATAAACATTAATAATAGATGCTAATTAAAGAGTTTCTTCGACTTGCATGTCACATGGATTGCCACATACTTAGGGCCAATGAATACTAATAGAATCAAAATCGTAACTTGACATAACCGAACATACTTTAGCCATGTATAGTGTTTAAATGTTTGGTATACGTTGAAATTCGAATGATAAGAATACGAAGAAGTAACTTATCCGGGCTGTTTTTAGACTGTTGGCGAAAGCCAACGTTCTTTTGAGAGGGTAATTTCGAAAGCAGGTATCGTGCAAAAACTACTTCTGTTCTTTGCAGGCTAGGAGTCAGTCAATCGAAACCAGAAAGGGTCCTTCATCAAAACAACAAAAATTTATTCATGTTTCATGCATGTTTCTTACCTTTTAATTACTTAATATAGTGTATTTCATGTGTAATATAATGCGTATATAATGTAATTTGTTACACTTACACTTTCTAAAAAAAGTCAATTTTATACAAAATGTTTCGTCAAACTAATGTTACCCCTATTTTTGCTATTTACTTGTATGCAACCACAATATAAACCCTTGCATTATTATTAACTGTGTGTTTTGGAATAAGACCACTTAATTAATGACCTACATCGGTTATTTTTACTCATTGCAAAAGTGTTATTTCTAGTCACTGACCCTTATTCTGAATATGTTGACAAATTACTGCAATGTTTTAATGTTCTACTATACAATGGGAAATCGAAAGCACGCATCGTACGACCTTCTTTTTACTCAGTAGGATACGAATCACTAACAATCGATGGTCCTAACTACCACGCTTTATGGGTTATTCTGCATGGATCGTTGTAGTTGTTAACTGGCATGTATATAATTCTGTTTGCATTATATACTTAGCTTGAACAATATTTGTTCGTTGATACTTATAAATTACTTGTTATTATGATGCCGTATACTATTGAATAAGATGCCATATGATCAAATTTAAAGGTGGAACACTGAACATCACTCAAATATATGTTGACTGTTCAGCAAAAATGCACTCATAATTCATAATGTTTTTAGCTCCTTTTGGCGCAAACAGTCTTTCTACGCTGTCAGCGTTTTGATTGTTTATGGCCTTTGTTTACAGAGTGATAAAATACAAAACAAGAAATATCGATTCCTTCGCAGGCCTACGCAAAGCTCCATAAACGTGCGTTAAATCTCGTTTTATTGGTAGATTAAACTTGGGTCAGTGTGTTTGATTGTTAAAAAATACATCGATGATGTATATCATGTATGTGTAAGATTATTTGGACACCTAACCTTTTTTATGGGGGGGGGGGGAATGACAAGATATAAGGGCTATCCTCATACCATACTTGCATAAGTTTTAAAACTACATGTATATGACTGCAGTCGCTTAAACACAACATTCAAGTCAACTAAACAACACATGATAACATGGTAAATGTAGATAAACATATGTGCATAATATGTAATAGCATTTAGTGTGTTATATTGAATATTTAATACATGTATGTGTTAATTTAAAATACAATTGTGCACTCTCGTTGTTTGTATGATGACGCGCAATTGTCTGGTTTATAATTAGCAGCTGTAATAAAAACAAGTTGCACCAGAAAGTATTTAATCGACATACACGAGAAACATCAGACAGCCGTATGACTACAATGTTTGTATGTACAGGAACACGAGATGCTGCACATGGTGATTACACTAATTACATAGTTCACAGCCTTGATGGGCGGACATATTTAGTATTAATATTATTATTAACAAAAAATAATGTGTTAATGTTTAACACGTCCTATTTACTCATGCATGTAAATCCAAGTCTTAAGAGCCTAAATTATCAATCATTATTAAGAGTTCGTAACTGTTGAATGTCGATACAGAACCGTGTATTTATTTTGTATTTTTGATTTACAACATACAATGTAACTCTTTTAATGAATATTCAAGCCTTAACTATTGAAGTGCTTATATTTTCAAATTTATTGCATAATATAAACAGACCACTACTTAATATACATGATAATGTCGAGTGCCACAGTCAACTACAACTGATCTGCAGACGACAATACAGGTTTAAGATTTGAATTAATTACCTGCATTTGTTCGCGTTATCTATTGTTGAAGTACTGAGCGAGCATTTCCTAATATATATTCTCATTTGGTTGGCGAAAACACTCGGGTGACATTTGTTTATTAGATACGGACAAATCAACAGGCAAGCAACAGTGTTGGCATTGTTTTAAATACGAGGTAAAATGCAGATTAAATGCGGAATTTTTTCTTGTTCTATATGTGTTGTGTTCTATATGATGTGTTCTATAACTCAACATTTGACAATGTCTGGTAAGTATATGGATGTGTAATTTTAACAGTACCTTACTTTTTCTGACGTTGAAATATGTTTAATATGTCTATAGCATAAACTATACTTAATATGTGTAAATCTATCTTAAAGAAAGAGGTGAAAATGTATGTATAACATTCAAAGTTTTGTATTGTTTTATATTGATGTCATTTAGTTTGTTAATTGTTTAAAATAAAAAAACAATTACTATAACTTACATGTGCCAAAACGCTTATCTGAAACCCAAAAATGAGTTAAGAATACACAAACTGTTGTATTCATATTTGATCCTTAAACATGTTAAACAAAACGAAACCAAAATTACCTGCCAAGGTTCGAACCCATAAGAAACTCTATGTCTGTGTACAAGCTTACCACTATATTAAACTAATTAATTAACGGGAAGCCTAAGTCAGCGTTTTATTAACATTAACTCCCCAAACTATTTCGTTGGGATTTAATATCTGTATATAGCCGTACATATTCACGGACTTATTTGTGTGTCAGGAAATGTTGCTAGAACAAACCAAAATACACGCCGTAAACAGGGATATAATTTGCGCTCGTAGGTAAAATATTCGTATACAAGTAAATAGGATTGCTGGAATACAAAGACAATTGTTCAGTTACATTGTATGTTTGCAACTACTACGGCACACAAATCTTATATGATCGAAATTAGACGTCCGATGAGTTTGAGATTAAAATTGCATGTTATACTCGATTATGCACAAGTGTATCTTGGTTCAATATCTGTTGTACACGTGAGGTTTCTAATGGACATTTAGGGAGAATCCCATAGAGAAAGTAAATGTAAATTAGTGTTATTGTAACATGAAACAAAAAAGTATTTCTAAATATAGTTAAAAATGAAACAATTGAATTCCCCAAGTTCATAGAAATCGTATTTTTGTTTGTGTTACAAATTACGCAGTCTTATGGTGCACATATTGAAGTCGTTACAAACATTTAATTTTAGAGTATGTGACATTCGTCCAGCGAATTTGCGATTATTGCAGTAACTGAGACATATCAAGTTCAGGTGCTATTGGAGAAGTACTCGTTCCAGAGACCCTTCAAACGGTTGTCGATCTACAAGTAAGAATATCTTGGTGATTAAGTGTAAATAGTTCGCCCGAAACGTGCGACATGGAATACATTATTGTCAGACATATACAAATTTTATGTTAAATTGTCCGCAGACAAATACACTATCATTGAAATTGATAAACTTGCCTAATATTAGTTGTTGTGTTTTAATTGCAAACTTTGTAATTTCTGTTATTTAAATATGTTGAAGATTCATTCTTAAAATTTTGTTAGTAATAAAACATGACTATACACTGTACCTTGTCAATTTCTGATATCATGCATCTGTATGTAACAATTTTCAGAGGATTTCCTCGCTTTATCTTTCGTCTGATGTTGGTAATCAGTAAAAAGCGGTGTGACCGATAACGTTCACATGATGTACATATATCCTTATCAGACAAGTACGCAACACGAATATGACCTTTTGATGGATACGTCTGGCAAACAATTGACCGATCTCGATTTGATTTGTAACCACACCTTCTCAGGTCAATCTCCGACACACACCGTTTGCAGTATACAAAAGTTTTTACCAGCCCTGCCCTTCAAACAATGTAGTCCAGGCTTTATAAATGGCTAAACGCATTGTCAACCTAATCTCGTCGATCGGTCAGTTTAACAGGAACGACTGAATATTACGTAAATAAATTACACATATCGCATTCTGTCAAGTGCTTAAATTATTTGGAACAAAAAGGTATCATCATTGTACATCTGGCTTTCAGAAGTATAAACTGTAGATTTTGAACTTCCTTTGGTGTTAATGTAAGCGTATGCTCAGGTGAACAACTGACCGTTCGGGACGTCCGAGAACTTTAGTATTGCCAATAATTTGCATCTGTATTACAGAACTTTTTAAAAACATGTTCTTTTATGATTGCAACTGCTTTTAAATGTTTATAATTCAATTCTAGGGGTAAAATACTTCTTAATTCTAACCGGTCCGATGAACAGTCCCATGCTACCAAATGTAAGTTTGCATGCATAAAAAACGTTTAAAATGCAACATTGAGGAAGCGTGTCTTTGAACGTAGACACACTCCACAATTGCCTCAAAAGTAAGTTCGATATGCGAAGACCTTAAATAAAACAACAGCAACAACAATTAGTACTACTACTCCTACTACTGCTACTACTACTACTACTACTACTACTACTACTACTACTACTACTAGTACTACTACTACTACTACTACTACTACTACTACTACTACTACAACTACTACTACTACTGCTACTACTACTACTACTACTAATAATAATAATAATAATACACAGATGGCGACAGGGGGCGCAAAACAGCGTTGTCCAGACACTGGCAGCGTACAAGAAAGCAACAGGTCAAACAGGCGTCACACTTGGGTAAGAAAAGTAGTGAAACAAGTTTTTGTTGCGGGTTGTTTCTTGTTTCATGTTTGTTTTATGTGAGGTTGAACTATTTATACCTTTTGAACTGTATTTTCTTCAGATTTCATTGTTTAAAAAATTTAATATCACATAAAACTAGCAAAAATCCATCTTCACCAATAACATAACCGCCATAGCGTTTTAATTTGTTTTTATAATATTATTTAGCTTTTCTTTTATAAAAAATAATTGGTTATCAACGTCATCGCCTTTGATACACGATGTTATATCAATCGTGTAAGACAATACAAACGTACAACTACGATTACATTTCCAGGTTGAGCATGGAGATAAATCCACGGAAACGAACGTCGTTATAAACCTTCTGTGGTATGGAATGGACCTCAGACAGGCACGGGCAAATTGTTACAAGAAGTGGAATAGCTGATATCTGAAGCAAGTCGTAGGGACTTACGTTCAGTTTTGAAAGCGACACCGACCGTATATTCGTACTTCCCGGTGTAGCTTGTCTGGAAGACTACAATTGACCTAAGCGCCATAACAAGCAGCACCACTGTATTCATAATGAATACACGGACAAGTTATGCCGGACACTGTAGACTGCTACTGAGAAGCCTAGCTCCTTAAGTAGACCATGTAGTTCTTTCTGCAATGTGTGTTGATGGCAATGGGCATTTTGTATTGACCAGTGAGCTGTTTGTTAAGTTTTTGAAGACATTTCATCAACCTGTAGCACCAGGAATCGTCCATCTCTAGCGTGCTGGTCCTTCACTGCCCCGGTAAAATGGACCAATGAGTGCAGATACAGTAAACGCACGTTGCTGTCACTGTTCTAGCATTTTGCGGATATGGGCAGATAGACCTCGTCAGAAAGTCGTATCCATGGTGGCATTCTTACTCCAGTTGGTTTCAAAGAAAGTGAAAATAAACATGTAGATTTGAAGATTTGTTTTAATTCAGAGGAGACAGAACTCGTAAATGATCTAAATGACAATCAGGTTGAATTATATGTAATGTTGAAAATGGTCAAGACAGATATATTAAACCCACGCAACAAAGAGGTCACATCGTACCCCATCGTTTTATGGTTAGCGGAGAAAAACCCACAGCTATTGTTTCATGAAAGGAGCTTGTTTCACCTGCTGCATAAAGAACTGAGAGAACTTAAAACTACTATATCAACGAGACAGCTGCCATATTACATGATGCCGGAGATAAATCTGATGGCAGCCTGTGGATTGGAGGATGAACAGTAGCGTATATGGATAGCAACTATCACGGACATGATAAATTCCGGTCCGAGGATAATACTGAGATTAAGGAAGATACGACTGTCTGTTATCTTGCACCCGAAGCCACTGCTACAGCGCGATGAGAACTAAGCTGGGGATGCTGCTGTTAAAGTACATGAACAGAGACCTCCAGTGCCTAGATGAGAACGATCCGACAGATGAATCCGATATTATTCGGCAGGTAATACGGAGACGTGAGGATGAGATTCTGAATTTGGTCCGTCATCGGCTACACATGGATGGGAGTCGTGATAATGAGTTAGATGACATACATATCAGAATGTTGATGTAATGGCAATTTAAGTGCTCTATTTGCCACACAAATCAGAAAAAGACACATGTATAGAATATTAGACTAATCAAACACTAAAGACATAACCAGGAGCAAAATCGTTATTAACATCCGCTGGTCCTTTATTTTATGCCAGTGACCAATTTCCTACACAATACTGGACGACAACATGCACACACAACACAAGACATAAAATATGATTAGAACTACGGTCGCCGCCTTGGAACGGTCAGTACAAAGCATTGGGGGTTTAAATCAGCTTAAAGGCATGCCGAAACCCACACTAAGCCCAGAATTAATCAAATACACACACGTGTATATAAAAAAATGTAACCTCATAACATTGCGAATTAAATTAAATACAAACACTGCGAGTTAATTTAAAACGTACAGTTGAATTGTTCATGTACTCAATTCTGTTAATTTGTGAAAACAAAGTGTCTCTGTTGTTGTGTATTGTGAATTTATAATTTGTTGGCTCTAATAAGTAACGATAAGAGTTTTGCCTTTGTCACTGTGAACTCATAATAACGTCATAGTCGCTATTGCATATGCTATCATATATAAAAAATATATCAATAAATCGTCGTCCACAAGAGTGTGTGCATGTTTGAACTGGTTCCATTAAATTTTAGAAGATTAAAGACAGATCACAAGGTAAATGTTGGTGAACATGTTTTTATTTCAAATAGATGACAAGCATGCACATGTGTATCTTATAAGCCTGTTGATGCTTGTGATATGTTTTAGGTCAGAAACTGCATACGTCAATAAACTTTGTAAGTTTTAGTTCGACTATGCCATGTATAAGGTATTGTAAACAAAGGGAAGGTCCAGCTGCAGCAGCAGGATATAACTCTTATAAGAAGCTCAGGGTCATTTGCTTATGTTTGTCGAAAATCTTCACACTGTCTAAATATAAACATTTCGGTACATTTATTTTGTAAAAGTAATATTTTTGTGAAATAAATGCAACTACGTGAGCACGCGTGCCTGTTTTTTTTTTTTCTTTTTTGAACAGACATTTGCTGTTTTGAAACAACTCAAATTATAAAATACAAAATATTGGGTTGCACACATGAAATACTGGTTTCAGCAAGCATTGTACAAAATCTTAAGTCTATAACGGTGAAGGATATTTTATTTATACGTCGAAATGTGCACAGATATTTGCAAAATGAATGCACAATGTTGTAAACGTTCTGGTAGCCGACGGTTAGTATACAGGACGTGCATTCAGGACATTCATAAAACTGGTAACAAAGGGTCGTACCATTAAGAATAAACAGCATGCCATGACCCTGAAATGAAACAAAACATTGAGAATTGCGTATGCTTATGTATTTTCTTAATTCAAAATGTATTAAACTATGTGGAAACAACATATACAAACGTTCATTTCCAGGTTGAATTCGAGGTATATTCTTGGCTATTTTCTTCAATGTGTCAAATACTTATGCCTGGTTGCGTTTCTCCAATTTCTGTCTGCGTTGCTACGCTACTGGTGGCCTCACGATTGTACAAGCATACGTCAGTGGAAAGAGTTGTCGCTTGCCTTGCCCTTACAATTGACTAACATACTAGATTCATCACTTAACAATGGCAGTAACATTTTTTAATTAACTGAATTAATACACTGAATTCATTTCATTTTGAACACAAACAAAACCTCAACACAAATTATAACAAAGATTATAATATTTAGTATAATAGGCATTACATTGTATTATAGCTTTGGAGTTTTTTTTTTAATTTTAACAAAACAACGTACATGAACACTTTTTAAATCCTTATACGTTTTAAATTTTCTTTCATATTAACCATTTTCATATAAGGTGAAACTCAATCATAAATAATACGATAGTCAAATTGCAATATTACAGGAGGAGCTTTAAATAAAGTTCAAGAATCAATACTAAGTGTAAGTATTATTATTATAACGAACATATGTTTATTTGAATACCCTTATCAAGCTTTTCACAATTTAACTGACATTACTTTCAATCAGTGAATGAGTGTATCTATAGAAATATATGAGTATATAATTAGGTTTAACACAATTATATACACGTGTTTATTTTTCCATCAAACCTAGAGTCAGTTTTTAACTTGAGTCATTATCAATGTATGAATATATTTAAATAATATAAGTTAAATATCGTAGCAAATGCGCAATTCTAACACATGTGAATTTAATTTTTTGTGTTCCCATGAACTAAACATTATGCAGCATACATAAAGGTTATGTGTTGATTTCGTTGAATGATCTAATTTATTTCTCGAGTGGTTATGAAAAAGCAACAACTTTTATTTCACGCTTTTGGAGAATAAAAATATTGATTCGCTCGAGATAAGCTTAGACGTCACACGCACGTTGATGTATTCTTTGTCTAAAGATGACGTTATAAATGATTCCAAAATTGTGTATCATTAGTATGGTGGGAAAAAAGTGCAATACTGTGTGCGTCGTTGGCGATAAATTATATTTTTGTTGTTGAATTTTATCATGTTTTTTTTTAAACAAATGTATGTAAATACTGTATATGTATATACATTCCAAATGAAGGTAAACCACTACTGGTGGATCAATGCGACTGATAACAAAATAGTGCGTTTCATGTTATATTTTCACTGCAGTGAAAATTCTAATTTGTTTATTGTATTTGCACTGATCCAACAGTGCATGGCTTTATTTTGTTATATAAAACTACAATGTACAATATGCCCCTCAAGCGTATTAATAACACGAAATAAATCCACAAAGTAGCACATGCAATTATACAATAATTACATTGTGCTTGTTCTGCATCAACTGTCCTTTAATATTTAGTCCGAGATTATTAATCGGCAAATGTGCTTGCATTTTAACCATCCATGGTATTATTAAAATATTAAATAGCCATCTACAATATCCAACAAACGATTTGTAAATAATGCATTTCAATATTTCTATTCTTCAACCATGTCTGCATACAACTGCGATATTGACACTGATTTTAAACATTTATTGATTTCATCAACAAGCATTTGAAACATTGGTTAAGCATGTAACCTGATAATTTTGAATTATATTTGTTGAATGGAAATTAAACGGATGAAGCATTTTTTTAAATTTAGTGCCTTCTGCAAATCCCGTAAAAAAGTTTGCAAACTTTTACATAAGTTTAAAGCTTTAACATTTTATTGGCATGCCATGATTTTAATTTACATTTAATATTTGGAAAAGAACAAGAGCATAAGAACAAATCAAGACATACATGCTTTTACAACACAACATACATCCGCAGAAAATATTATACAACGTAAGAAATCACCATATTGTTCCTGCATACAGGTATTACACATACAGCTTATTTAAATGCATTTACGTCATGCATTTTATATAACATTGAATCCTTATGTTTTAAATGTCCGATTACATTTTCAAGCCGTTATTGATAATTATAAACTACCAAAATCGATAACGGAATGACAGTGCCGTTCTAGAGTTGCAGCCGAATGCATAATAAGTATAGAAACATGCATTCAACTGAGGAATAGACATAATGGTCGTTTGGATAGTGGAGCAAGTTTCATTTTGCAGTAGTAGCATGGATACATTGAAAACATATATACGTGTTTTCAGTCTAATGTTTTCGGATTGTTATGTAAGTGTAGGAAAACCGTTGATGGTTAATATAAAAAGGTGAAATAAGCGTTTTAGTGTTTAATTGTATAAATACGATCAACTCATTTCGAAAGGTTGAAACAAACACGTTTAATTTTTAAATTTGATCATTCTTTTTGCTTTTGTTCAGTGATTCAAACCATGTGCTTTATAAGAGAAACAATGTACTAAATCATGTGACGTACATAATTTGTGACACAAAGTACTTGCGTTTAACGAATATCCACCTGTAGTTTCAACTATTAAACATTACACAATTAGTAAATTTATCACATACAAATGTAAACTGTTTTGGTTCAAATTGTAATTCAGTTGGATTAAATTAATATACTCTGTTTTTGCTGATTAATTTGTATTGCAATGCAGTACCTTTTATTTACAAAGGCGTGTACTTTGATTAATTCTGGGCTAAGTGTAAGGTTTGGCAGCCTTTAAACCGCTTTAAACTCCTAATGCCTGCACCCCCCGTTCCAATGCGATCAGAGGCAATCATTCAGGTGTTTTGTGTTTTGTTGCGCGTAGTGTCCTGTATTATATAGGCAATATGTCACTTGCCTAAGACTCATAAATGACCAGTTAATAAGGGTTTCTCCCCTGGTGATGTCACTGGAGTTTTATTATTCTCATATTATTAATAATTTATAACGAAAAAAAAAAAAACAAAGATTGAGTTTGTATTGTTCTTGAACAAAACCTGAAGGCTCTAAGTTATATATTATTATATTATTTAACTTTGTATTCGTTTATTAAATGCAGATACTCTCCAGTACATTGTGAAGTGTACCCAAAGTACGTCACATTGCAAGCTAATTATGCAGTGATGAAATCGAAAATATGCAATTCTATTAATTGGCGCAGCATATTTATAAATTTATTTGTTTATTCTACAAGATGTTTACATTCAAGTGTTTGACAATACATTCTTAAATGAATACATTTTGAATTTATGCAGTTATTTCATTCATATCTCTTGCTCAAGTTAAGCCTGCTGATCTACTGTGTTCAATTTCAACGGTAACATCACACTGATCTCTCCTGAGAAATAATATGTTGAAAAATCTTCTCACAGTGGTACCCTTGTTAAATTATATGTTGAACAAACTTCCTATGGGAATAATATATTAAACAATATGGTAAACAAATTGAATAAACACCTCACAGTGATCTCGCTTCAGAAAAAATATGTCGAACAAACATGTCACAATAATCTCCCTTCACAAATAATATGTCGAACAAACATCTCACAGTGATCAGCTTTCAGAAATAAAATTTTGAACAAAAACATCACAGTGATCTCCCATGAGAACTAATATGTTGTACAAACACTTCACCGTGATCTCCCTTCAGACTTAATATGTCGAACAAACATATCATAGTGATATCCTTTCAGAAATAATATGTTAAACACATATCTCACAGTGATCTCCCTTCAGAAATAAAATGCCATACAAACTACCCACAGTGATCTCTCTTCAAACAAAATATGTCCAACAAACCTCTCACAGTGATCATCCATCAGAAATAAAATGTTCAACGAACACCTCACAATAGTCTCCCTGGGCATAATATGTTTAAAACAACATCACAGTGATCTCCTCTGAAAACTAATATGTCGAACAAACATCTAACAGTGATCTCTATTCAGAAACAAACGGACCACACACCTTTCAGTAATCTGCCCTTGGAAATAATATGGGGAACAAACTTCTAATATGGGAAACAAACTTCTCACAGTCATCTGTCATTGGAAATACTATGGGAACACACTACACTGTGGTCTCATTTGTGAAAAAAGATGTTTGACAAACATATCAAAGACACGTGTTTACAGTGTTGTCCCTTAGTGTATATTTTTCTACAAATCCAGAGTTTAGAAAAAATAAAAATATGTCACATATAAAAACATCCTGTATTATCATATATTGTATTTTGCTTCATCATATTTGAGCGGAGCATAGGCGTCTCTAACTACATATTAAGTATTTAATTTATTTTAAAATGTCCCCTTTGGTTGTACATGTAATCCAGTAACATATTTTTATCATCGTACTGCACGTTAGTTGCATAACTGCATTACGGTCGTGCACTGAACAAGCCTTTTATACATTTGTTGTGCAGGTAGCAAGTCGATCTTAATATATGTTTACTGTTGCATCTATTTAAATAAAGCATTAAATTTATGCACTCAATCATGCGGTTCAATTTGAATCATGGTATATTGCAAATCATATTGCATTATCAATCTAAGTTTAAGCGAAATAATATATGCCACAAACTTCATAGTGATCCCCCTGAGATATAATATTGCCAAAAAATACCTCTCAGTGTCATCCGCATGCACATTTGTATTTAGTTTTATACCGAAAGTAAGTGTTAAAGTGTTTAAATTTATTTTATCATCCCCATATTAATATATTAGCTTAACTTACTAAATGTTTCTATGTTTTAAACAATTCATTTGATGCAAACATAAATCCAGTCCGGGCCGACACTTAACGCACATGCAATACGCCCGGCTTTCCCACGACACGCCTCATATGTTAAACAACTTCTGTAAGTATAGATGTGACGATGTATAGGGTTTTTATAACATATTTCAGATGACAACTTGTATGAGAAACAATTGTTGCCGAAGTTTTTAACGTCGCCTTAACTTCAAAGTAAGTATATTGTTTGCTATCCGAAACGTCGTGGCTAAATTAAGCTTTAATGTCTAGTTATTTTTTTTTTATTTTAGTACCGTAATCAAAATAACACCTTTAGCTGCTAAGGTATGCTGACAACTTCCAAAGTTCATCGATTTGATATGTAGTTCAGGAAATTTGGCGAACTTTCTAACTATTTTCCTGCACGAGTGTCTGAACACCCATAAATATGTAAAAACAGACATGGGTTTCACATGTATTCAAACATTTTTCATCGACGGAAACAACATTTTCATTTGCAAGTCTTAGTACAATGTCTTTGAAATTCATTGCTGTAAGACATTATATGTTTAACTAATTTATTTCTAGAACTCAAATTTTCCGGTGTTTTAAGGCATACATTTAATTGCATACAGATTGCGGAAGGAGGCGTCGGGCGTGGTGCCTTTATGTCTGAAAGGGTATTAAGGAGCAGCAGAACATCCAGTCACTCACCAGAAAGTGAAGGCGAATTAATTAGTTTTATTGCAGAAAAATCTGCGGTTGTAACTAGAGACGTTGGGATAATTGTCTTTGACAATTGAAAATATAAAAAATACATAAAGTAGTACTACAACTATTACTTTTTAGTACTACTACTAATAATTCTACTAGTAACAGTAGTGTGGTAATAGTAGTAGTAGCAGTAGTAGAGGTAGTAGTAGTAGTAGTAGTAGTAGCAGTAGTAGTAGTAGTAGTAGTAGTAGCAGCAGCAGAAGCAGAAGTAGTAGTAGTAGCAGTAGCAGTAGTAGTAGTTGTAGAAGTAGTAGTAGTAGTAGTAGTAGTAGTAGTAGTAGTAGTAGTAGTAGTAGCAGCAGCAGAAGCAGCAGCAGTAGTAGTAGCAGTAGTAGTAGTATTAGTAGTAGTAGTAATAGTAGTAGTAGTAGTGATAGAAGCAGTAGTAGTTCTTGTTGTAGTAGTAGTAGACGGAATAGTAATAGAAATAGTAGTAACAGAAGTAGTTGTAGAAGCAGCAGCAGAAGAAGTAGTAGTAGTTGCAGAAGTAAAAATAGTAATAGTACTATTAGTAGTTGTAATTGCAGCTAGCAGCAACATCAGTCGTAGTAGTACATTTAGTCGTAGTAGTACATTTAATAGTTAGTAGAATTGTACAATTGCACACGTTGTAGTAGTAGTAGAAGTAGTAGTATTAGTAGTACTAGTAGTAGTAGTAGTGGTAGTAGTCGTAGTAGTAGTAGTAGTAGTAGTAGTAGTAGTAGTAGTAGTAGTAGTAGTAGTAGTCGTGATTCTAGTAATTGTAGAAGTAGCAGTAGTAGTAGTAGTAGTAGTAGTAGTAGTAGTAGTAGTAGTAATAGTAGTAGTAGTAGTAGTAGTAGTAGTAATAGTAATAGTAGTAGTAGTAGTAGTAGTAGTCGTCGTAGTAGTACCAGTAGTAGTAGTAAAATAGCTAAATGACGGTGTCACTTTTGCATATAGAAACGATGTTTTAAATACTATGAAATGCAAACCCGAATAAGCACTTGTTTACTTTATTTTACTGGTGT
Source organism: Congeria kusceri (assembly GCA_027627225.1). Taxonomy (NCBI): domain Eukaryota; kingdom Metazoa; phylum Mollusca; class Bivalvia; order Myida; family Dreissenidae; genus Congeria; species Congeria kusceri. The sequence continues at coordinate 92,115,931 of CM051026.1, forward strand.
ATGGTGACCTCTTTGCAGCTAACACAAGTACAGTAAGGTCTCATTTCCTGCCAAGCCCCGTCATATGGTCAGCTATCCGCACCTTACAGGTCTCATCTCCGGTCAAGCCCCATTCGTAATTTGTGCTTTTCTTACGCATATTTTACCCATAGTCATTTTTTCTCTCGGTAAATTTGCGAGACATCCATCGGGACTAACATTCCATAAACACCATTGCTATCGTCGATAACATATTACAAACATACGTCTTCTTTCTGTTTATGAAGTCGTAAAAGAAGTTGTTTTTGGGGCCATTAATGTTTTGGGTATGCCGATGTTAGCCCTGTTTTCGTATCCACGTGTAGACAATTTTATCTGATTGCACAGGCTTTACCAATGAACTTTAAATTTTACAAGTAGAGACAAACAAGGTCGTATAATGATTAGTCAAAGTGAAGTTTTAAATCGCATTAATAAAATCATGTTAATTATAAATATTTACTTTTACAAAGACGGTTGAAGGAGGTAGGGCATACAACACATTGTTCCCAATATACGACAGGCAACCCGGGCATGAATCAAAGGTTAATTATTATTATTATTATTATTATTATTATTATTATTATTATTATTATTATTGTTGTTATTGTTATTATTTGGCCGTAATATTTGTGTTGTTTTATCTTTTCAGAGCAAAGTCGAAAATGCTTCTATTGAAGTCAGCACAGTGATGTCCTGGTTACTTTATGGTCCGGAAATCAGGTTCAAACAGAGAACCTCATACAGCGAGTACGATAGGCTGATGAATAAAACATTAGGACATTTAACTCTCATCCCATCAGGGAGCAAAGCAGGAGGTATTACGAGTTTTTTCGAGAGCGACACGAATACTGGAACTACCCGGTGTCATCTGCATTGAAAATGACATCAAACATAACTTCAAACCAGAAAAAATTAATTTGTTTACGATGGATACAAAGTTACGCAGGTCACTGTCGACTTCGACTGGAAAGCCTTGGTAGAAAAGTTCAAATTGCAATTATCAATGCCCTTTGTGGTGACGGAAGGGGACACGTATTCCTACATAGTGATATATTTGTTAAGGAATGTCCACATGGGAGACTTCAACCAAACGAGGTGCGACACGAACGTGCAGGTCCATCAATTCCGTCTTCATTGCAAGGAATCTACCACACGGACAAAGTAATTGCACTACGCTATCTCTGCCCAAGCATACTGTTAAGATGGGGTAAACGACCTCGTAAATGGCCACCAACGGATATCGTCCAAAGCGTTGTGGTAATGGGAGCATTTTTAACACCTATCGGATTTAAAGGAAGTGAGTTTAATCATGTAGAATGGAGAATTTGTTTCAACAGGAGTGAAAATGAGCTTATAAACAATCTAAACGACACTCAGGTCAAAATATATGTTTTGTTGAAAATGGTCGTTAAAGACAGGTTGAAAGAATAAAGAAAATCCACCATACACACTGAAAAACATCGTCCTTTGGTAGCGGAGAACAATCCAAAAACATTATTTCATGCCAGGAGTTTGTTACACTGGCTACATGAAGCACTGCGAGAACTAAGAACTGCTAAATGCACGAGAAGGCTGCCATACTACATGATACCTTTGAGGAATCTGATGGAAGCCTGTGGACTGGAGTAGCAACTATCACAGACAAGATGGAATAAGGTCCGAGAATAATACAAAACATTTTGTTTGTGCAGCACATTTTCTGGGCACAGCACATTTTTGACAAAGATATTAACACTATAATTTGTGCAAGATGCATGTAGCTGCACTATGAAACCATTTGTGGAGGATCCATAATTGTTTGAGACAATGTTCCCGACATACATTCTGGTTATCTCGGCGCTTTTGAATTATTGGAGCAACAAGCGGAGTAACTTAATTGTTGAGGAGGTGTAGGTGTAAGAGGTGTATCTTTTTGAAATCTCAATGCCAACTGATTCAATTACATAACTACGTGCACAATATCATGTTTATAGCAGTTAACGGACGTTATCAAGAAAGACAACATTTTAATAAATCTGGATTATTTCTCACATGTATTTCAAGAAAGGGATGTTCAACATGGCGATCACGCGCTGTATTGTTTGTGTTAGATGCATTCAATGTAAAACCCGAATGCCTTATCGAGCTAACCCCGCAAATATACGTAGCTTATCAGAAGGGATGCATGTGTCTGCATAATAACATCCACAAGCGAAACCAGAACACGTGTGTCACGACACTGGGACATTGTGTTGATAAAACGTACAAAATGTTATTCAAAGGCGTGCTATAGTTTTATCAGTGTGCATTGTCGTTCGACGTGGTTTCTGTTTTACGAGTCGTGCTGTGATTATGCCTTTGACTTAAATTAAGGACACTAGGATGCTAAAATAATGAATTGATCCACATTTTGTGCAGATAAAGTTTCACACATATCCATATGATAATCGGATTTCAATAAAAACCATTTTGTAACAGATAACCTCATTCACTTCATGTCACACGCACTGAATAAAATATAACGCAGATCAAAGCCCGTTAACATTATAGCTCACACACGCAGTAGCATATTAATTACATAATGTTGCAAGAATACGCGATGATAATTATGTCTGTGTCTATGAACCTTTAAAAGCATTTATTCAAGTAAAATGCATCCGCTTACGCACTCGTATATGACTTTTATTAATGACCGGCAGCGGAGCAGGATAAAGCGAGGAAACCTCTGAAAATGATACCAGAAAGCGACAACGATTAGTATATTGTACGAAAAGAATGTTACACAATGTCCAACAGTTAACATGTTCATTTATTTAATACGCCGATGTTGCACGCCGAAAAGTTACTAACCCGACTGTAAAGTTACCCGTAACGGACGAGTCGGGCAAATGATTTCCGTTCTAATGGATATACTTACTTCTCGATTGAGATCAGTTACAAAATGATGTTTTGGGAAATAACAATAAGGCGTAAAAAAAATGTTTGTTTCAGGTTACCCGACCTACTCTAAAAAATGCTCCGACCCTAGAACATTTTATTGAGTTTGTCAGATGCTTTTTTGTTTGTTTTATTTACCTTTTTTTCATAATGAAAAGTTTTTTGGATAAATAAGTGTTTGTTTTGATAGCATCCACTTATAATCAATGTTATAGGATATTACTGATATGTTTTAAATATATATTCAATTTTAAAATCTTCAAGTTGACCATTTACCCAAAAAATAATAACAAATAAATCCCGACCGACATACACTACATGTTTTGGGCATGTAACATGCAACAAGCATATTTTTGTTCACTCCTAGCTGCGTATAAACGTGATGTGACTCAGTAACCTGCAACACACGGGATTACAATTCACACAATTCTTTACGCTGCCATATTTTCGCCTACGTCATAATTAAATTTTTGCAACGACATAAATGGGTGCAACATAAGGCAGGGCAAATAATTACAAACCAAAACTGTATAAACAAAAAATACATTGTGAGGTCATAATTATATTACGATACTAGAAAAAAACCAATATGCAAAGAGTTTGCTAGCACATGCTTTCTTTTTCTGCACAACCCGTATTATAAAAAGGCAGAACTAGAATATTATTGAATATAAAAAAACTACTTTTAAAAACCAACAACTTCATCAAGCGAACGTGATCTGGTTTTAACGTGTAATATATCTACCTGCTTTGCAGGCATACTCGTTTTTATCATATTCCTTCATCCCGCAGGTGTGAGAGGGACAAGATTGGAAATCTAATGTGGGGAATGAAGTGAAAAGAAAAAGTAGTCTAATTATGAATCGTTATTATATTAGCGATAAGCTATATTATCTTACATAAAATCAGTTCACACGCGCTTCAAAGTGGATATAAGCCCGCCAAAGCAGTTAGCATGACTTGAGGAATGTCAAAATAGGCCTGCACGATTGTTGATTAAAATAATATATCGACAAGATAGTCTACACTGATATGAAAGCATTTTTCCTTGGCATTGAAATCGTGTTTTTTTTGTTTAATTTAAACAGTATGAATATGACGGCACAAATACATTAAATAGGTCTTGGCTAGTACAAGTAAGCTGTTAAATAATAATTATAAACAGTTCCTGAACATGACGGCTACTGGTATATGACATTATTTATCATTGATGTATATGATACGCAGTTCTTCATTTTGTTATTGTTTATTTATAATATAATTACGTAAATCGCGTGCTAGGCCCTCATACAGTTACGTCTGCAAATAAAATATGGTGTTTGTGTAATTTATTGAATGCCTTCTGTAGATTATGAGGATTGAATTGTTTTATTATTGATACCGTGGGATTAAAACATCACACTGGAAATGATACTGATTTGATGAAAACATTCAAATTAATGTCCTGTACACTTGTATTATTAAATAAAAAAATTAACTTGAGTTAGAACGTTGATTCTGATACTGACATTGCGTCGAGCTTTCAAATGTGATAGTCTATCGAAAAATAACAATGAGGAAATACATTGCTGAGAGAATTCCCATACATAACTTGCATCGTCATACTGGACATTTTGCATGCAGCCTCTGTTGCCTAGTGCCTATAGTTTATATGTTATGATATACATATTACATACGTATCCAAGCAATTCAGAATATTAACGTCAGAACAAATTGCAAAACTTAACCACGACTATACTTACAAGACAATTCCAAAAATTAAATAACATAACACATTCTTCTGACGAACATGCCGAAAGAGTTGAAATAAAAACGGCCGTACCCAATTAATCTTAAAAACGAATGCAGTAAGTTTTAAAGACACCGTCAACACTGCGCAAAAGTAATGTGTGTGCCGGTATCTAATAAACAAATATCACCTGACTGTTTTCACCAATCGGATTAGCAAGCATATAGAAGCATATAAGATCAGTGGTTAAACCATAGATATCACGAACAAATACAGATGATTTATAAGCATATTGAATCTCCAATGTCGTCTGCATATCGGTGCGGTTGGCCTTGACTCAAGGTGTTAAAACTAATCGGTAACCTCTCGGTAAAAAATAGCCCCAAAATGCACCCTCTCCTTTAGAAATAATCTCATAGTATTACATGAAGGATGTTTTTTTGCCGATATATTGCTTACTGTCACCAGTCTGAGATATTTTTGTTTCACGGAACATGATGGACATGAAATAGTACTGCTGTTTCAGAAAGGAATTCGCGCTATTGAATGATATGTTTGTTAGAAATAGTGAAACATTTTTGTGAACTTTGGTTGACGTTTGCTAATTGCGGCGATACTTTCCATCGCTTTTCCCTTTGTTTAATTAAACTATTTAATGTTTGGAGTTTTGCTCAATTTAAAATGAAGTGTGTATATCTTTATCTTAATCGTTATCTTTAACTTTATAAGCGAACAACTGGTGTAAATATCATAATTTTAGGCGGCGGCCAGAAACGGAAGTTACACGTAACCTCTCCGTACTGATGTATGTGTTTTACTCATGTTATGCCGTTTGTATATGCACATGTACTAGTAATTGTTTATCTTTTTTTTTTTGGGGGGGGGGGGTCGGTTGTTACACTTCAAACCATATGGACCGGCTATATACTCAAGCATTGATAGAGCTCAGTACACATAGAGGTACTTATTTTACATGGTTTGTATACTTGCACACACAAAAACCGTATTTATTTTATTTTTGGGCTCTTTTAACGGGGAGGTTACCGATTCCTTTTAATACCGTGTTACTGCGGTACTCATCCTTATCATTTCATTGGTTGCGTATTGATAGCCAGCTTATGTAAAAATCAATTCCTAGACATGTTATATCGCAGGCTGTTTTCAGTTGTAAACATGCTATTGTATAACTGTATACGTTGAATTGCACACCCTGGACTATATTGCTATTCAGTATATTTACAGGAATATCACATGCATGTACATGCTTTTGAATCGGTAGTCAACACGCGCTGAAAATACGCACATCTTTCTATGAAACGCATTGTAATACCGCGCTTGTTTAAATACATGAAACTTATTAATTCTTCAAGTTTTATATTGTTAATTTCTCTTTCTTAGATGGTAATATTCCTAAGAGTCCTTCGTATGGCATTTATATTTCCCAGTTAGTTCGTTATGCAAGAGCCTGTTCATGAGTAAATGATTTCAACAAACGTAACCTTTCTCTAATTAAGAAATTATTAAAACAAGGATTTTTGTTTTATGAATTATGCCAAAAGTTTACTTCGTTTTTAAAAAAAAATACTTTTGATTGGTTTCTAGATATAATGTTTCCTTAAAATCTATATTGGTTAATGGAATGTCTTACTCATCACTTTATAGTGATATTTTAAAACGGTCATGTTAGTGTAAATATGCAAAATTGGATGCTAAAAACGTTATTTATAAACTCATACAGTCTTATCAATCAAAGGAGTATAATTTGTCGATATTCACATCTCCCTGTTAGTTTTTGATAGAGAATTTCTTTTAACTGTAAATAATTGTCTATTCTTGTTGGGTAAACAGCTTTAAAAATATATCGATTTAATTTAAACAGTTATAGCTTTAGAACCTATCCCCAAACGCGTTATATCAGATTAACAAGTAAGTGTCTACGGCACATGGACACCAAAATATGATATTTGGTTTTTGATTTACTTTTTGTAGAATTAACAATTTTTCATTCTCTGTCTGCTTAAGTACGTGCAGTGATGATCGTTTTAGTTTAATATTAAACTACTAGTTCAATTATATTAATTATAAATATTCAACATATACAACCAAGCTTTGTAATATGTCCTTTTACACCACGTATTACGGCTTCTTTCTGAGATGCACGACTATGATCTGGGATTTGTACTATATGATGCTAGGTCTTGAAATCTTGTCAACAAGAAGGGATTTAGTGGATAATTGTATTTACTTCATTTCATCGTTCCTCAGAAAGTTGCAATTATGTTGCTCTGGTAAACATTCAATAATTGAGCAATTAAATTGTACTTCAATTGAATTAATATTCTCTTGTATTACTATTCAATTTGAATTGCAATGCTATGAGGTTAAAGTTTATTTACAAGTGCGTGTTTTGTTATTTATTCTGGGCTTAGTGTGAGGTTTAAACCGGTTTAAACCCCCAATGCTTTGAATTGACCGTTCCAAAGCGGTGACACCAGTTTTAATCATGTTAATGTTGTGTGTTGTGTTGTATGTAATGTCCTGTATTGTATAGGCGATTGGTCACTTGCTTCATATAAAGGACCAACGGATGGTAATAAGGGTTTCTTTTCTGATGATGTCTCTGGAGTTTCATTATTCCTATATTAAACATGGTCAGATAATTCAAGGGTAAGTCCGTTCCTCCATAATTGTGCCTACTCATACATAAACGACGTTTAAGGAATATTATTTTGGTCACTTGCTATGACATGCTTGTTCAATCAATAAAATGTATACAGATGTATGCACTTTCGTATTCCATTTGCACTATTGTTGTCCTTTGCTTGGCAATTATTGAATTTGAGAGCAAATAGATTCTTCCAGCATTTATGTGCGGGAGTAATTTGTGTTCTACGCATTATGCGATGCTTTATTGTTATAACATACTATTGAGCTATATTATGTGGATTGTTCTTGTCACACCTTGTACAGCAAATAACATTTAATAGAGTTCAAATTTAAGTTACATTTGAAGATACACTACTAAGAATATTTCTAACACAACATTGTTGGCTGCGCTAATTGTTATTGCATTTGTACACCTGTTTATAACGATTTTAAGAAATATGTCGTTGTTGTTTTTTCTTATTGAAACGTGCAATTTTAGGGTAGGCCAAACAATTATATTATTAAAATATTATATTTAGCTAATGTGTAAGTACTTGTTTGACAAGTATTAAGTAAGTAAGTTATAACCCATGGTAAATAAATGCACCCCGCATACGTGACTGAAGCCATTTCCGAGCCAAATGTAAGTTCCCGATATATATATCATATATGAAACAAACAGTTGTATGTTTAAGTAATCTATCCTCACAACATCTAGTATTAAAATAGTATAAGGTTATGCCATTGCAAGCATTTATCATATTTATAATAACTACCATGGATAATATGACAAATCAAGTACAATGTTTAAGAAAAGTAATAGCAAATATTGTGCGTGCGCTAGACGATAACCTGTTAAGTTTCTAATGCTGCCATAAAGTATCGACTTTATAAAATGTTTGCTTGCATATTCGGTCTGATTTCATAATGCAATAAATGGGATTTTAATAACCACTTCAATGGTTTACAAAACGTCTTGGATAGTCTGAAATTTGAATTTAATGATGTACATCTCATAAAAAATTGTTATAATTTAACATTACTGCCATTCAAGTTCTATTAAATATTCATAATGGTTCATATTTCAGGCTCATAACTCTTTGATTATAAGTGTATGCTTTATAAGTGTATGGTTTATTATACATACAATTATATTTGCTCAGCTATACAAAGTATTTAATCAGCATCATAATAAATCTGCCAGACCAACATGACTGCGCAAGGTAACTCGTGTTTAGCTCTGTATGTTTCTATTATCGACACAAAACATGGTCGTACAGCCCCTGCCATGGTTTATTTTTTAATATGCACTATGTCATACCAATATACGGAACTTTCATGCATATGTACACAACTGTCTGTTATTGTTCGTGTTTTTTAGACATATTTTGTTCGACGTAATTTAGTGTTTTTCGTGACTTTTCATTCAGATCTCATTTATGTATGTCTGCATAGCAAAACACAAACATTTAACATTTCAATACTAAGTTGATATTATATATCCTTTATTAATTAACCAACTTATCTGATATTAACCACTTTTATACGTTGTTTTAAACGAAGTGCAAGCAAACACAGTTTGAAAAGCAACTATTAATTTAAAATTATGACTAGAAATAAAATCATAAGTATCGGTGCGTTCAATGCATGCTTTCAGAGGTTAAGCGTCTTTCTATACTAAACGCTTATTTTTCGTTCTCCAACAACAATAAATTGGGACTGATGTAAGAACAATTCATTCATTTAAAGGAAATGAGTTTTTGTTACATGAAACGATTAATGAGAAATACGCCATTTTTTGTTTATAAACTCACACCATTTTAAAAGTGCACGTTATCGTACAAAAACATTATTTTATGTCAACTTCTATTTAATTTTCTCTACAGAACACATAATGACATAGTTTTCTTAACTACATATATTTCGGAAACAATGACTAATGCAATTATTGTAGAAAGTATTCCTTATTTCTTGTCATACCCTTTACAATATTTGATTTCGAGATGATCCTACTCATAAATGTCTTTAATCATTGAGATCAACATGCATTTCAAACAAACAAACAAACGAAAACAGACCTACAGTTTTATACAACAATAAAACGAATGATATCGCACGTTTATAGAGCTGTGTGCTGGCCAGCGAAGGACTCCATTGGTATTGTTTGTTTTCTTAAATTTGTTTAAAGGATCGTTTAAAAATTGCACATTTGATGTAATACGAGCAAATTTACCGTAAAGTACATCTTGTTAATTAAAACTTCCGTTAACTGTACGGTTGCATTTACACAATGTTACCGTTTTTTTTAAGACCCTCACGTTTGTGTTGCCAGTCATTTCGTTCCTTTCAGGTGACTCTGGATGTGTGTAATTCTACGTGTATGATGTCCTTCCGCTTAAAAACATAATTATGTAAAGACCTATATGCCTCTACTTTTAGAGACGTCGAAAGTGTAGATGAATTTTGAATGATAAATGCAATTTACATTTTAATTGTTTATATTTAAATAAATATATGTTGTAGTGTCTTGTGCTGTGTGTGTGTGCGAGGATGGATTAGCTACGCTAAGGAAACCTACCTCTATGATGATCCCCATACCGAACTCAAATTTATACATGAAGTAGGACAGAAATGGAGGTTGAAGTATTAAATTAATTACTATATTGTTGTCATCTACCGAGATACATTAAGAGCATAAGTAAAATGTGTTAATGGTGAAGTTCATTAAAAAAAACAGCATTTCAAGAACAACAGTGCGGGCCTTCCAGAGATGACCAGTAGGAAGTTCAGCCGATTCGTGATAATCAAAGAGTGCATGTAGTGTTGTGCCAGCGTGTGTGAAATTAGATTTAAAAAATACTCTAGTTGTGCTACTATTTTGACCTTATTTCTAATACTATTGCGTCCAGTAATTACTTGAATCAATTTAAAGTAGAATGTGACTGCAAAAGATAAAGGAAACAACAGACCTGGTAACATAATACAACATGTATTGGGAAGCTTCCAAACCTGTCCAGTTGATTTGCTAAATAATAGTTATTCAGATTTTCATGTGGAAACATTTATGAGATATCGTAATAAAATTTCCATTTGACAGTATATTACTTTTGCTAACTATGTTCTCTGAATGAGGTTAACATTTTAAATATTTGAAGATATTTGCCTTCTTTCTGTATCAATTGATATTACATTGATTTTAGATATTTTAGTCAGTGTAATTTACTCACCCGAATAATTCTTCAATGTTATATTGTAGAATAATTTCAGGTATAATGAGAGACATGAAACTGTGATACTTTCTTTTTAATTGTATCATACTGTATTACATGCATTACAGTTATAAGTTATTCCTTGCAGATAAAAAAAAATGAATATAACTTATTACTGCTCTAAATATATTTAAACACCTATTCAACAGCTGCCTGTATAACTTCCCGCTAACGTTTTTAAATGCAAGTGTAGTACTAAAACGAATTGACATTGATATTGTTTTTCTTCAAGTTAAGAATGTGTTGTGTCGTTCAAGATAATACTAATTTATTAAAATCATATATACTTATTTACATCTGCGAAATAAAGAATTTTGGTAATAACTGTATATTGAACATTTTTTGAAAATAGTAAGGTTCATTTTTGCTGTACAAACATGTTAAAATTTACTGTACATTCATGATTCAACATATCAATTTAAATGTTTGCCTAATCAGCCCAAGATATTCTTCTGTGCCAAAGACATTTTGTTTTACATGTTGGTGTTTAGCTGGGTTTTTACTCATAATAACAGAAATTGGTACTGTCTTTAACAGTTATTATTGTTGTGTTGTTGTTTTTAATTGAAACTTCAGGAAATACCAGCTGGATATAGATAATGTTATTAGCCAGTTTAATTGTTGACGCACATACTTGTTGTCATGTTTTAAAACCGTATAATTTATCTATATAACCTAGTAATGTTCACTTGCTGTTAATATTTACAATGCAATGCGTTGTAGATAATTTACTATGCTCAGTTTCAGTTTGATTTAAATATTATATTAGATACAGTAACACATAATTATTTGATTTAAGTAATTTGCCATTACTTAAGCTTTGTATTAAACTCTATTTTTATTTTAATATACAACCTTTTTAATCACAAATGAGGACATGAACAAGTCATTTACAAGTATATTATGCGAGGAACAATAGACATACATGTAGATCTCGATATGCTTACTTGAATAAATGAGTCAAATTTTTGTTCTTATATTATTATTTAAAATATTATGTTTTGTCAAGTTTACGGATTATGATAAATAGCTTGTTTGAAAACATGATGTTAGGTGTTTTATTATCAATCCATTAATAACTAACACCAACATAAAGCGTTGATGATATGGTCCAAATTTTACTCCAAATAATATATCCTGTATTAAGTGTTGTAAAGCTGTATCTGACAGACATGTGATTGTCAAGAAGAGTACATTGACTGGAAAGGTACTTGTGCCATTAACAGCCTATATTTATGTAGTCCTGTCTATGAAGTTTGATAACCATACAATGTTACACACAGATTCGCAACAACTATCTCTGTATACCGGTAAGTGACAAGTCATAAATAGAATGATTTGGAGTTCTCAGTAAAGCTTGTATTCATGTTTTTTTCTTCAGGACTCAACTGTGTTGAAACCAATATGTTACCAATGCAAATCCCGGTTGCAATTTCTGCGGTGCGGCCCATGTGGGTCTCCCTTTAAGGTCCCATCTGTGTTTGCCCATAATGGTATAATGTTGAGACCATATGGTAGACCCATAGTTTAACCCATATGGAACCCACATGGAGTCGATATAAAAACCATCAAGGGGAACATATGGATCCTATATGGGCTTGCTGTTGGGAACTCACATACGCGGAGACTGACTTTTCAATCCTGGTTGTCACGGTGAGAAGCAAGTGTGCGAACAACTCCAGTGCATTGCTAGTCCATATAAACCAAGCCAATTAACTATTGCCTTTGTTATGTTTCCCTATCTAATATCAAGTAATGTTTGCAATGTACACACGTTTAACCACAAAAATAAAATTAGTTATCTGTATATATATATATATCATCGCATATACATGCACGTGCTCTTTCTGTAAATAACACAATGCAATAATCCTTATTCCCGCTACGCATTCAGAATTACCCCCTGACGACTTAACATACAAGCGTTGTTTAATAGGATGATTATGTAGTAATATAATTAAAACAAACATATTTATTTGTGTCATAGTTTGCTTCATCTATTAGTACAATGATGATGATTACAATTATACTTTCTTTGAACGATATTCAAACACATTCGTATGATAGCACACATGTCGAACTAACAGCAGTGTTCGTTATATCGTCGTTACCAATATATGATATAAATATTATCTGTATATATTAATTAATACATTCAGAAACATGTTATTGCTCTATATGATTTTCATTTACTTGATCATATTTTGTTCTTTTCTGAAGAGTTTGTACATTACACACAGTAGTAGTTGTAGTTTAAAAAATAGAGCAGTGGTCTATTGATAGGACGCTGGCTTTGTTATCGTGAGGTCCCTGGTTCGAATCCCGCTCAGACCACTTGAACTTTTCTGAGCAAATATTTATCCCACGATTGCTGCTAATCTGATAGACTATCTTTTTCCGAGCTCCGATCACCAACTTAACAGTTGTTAGGCCAATATTATCATTATAAATAAACGACAATATCATACAATTGTATGGTTTGCTTTCACTATTTCCATAGATGTACACCAATTATGCACACACTTATTTCTATAGCCTAAATTGTAAGCACGATAAGTGGAACTGCTGATACTTATAGTGTATGTATTGTTTAGCAAAGACATTTTGGCAAGTA
>CM051026.1:92134125-92174125 GCA_027627225.1 Congeria kusceri
ACAAATCCATTGCCTATTAATTTTGTTGTAAATTTATCTAATGACGTCTGTTTCAGAAATATGTTTGTTATATAAAAAAATAAAAAATATGTACTTTGTATGAATCCACTGAAAAAAGTCAGTACGCGTCATGTTAAAACACGCTTTATGTGTGGGTCATTGCATTCAGATATTATAACGCCGCATAATGTTAATGTGTTGTTGTTGTTGTTTTATTCTTTAAAATTTGAATTTATTTGCAAAACTATTCCAGCTTCAGTGCGAACATGCCTCCGTAGAGACCTCTTGCTTTATGACCTGGCTTGGCAACGGGTGGGATATTAGAAAAGCATGGGTTGACGCATACAGTGAGTGGGTTAGGCTAATGACTGCACGGGCGCGTGGTCTGTCAACAAGGCCGAGGTTATGACGGGCTACCTGGAGAGTGATAGAGTCATTGTACATGTACCAGAAGACGTCCTGCGTTTAGAAGATGGTTTGAATGCTGGCACACTACCGAGGGAGACTACTATGTTTATATTAAACGCCGGTATGTGCTACCCTGGACACTGTAGACTGTTACTGGAGAGACTCGGTACATGGATTCACGCACGAGTGCACAAAGCCCTGTGGGATGATGGAAATGCACGTGATATCCTCAGTAGTGACATATGTTAATTCATGGTCAGACTTTAAACGTGTAGAAGGTGAGGTACGCCATGAGCGTGCAGGACCGGCTAGGCCGAGTTCAGCAGGAGTATTACATGTGGACTTAGTGCATAGCCTACGCTGTTACTATCCTAGCATCCTGCAAAAATGGGCTGAAAGACCTCGTCATTGGCCATCACCGGGAATCGTTCAGAAAGTCGGATCCATGGGGGCATTTGTAACTCCTTTCGCACTCAAAGGCATTGAATATAATCATGTGGAATGGAGGATTTAACACGGGTGTTAATGAACGGGTGTGCAATCTTAATGACACACAAGCTAAAATATATGTTATGTTAAAAATGTTGGTTAATGATGTATTAAAGCCACTCAGAAAAGAGATAACATCATACTCGATAAAAAAAACATAGTATTATGGCTAGCAGAAACCCCCCCCCACATATATGTACATCGTTCCATGAAGGAGTTTCTTTTACTGGCTTCATAAAGGACTAGGTATACTACGAACTGCTATATCAACGAGACAGCTGCCGTATTATATGATTCCATAGAGAAATTTGATGGCAGCCTGTGGACTGGAATATGAGCAGCAGCGTATATGGATAGCAACTATCACGGACATGCTGAATGACGGTCCGATGATTATTCTGAGAATGACGAAGTTACGACAAACCGTTCTCTCGTACCCCGAACCACTGCTGTGGTACAGCAAGATGAGAACGGAGCTGGAGATGTTGCAACTGCTGGCCGTGATCAGAGACCTCCAGTGCCGCGATGAGAACATGATGGTTGATAGGACATATAGTATCCTGCAGGAAATAAGGAGACATCAGGTTGAGATTGTGGTGGAGGTCAGTCAGCGGATGCGCTAGGAAGGGAGTTGTGTTAATGGTATGAGGCAGATGATGGAGATGATGTTTAGCTGACGACGAGTTCAAATATATTTGCACACACATTAATCTGTTAATAAATGATCTTATATTATATTCGAAACTTCACTCAAGAAGATAAATATTTATAAAATATTCACTCAAGAAGATGAATATTTATAAAATAATATTGTTAATAATAACGTTGGACCGTTACTTACTGTTTTTATATGCTAAACTGCGTGAACAATATCTCAGAAAAGAGTAAAAGTGTGTTGTAAATCCACACTACATTTCTTCATATAATGTCGGATGACAATAACACTAAGTTTTACTTCATTTTAAATTACATTATTTTAAACCAGTAATAAACATGGCGAAATACGGGCGAAAATTATTGTTGGATACATAACGAAATATTATAGTTGATGGGAAGTGTTTAATGAATATTCAAAACACACAAAGCGTAAGTATCTTTATAAATAGAATGTACACACTTCCATTATTAAATTGTTATTTTATGAATGTAGTGAATTATGTATTATGTAATCAGATAGTGAATATTGTTTACATTTCATATTTCATAATAATTATTGACGTGTGAAATTATCACTGTTGCTGTAAATTTATGATCATAATTGTGTGAATTCATAAACGCACGTTAGCTTTGTCACTGTTATTCGTGTAAACGTTGCTGTTGCTGGCACCATTGAATGCCATTGTGAATTTTGACTGATTTCAAGTTTTAAGCTTCTGAGAGTGTGTTAATGTTCCGTATGGAATTAAAGCGAGATACTTTTACGAAATCATAAATGATATTTGATTGTATGTTTTTAACTTTGATATTAACAATATACATGGATCATTCAATGACATTAAATCTAAACACTAAAGTGATTTAACAACGCCAAACAGTTCTCCAAATAGATTCACAATTTGGTTTGAACAAAACATACTCCTTACTACTAACTCGAATGAGAGCCGCTGTTTTTAAATGGTCACCCCAATATGGGCGAAGTTAAAACAAAGTCGTGACGAGTTCAAACACGGCGGCACTTTCGACGATGTCGAAAGTCCCCGGATCTGGAATGGAACAATAACTAATCAAGGGCGTACCTAATATATGGTGCCACATCGGAAATTTATTGTATATCGTAACTAAATACTCGTAATTACGGCTTAGTATCTTGAAATTACGAAATAACGGCTTCTTGCTGAGATGCACGACGATGATCTGTGACATGTACTATATGATGCTAGGTCATGAAATCTTATCAGCAAAAAGGCGTTTAGCTGATACTTTTATTAACTTCATTTCATCGCGCCTCAGAAAGTTGCAATTATGTTGCTCTGGTGAACATTAAACCAGTGAGTAATACATTTTAAATCAATTAAATTAATATTCTCTTGTATTACTATTTAATTTAAATTGCCATGCTACGTAGTTAAATTAAATTTACATGTACGTGTATTTTGATTAGTTCTGGACTAAGTGTAAGGTTCGGCATGCATTTTAACCGGTTTAAACCCCTGATGCTTTGCATTGACCGTTCCAAGGCGGTGACTAAAATTTTACTGTTCATGTTTGGTGTAGTGTTGTGCGTATTGTCCTGTATTGTATAGGCAGTCGGTCAATTCCCTCAAATAAAGCAGACGACACTTAACACACATGAATTATGCTGAGAAAGCGAGGTGCAAATGATCCAATCAAAGATCAGAAATGGCATCCGTTACGAGCATGCGCTTAATTATTAAGTGTTTCACTTAATGGGTGCTATCCAGCCATTGTATTGGCCCAATGTAGTTTATTTTCTAAACAAAGGAAGTGTATGCAACAATTCAAACATTGTGTTACACAGACGTTAAAACTATTTTGTAGTTTAAAGATAAATGTATAAAAAATGTACTATGATATTAAAACATGTCAATGGAACGAATTTGTGAAAGTTGTATTAAGTGTCGCGACGTCCCCTCATTTTTTCCACCGTACACAGAAACGAAATATGGACACCGTAAAATCAGTGCATTGTTAAGTTTACTTTCATTACTCTCTATCTATTTTTGAATTTTATTTTAATCCTGAATGTATATGTCTAGACCAATTATTTCAGAGAGAGTTTGTTGTTTCTTTTTTATAAAGAAATATATGGATCATTTTAAAATAGGTCCTTCCAAATCGGGAAGAGCTTCACTCGTGCAGTGGTTTATGTTAACAGTAAGGGGAGGTAACCGCTGCAAGGATTATGACGCTGTGGATGTTTATCAGTTAAGACATTTAGTGCACTGTAACCTGACAGGAAATAGTCCAAGTTATCGGAAGTCTCGGCGTCCACGATACAAGAGTCTAGAGCCTCGAGCCTGCGGGAGGATATGCGGTACTGCACGATTCTTCTGAATCTACTATAGGGGCATGCTATTTTAAACATTTATCTTGGCAAATCGCAATATCATGTTTCAACAGGTATTTCGTTTGTTAATTATTCGGGTTTAATTTCCCATAAGATAATTGCTTAAAAATGCATTTAAACAGGTACAACGAACTTAAAATTAATATATGAATTCGTAAATGTATAAATTGTTTGAACGCAGCTGTGAAGTCCATGTGCTTCGAATGCGTTCCTTAGGTTAAATATATGTACATGAATTAACCTCTATAAGCATCGAGTAGTTATCCTAAAGGATATACTTTTATATTTAAAATGTCACGTTGCCATAAACTTCAATGTTTTATTCATGTGCTTCCTTATTTCAGATGACAGATACAGACCTGTATTGAGATGGTCTGTACATAGATGGACACAACGACTACATAAATGCTGTTAATATATCAGTAAATAAAAACAATCACGTATTGCGTCGATTGTAAACATGTATTATGCTCTCCGAAAAAAATCGGGGGAGAATATACTCGCCGCTTTGTCCGTCCGTCCGTGTGTCCCGTTTTCTTGACAACAGTATTTCTCAGCAGCTACTGACCAGAATTCAATGAAACTTTATGGGAAGCTTCATTATCAAGAGGAGGTGTGCACTGAATTAGGACGTTCCGCTTTTAAATTATTACTTTTTATCAGAGTTATGGGACTTTCAAGATTTCTGCAATTAGCATTTAGTGCACATTTATTGTCCGGTCTATTTCTACGCAACTACTGGTCTGAATTCAATGAGACTTTATAAAAGAATCATTACCAAGACGAGGTGTGCACTGAATAAGGGCGTTCAGATTTAATGATTTTTTCTCAGAGTTATGGGACTTGAAGATTTCTGAAATGAGCATTTAGTGCACAATTCTTGTCCGGTCTATCTGAACGCAACTTCTGGCCAGAAATAAATGAAACTTAATAGGAAGCTTCATTATCCAGAAGAGGTGTTCACTGCACCGTGATGCTCCATTTCAGCGATGTTTCTTACAGTAATGGGACTTTAATAATTGCTGAAATTAATATTTAGAGCACAATTGTCTGGAAACTGCTCTTCTGATTGCATTCCCATTACTTGGCAAAGCGCATTGGGGAGCATTCATCAGTTCACTGATATTCTTGTTATACATACAAGGCATTTATTCATAATACCTTAGGTGTGGTGTGAGATAATGAAATAGGTAGGAAAGTAGGCAAATATTCAAATAGGTAGATAGCTACAATGGTAGATAGTGGAAAAGAAGATAGGCAGATAGTAGTAAATAAGATAGATATATAGTGGTAAAGAAGATAAGTAGATAGTGGTGGTAAACAAGGTATGTAGATAGTGGTAAAGGTGAACTGTAGATAGGGATAAAGAAGATATGTAGAAAGGGGTAAGGAATATAGATAGTGGTTCAAAAAATAGGTAGATAAGTAAAGAAGATTGGTATATAGTGGTAAAGAATACAGGTATGTAATGATAAAGAAGATTGGTAGATAGTGGTCAAGAAGATAGGTAGATAGCAGTAAAGAAGTTAGCGGTAAAGAATATATGTAGATAGTGATGAAGAAGAAAGGTAGATACTTGTAAATAAATAATGTAGATAGTGGTAAAGACGATAATTAGATTGTGGTAAAAATATATGAGGTAGTGCTGTAGGTAAAACTGCAGGCAGAGATATAGTTAGTTTGGAAGTTAGTGAGGTAAGTACATAGGTACATATGTAGGCAGAGAGGCCAATACGACAGTAAGTACGTAAGTATGTAGATGGGTAGTTAAGAGTGGTTGGTAGATAGATAGGTAGAGGTATAATATTATGTAAAAAGTAGGCAGAGATCTAAGTTGTATCATAGGTAGCCGAATTTGAAGTTATAAAAGAACGTAGAGCGGCAGCGTGGTACGAAGGCTGAAATGTAGGTAAAATGGTATGCATTAATGAATAGAAGTGGTAGACAGCTAGGTAGATGGAAAGTAAGGTAGAAAGGTATGGAAAAATAAAGAGATAAAGAGATAGAGAAGAAGATAGATAATTCGGCAAATAGTTCGGTAAGTGGTATGCAGTTACATACAGGTAGATTTTAAGGGTCAATGTTTGGCATATGTTTCTTTCAGAGCTTTCTCGAGCAAGACAAACTTATTTTAACCCAGTCTACGAAAGCAAGATCAGAAATTGATTGTGTTCGCTTTATGTAGAGAATGTTGTCAGATATAAACATATTAAGATAATAATTTATTTCATATGTAACTATATAAATGTGCTTCCAACATTGCTTATACATGACTAAATATTAAAACTACAGTAAAGAGATACAATTGTAAACACACCATAAGTGGAATATCCTTTGTACTTAAAGCACAATTCTAGAACTGATATGACATGTTTACCCTTATTTGTCAGAAACAACGTTTCGACGTTCGTGTCTTCCAATTTCTGAAGTGGCCGAAGGATTCTCCTGTTTGCAAACCTGAGGATATGCTGAGTACTGTGATCGATGCACATGATTGTTCAAAGAATGGCCCAGTGGTAATACAATGTCAGTAAGTATATGCTAATACATCGAATGGTCAGAAAGAGAATGAAGCAAATAATAACTAACGAGGTACGTTAGTTTCGGCATTAACGCATAATATAGTCCCCAGATGTAGATTCAAATTAGTTGACGCTTTCCTGGTGTATTATATGTTAAGAATGTCAGTTAAAATTCCAATGCAGTCTTAAATCAGTTGACGCTTTTTCTTAATGGTATAGGTTTTAACCATGTTACGTTTGTTTGAAAGAAAGACGTAATTCGACACATGCCACTAAAATCATAACGCACCTCGATGCATATGGTTGCAATATGATTTGATGTCATTATGTTATTGTTGCGTTCCTTTTTTCAGGCGCAATACCGATTCTGCCACGCATGCACACGAAAGTACGTGGAAGGGTTCCACGAATATGTGAATGATTTTGAGATCAAATAGCTCATATTACCCACTAAGTGATAAGCGGTTGCCAATAAGATGCATTCACTTAAATATATAAGCAAGTGTCCTGATAATTAGACTATTATAGTAAATCAACGTGTCTTCGTCTATCACTGAACGATTTGTGCTATTGTGTTAATATATATTCACAAGTTGAGATGTGTATAGCATATATTTTTTGTCTTGGACACACGCTGCACATGCCATTGCCATTTCTTCGTTGTTTAATCCAACCTTCTATTGTGTATTTGCCATGTTTAACACATGACGTGCGATTGTAGATAATAGATGCATGTATTACCAAATGCATTCATTCAAATCATTACATTTTACCAGTAATATAATACTATTTTAAATAACTATTTAAAACTGATTTTGAAATCTATACAATCTCAAAGTAGAAACATTGTAATGCATAATCGTCTGAGTCACACGCATACTATTCATGGGCCGTATTACATAAAATTTGATATACTATTATTTTTTGTTAATTAAATAGGAACAAAACTCCGACGGCTGTCAATAGGATTGGTTTACGGTTGATACATTTGCATGTACTAGTTTTTGTCGAAAAACATGTCCAATTTTATATTCAACAATAATGCATGATATATCGAACTATGATAAACAAAGGCTGAAAATCTGTTACAAAATAGTCGTGTGATTTAGTTATGAAACAATCGAGTTTGATTCCATATATATGTTATTTTGTTATCAACTACAGTAGATGAATACAATGCAACATATATCTCGAATAATAATTAGATCTAGCATACCAAGCCAAATAATTGTTTGGGTTTTCACGATATTGATTATGGCTGTCATACACAGTCGACGCATTGAATAAGTCTTCCTGTTAAAAGTTTAAGTTCCTTTTTATTATTGTTTATGACTGTATAACATATTAAGAGGAGTTTTCGATTGATAATCCCGTCGCCTCTTTCTGATAACAAAATCTATAAATTAAAACAGGTATTCTCGTCTAGTCCTCTGGTGCTTTATCTTCAAGGACGTATCGATATTTTTTAGGACAAAGAATGCACTGACATGTTGACAAAGACATTCCACGTAGGCTTACCTAATATGTTTATATTTTAAATTCCGCCGTTTTTTTCAAATTTAATTTATAATTTAAAGCTGTTTGCACATACAACATTCATGCACGTACATTGACATATATTACATTGTTCGGGTAATAAGCTGAATAAAATGTATATTCGTGCTCTCTCGTTTGAGTTATAAACAATCATATTTTGTGTTAGATGCATATCTATAAATCATATGAGGCGTGTACAGGCTAATCAAGGACGACACTTTCCGCCTACAGCTGATGTTTGTTTAGATGAGACTTCTTTGAAACAGAAAATACAATCAAAGCGGAAAGTGTCGTTCCGTATCAGCCCGTGCGGACTACACAGGCTGATCCAGGGCGACACTTCACGCACAGGCATTAAGCCCGGGTTTCCCACGACAGGCCTCATATGTATACCGAATGTCACTGATATATAAATCCCAACAATATACTGCTCAGACGTGTACTATTAGTCGCCTCTAAATTGAAAGGGAAATCTAAGTGTTTTGTCGCCACGTATGTTCATATTGCAAACATGTAGTTACCATTATAAGTATTTACACGAATATGCTATAAAAGTTTTATTACTGATGCATAGCATAGATCTACATCTTCGTCTAAGGGATAACACAAGTTATTTTTGTTTACTCGGTGAATTAAGTTATTTGTCCTTATAAGGACTCAACATGCATTTTGAAATAAGTCTTAATGGTCGTTTGTTTGTATTAGATTATCTTACACGTGTGTATGTTACTTTGTTATATTTGAAAGTTTTCATTTCGTGTCTCTGCGGAATACCATTATTGAATCTTCCATCAATACTCCAAACTTGTTACGAATATGTCTTCAATAGTTTTGGAATGTTGCAGCCACTTGATATGTTTTTCAATAAGCCGATGCAATATTAGGATTTTTATCATTCGGGGTTACTCGCGGAAAGATTTTATTACATTTAATTGGATATTGAGAAGGTCAAAAGTGAAGTCAGACAGTAACGACGAAAACAAGTCTGTGACCCAGAAAAATGACGAATATAAATGACAATATTAATGGTATTTATAACCACCATCTCTTGAAAACCCATAAGGTGATATTAGCATTATGAGCACCTATGCTGATAGCACCCTCTGGCTTTCAAGGGACGATTTGTAAGCGTTCAGTTGGGCGACACACGCACATTTTGAAGGGACGTTTTTGTACATGAAATAAACGTATACCCCGACATTATAAAATGCATATAATAGGATCAGTGATTTGATGCACCAAACGGTCATGTTGCTAAACAGTATATTTTCTATACATTATATAGTCCCATAGTGGTATAAGTGAATATCATTTTTTTTATGATTTAAGAAAAATGTAGGCATAATTTAAACAAGAATTGGAAGCATTTCCTGGCAAACAAACTAAACATATTCAATATATTCTTTGTTTAAGATAAAACGATGCAATACGCTTGTGACAGCTTGGGACATATTGTTTGGATACAAGGATACATCAATATTCACAGTAGAAAAATAAGTATTTTTCTTAAAAGCATACAATTCATTAAAGATGTGGCATTATGTAATGAGTTGTTGAATCTTGAACAGAATCGACATTGATTATTTTGTTGCTTAAGTTCAAAAATAAACTATTAATTTTAACAATTGAATTTTAAATTTGACAAAAAAGAAAGTTAAACGAAATGACTTGTACGTTTATTAGGTCCGAGAACTTCGGTCTGCGTGAACCGTTTGATATGACAATTTATATGGCTAATACCTGTCTTGACCTACCGTGAACTCTGAATATACACTGTATGTATACGTGTCATTCGTGGAAACAGTGGCCTTGGTTAAAAGTCGTTAACGCTAGGTAAGCAGGTTTGTTGTTGGCTTCGTGCAAATATATAGTTTAATAATTCAATAGTGGATATACACATAGTCCATCACTCGACATGTAAAATGTTCAGCCACCATTCAAATGATGGATAATGACGATTGAATTAAAGTGCCAAATTTATAAGCATGGTTAGTGCCTAAATAATTATTTAGAGCGTTCAACAAATGTAAACATTTGTATTCTTTCGTGGATGTACTTGTTAATTATTCTCATATTTACTTACATTTACTACAATATACTGTCGCGTCCGCCGAAAACACCGAATGGGTAGGGAACATGGGATGTACATTTTTTGTATATGCTAAACAAATACTGAAATGTATCGCATTGCGTTTTTATATTCTATACATTAAAGTAGGTGTTAATTTACAAAGTGGAAATTTTCAAACGGATAGCAGATGATGTTTTATGTGTGTGTGTCTGTTTTTATTACTGGTTTAATTTTTGAACACGTTTACATGGAGTTATTTTATATATTTTCCTGTACCCTTATTTATAAATTAACAACGCAATTATTAGTTATTGTTCATTAGAAAATAGCAAAGAAATAAGGGAGGGCCAATACATATATTTTGGAAATCAGTTGGCTTGTTTCTTTTTCCAATTACTAAACATATGCAAATGCCTTTCTTGGTATAGACCATCCTCACAAAAGCTTGGATAAAAATCACGTGTACATGAACGCGATAAGAAAAATGGGCGCCAATTTTAAATTCAGTTAACATGATCATTTTTCATATCTAGCTATTGTTTGATGGTTGATCAAACAGTTTAAAACCGTGTGTATGCCGATATCTATAATCTACAATGTATCAGTGCCTGCATGTATCCGTCTGCTCGTATGTCAGTAGACGCTTCCACAAATGTCAATCATATTTAAATTAATCTGCAATATTATCCAATCATCGCACTTGGATATCACGTGTTTAGCGGTTTAAATATTTCATTAAAATAAGCACGTGCATAATGTGTGTGATATATTAAAGAACACATGGTTATGTTTGTGATATTCAATGAATGGAAATTAAACATTTAACAATAGATGGGGAGGTGTTTAAACTATCCTTGGCAAAACCGTGATCTGTCCTTCTCGAAATATATCCCTTTATATGATATAGTTGATGCATATACAAGGGGCTCATAAACCCTTAAAGGTTTTTTCACGAACAGATTAAACCCGTGCACAGCTATTGTAAACATATTAATTTTAATTTTATTTAACATCACAAACACATCAGAAGCTTAACCACGTGCACTTTTGAATAAATTACGATAACTGTAAAACACATAATTGGATAAATATGCCGATTGATTTGCACATGATGGCCATATGTAGAAACATATCCTTTTTCTCTCTTATTTACCACAAAATACAGTCACGTGCCAGATAACACCTTATTGGTTGATAAATGTCATGGACCTGTCTGAGGTTGAATCCAGCATACGCACTGAGACATGGAGACATGATCCCCTCAGTATTTTTTTTAATTCTATGAATGGCGAAGATAGATGTTTAAATCGAGGGTTCATGACAGTGGTTGTAAAATATGTTCGTGTATAGTATAAACACGTCATAGAGAAGAAGACATCGTTTGTTTCCAAAATAAAAGAATGTAATCTTCAAGTAAAGGATCGCATTGAAACAGAAAATTGTACAACGTGTTTTCGATCGACTGACATATACAAATGCAGCTTTTGTTGGTTTTTTATTTGAACTTCCCCAGTGACGTTTCATTAAAAAGACGTTTTTGTCAGTTTTAAATGTTCGATGTTTGTTTGCAGTCAAGTGTACGCACGTGCGTGTGTGCCTATGTTTGTGCCCGACCTTGACGTTATATACATTTTATACTTAATCGAAACTGATTTTGTATAGATAATGTTGAAATATAAAAACATATATATATATATATACGTTGGGCAAAACAGTTGTTTAAGGCCTTACAACATTAATTAACGATATAACATGAGGCAAACCTATATGTGTGTTTTTATTAATTCGATGTATAGGCGTGTTCCCATATGTTTACACGAACATTCGCACATACACTCATTAATTACCGTCGGTGTATATAGAACACCAAACCATACTGTAAGATCAATGCCTGAAGTCCACATGCTACCCTTCAGGCCAAAAGTTCAAAGTAGACTAACGTACATGATCAGGTAATAACAATACAATTATTTTGGAAAACATATTATTTTGATCGCAAAGAAAATCGATTACCAAACAAAAAATGTAACAGTCTTAAAATGTTGGTTAAAAAGACGTTTAATATATACGTATTGGAAATCAATAAGTAGATAACGATTTTTTAATGCAATGTTGTTGTTTCTTTTAGGATAAAATTATTGCGATACTCAATAAAACGGTCGCTATATTCGAATATCCATACCTTTATAAAAATGAATATACACATGTTTGCCATGTCGTTGGCACAAAACGCCATCACAAATTGTTATACACGTACATGTATTTTGCAGACTATGTTATTATATTCTAAGCGAATGAATATAAAGTCGTTAAAATACAAAAACATATTCGGTGTAATCCGCATTATATCCATACATTTTCATTTAAACTATATTAGGTTTCCTTTAACGCAAAACAAGGAATATTCAGTCTAAAGTAATACACTACCCCGAGACAAACGAACACATATTATCGCTGTGTGTTCCCCACACGCATTCTTTATGTTTTTTAGTGTAAACACATCACTAACATTAAATTCAAATACAAGTTTGATCTCGATACAGAATTTAAGAGAGTGATGTTGGTAGGCACTTTGAGGATTACATGACCACTCGCGAAAAATGTATTGCATTGTCAATTCGATACTTCCGTTTGTATATCTGAATATTCATTAGAACAAAAATTTACAATAAGAACAACTATTACAGACTTGCCGCTGTATATTGAAGTTGTGTCATGTATTATAGCTTGATGGAAGACCGAATTACGAGTAAACTGTCAAAATAACGATTGGCAACTGTTCTACCGGTAATTTAAATGCCTGTATTATTTTGGAAAATATTGTAAAACCAACTAACATTGCTTTATTTTATTTACTTTGACCTTGCACATCTCACGGTCTTTGACACTTTCCGTGGGTTAGGACTCAGCAGTAATTATGCGATTGTATCGCTGATTTGAAAGCTCTGCCTACAATACATGTGATTGAATAATGATTATATGTCAGGCGCTAATATCCTAAACCTGTATTCAACATGCCATTAATTGTTCTTTAATATTTGACGAGACATTTGAATTGTGCAAATTTGCAGAGGTACCTCTACCTGCAGAGTAGTAATTACCAATTGGTACTTTTACTGTAAATAATCTGATCAAATATATTCATTATTACTATAATTGTCCTTTGACATGAATGTTCATATGCGCCTGAGGACAAAACAAATATTCAAACTTAGTTTAAAGATTTAAATCAACCATATCAACAATTCAAGACAAACGCTTGTTCTTAATCATGTTCATTAAGTAAAATTCTGCATACACATTTATTTTAGAATTAATTGCCCTTATTTTATTAAAAATCATACACTTAAAACTGCCAACTGAAACTGAGAAACCAAATTTTCGCAAATAAAAGTATCCTTCATTTATATTTATTTTGTTTTTAATTATACATTTCTATATAAAATATATTGAATTGTTGCGCTTGGACATTGTTGTTAAAAATACCCATACGATTGTTCTCTTTTTACAATATGTGGCAAAGTTTATGGGTGAAATGTTGTGGACTGACGGATGTTTGGAGAGATGCTATCACGGACATGATGCATGGAGGTCTGAGGATAAAACTGAGATTAAAAACAACACGAGAAGACATAATATTGCACCTGGAGCCTACTCTGTGGCATAGCAGGATGAGTGCAGCGCTGAGATGCTGAAACTCGGGTATTGACACATATTTCAATGAATGGCAGGGGTTATTGAAGAATCAGCTATTACTATGTAGTAAATACGTAGACCTGTGTAAATGAGATAATGATGGAAGTCCGCCAGGGGCAGCACTTGGAATGGCTTAAATGAATGTTGAGCAAGACTGAACGAGATCTGTTATGGTCATGAATACTGTACCAGTGTCAGTATATATCTCTGATATGTTACTGAATACTGATATATCTTGAATTTAGTGCTCTTATATAGCTGAATGCATGCTTAGTGTCGTCTTTAATCTTTAATGAAAGCTAATCAAGATTGAACGAGATCTGTTATGGTCCTGTATACTCGCCCAGTGTATGTATATATTTCTGAGATGCTACTTAACAATGTACGTGACATCACTGCTCTTATATAGCTGAATGCATGGCTTGTGTTAAGTTGTAGCTGCTCAATTATTCACTACAAAACGAATCTGCTATGCAAATAGATCGCAGGTCAATGAGATTTTGAGTTAATGCACGCGTTTCTTTTGATCTTCATGAAACTCGTTAACAGTAAAGTTTCATGTCAACTTACAGTATATAAAGTGTAACATGCGCCGATTAGGTACAAAGCTGAATGCGATTTTCGTCCGTATGATTTAGTGGTTAAATTATAAATTTTATACAGGTGTAGAGGAAACAATTTAATGCCTTTGGAATATGTCATTTGAACGTGCAACAATACGTTCGAGTGAGCAGATCATTCATATGCACACATAATGTCAATGAAAGTGAAGGACAATCTACAAATAATTTACAATACGGTTTGCAATATGGTTTGTTCCGTATTGCGCGAATGTATATATGTGTACTAGACAAGATAAATGAACTCCATCAACAGATATCCGACATAATGTATTCCTACCTAACGAATGGGACAAGCTATGTTCATCAATTCCTCCTTTTTCTTACAGACGTGTTCCAAAGCATTAACACTTTAAATGACGCGTGCATCACAATTAACATAAAATAACCGATAAACGAAACCTTGTAAATACGAATTACAGTCACGTGACATATGATGACTAGACACTAGCCACAAAACAAACAACCAACAACAACAATAATACCAAAACTAAACGCGAAAGTTAGCTATCAAGGCCCTATGAAATGAAAAGATCAAGTATCACAATGTCGATATAAACATGTCATAAAACACAGTTCTTTATAACCCCAGCTATTGTCGTGCATTTCAAAAATAAGTGTGTAAAACCAGATTAATAATTTATATGATGAATTGTTATTATTATTACACCTCTAACTTAACGGAGCATTCGACATTATGACCCAACTACAAACACATATTAAAAATAAGCTGCATTCCATCCATATAAGCATAGTCATCGCATCGCAATCATGCAGACATGATCTATATATGAAAAGTACACTATATAAAAAGATTCAAGATTTGTGTAGGAATCGAATTACAGCTACACCATCGCGCAATTAAATTAACGTTCTGAAGAAGTATAACTATCCATAAATAACAAAATACACATGTGTTTACATGCTTATGGACTGTATTTCTCGTACTGATATTCCCGCATTCGCGAAATTGTCCACTGGGGCTTAGTTCAATACTGTAAGAATTCAATACAAAATGTACATTTTTTTATAAATGATTCGACCGTGCTGGAACAAAAGTGATTACTATCATGTTAATGATTTTCTTTCTAAATAGGATTACTAAACTACCGTCGATATGTCCATTTAATACAAGAAGGGATGGACCTCCTCCTTTTAAATAAACTACGTCCTACTGAAAAAAAGCGTGTATGTTCGATGATAGTATGGATAGTTGCACATGCATGTTCCACATGTAATACAAATGAAGCTTTGAATAAAAAGGGCATAATTACGTTTACAGTAAATATATAATGTGTCAGTAATACTGCAAAGTATATGAAATTCCGCCTTGTCTCCGATTGATATACTTTAACCTATGTGAACAATATACGAAGATTCACTCAATTTTAAAATGTTATCTTAACGTCGTTTACCTACAGCGACATTTTTGGAGAAGTGTACGTACACAACTAAAATATGACAACTAATAAGATCATTTCATCGTCATACTGGCCAATAATGACTTTATTAGTGACCTTACAGTAATACACTGAACGTGATGGTTTTAATCCTATTTCATCTGTTCCCGATACTAAAAGCGTTCGCATTCCTTCGAAATCCAATTGTATGATATTGTCGGACTCCAATCCACAAACACGGATTTGTCCTTTGTAGCGTGAACATAACAAGGTCCACGTAGCTCTGGACATGCTAACGTTGACAGAGTAGTCCCGTCCTTGGAAAATGTATCGCTGTCGTAGCTGGTTACGTATATTTGGTTTCCATACACTGCACAGCTGAAGACTGAACATATTGGTTGTTTGCAGAAAGGCATATCTAATGCCGATGTTACTTTTTCGTCATTGAATTGAAATAATAACGACCTGTTTAAATATATATTTTTTTTAATTTTTGATAATTGACTGTGTTTCATTATATAGTAGAAATATGGCGTCTTTTTCTTATTCAGCATCAACTACGAAAATTTAACACAAAAACACATAATGAGCAATTATTTTTCCCATAATATACCTGTTAAAAAAAACCTTGTTTCTATATTGCATTTTATAAAATAATAAAAAATGTAATAGCGAAACATTCATTATTTTGTATTATTTAGTTGTATGAAACAGCCCCTGTATTCCTTATATTAAATGACACGTTACCTTCTTCTGCCTTCTTATAATGAGTTATTGACATGCTAATGTCTTATTATGCTAGCATGAAATTGTATCATCGTCGTGGCGCCGGCAAATCCCAAAACATTCGTGCGACAAATCGATAGAGCGAGCCTCCATTAGCTCGTATATTTTCACATAGCAAAGCTGATGCATGCTTTAATCGCTATCATTGACAGTGCAAATCACATCAGCAGGGTTGATGCTGGTCATTGCATGTATGAACCCAATCAGTTTCACACTGTTGACCACACGAAATGTCCTATCTAGTAGTTTAAGTTTTTTGTTTTCATAATCGCCGATCACGTAATACCCATTTTGTTATTCGCAAATTGCCACAATAATAACATCGTCACAGTCAGTTCTCCATTCGCACATTAAATCACGATGCACCTTGGAAAGTAATTATTTTATTTGGATTGTACATCGGAGTTTCACAATATGTCGCGTTACTTCTAAGTCGTGTATGTTTTTAAGAATACAGAGTCATTCACGCTAAGTCATCCACACGTTGATACAATAATGTACAATAAATATGAGTGGTATATTATTAAAATATTTCTATTAACGTTTAAGTGATTAGCACACAACGACATAAATCAGTTTTTTTGTTCGAAGGGAAACGAAACTGCCATTAAATCTGTCAAACACGTAAATGTGGTCGTAAGAAATGCACACAATTAATTTATATATGTATTTAATCTATTTTGTCATTTATGGTATGGTTATATACTAGCCTGGATACATGACAATATAAGATAAGACTTATATAGGAGCTGTTTTAAGTGTCTAAAAGACGTTCAACAAGCTGTGCTTAAAAAAACAATAAACCAATTTAATAAGGTTTGCTATAGAATCGGTCACAAACGGGTGCCCGATTATTATTTTATTTTATAGCTTTACACAGGACATAACGGACTTTTCTCAGATTGGCATAGTGAATATAAACAAAAAAAAACATAAAAAAGAAAGATTCCATACGAAAGAGCGAAATAACATTCTTGGCTCAAACATATGTGCCCAGCCACGCAATGTTTCGTCCAAATGACATACCTGGTCAAAATTGAGTTATTTACATTTTCTTGTTGGTAAACATGTATAGTCTCAGATGATATGAGTTTATGTACTCATTGAGTACTATTTATGCGATGTTAAGCTTCTTTTGTGGGTCACCATAACAACAATGTTTAAGCTTTTTTATAATTTATTCATTATTATAGTGTTTTATGCCACATTCACATTCAAAACAAACATTCTAAATGTACGTACTTATGTATATAATTTTATTGCTGCAATCTGACATCATTATTTTAACATTGTCTTATACCTATAAATTGGATGATCTGGTTGCTATGGCAACACATACTGTTATACTATGAAATACGACCATTATACCGTAGAAAAGTCAGTTATGCCATAGTTTTCAAATAAAATAGATTTATAGAATAATGTTAACCTTTTGTTAAATTTTGCACGAGCACTTGATAATAAAAAAATGCTTTAACAATATCAGTAACTTAAAATAAATGATGTACGACACCTAAAATGACACATTTACAGTAGACCATTTCAGTTATTTCTTTTTTAACATTGTTAAAGTAGAAAGATTAAAATTGCATGTTATTGTGAACAAATAACAAATTAAACTTGTCTTTAAAATTGTGTTACATATCATCCTTTGATATAGGTATATTTTATAGAATTTAAATAAAAGCATAATTATGTTACCATGGCAACCATTATCAAATAATGAAAACAATGAAGAAAAGAACTAGCTCTAGTGAACATTGGCAATTAAGATTAAAATGGAAAATATTGAGTAATCTTTCTTTTCTGCTTGTTAATAACAAAATAGCTTAAACAATTTTGTGAAGACTGGAATGATTGTACAACATATATTTTATACAAAAACTATACTGTTTATTGTTTACACTTTAAACTGTTGTAATAAAAAATACCGGAAGGTGACATGTACATACAGACTGTTTTTGCCATTTAACAAAAACATAGCACACGTACTTTACACTTAGCTCAATAGTTGCTATACATTATTCACATAATAATAATAATGATACTCTAGTCAACAGATTAATTCATACAATCAAAGCTACAACCATTGGTTTCCAATTCAACTACATGCAGTTCATTATGACCTTAAAGCAAATGAAAAGCATCTTGTGCTACAATATAAATGTTCTTAAAATAAATGTTGCAGTTAAATATAAATGGGTTAAATATATATATTTTTTATAACAACCAGTGTAACATTATTATAATGCTGCTTGTAAATAGACGAATGCAACAACAAGGGAAATTGATATATTCCAAGTTTTCATCGCTTTTGACATGAAATGTATCCATTACATATCAGTTTTGGAATTTTCACATTATGAAATATTGCTAATTGGAAAAGATAGCAATGGAAATTTAATTGATTTAACAAGTGAAATCAATGATAAGTTGAACTCATTATTTTAATTGATATAAACATACAAGTGTGTCATGATTTACAACTTAAATTCCCATTTCCTATGTTTTTAGAATATTGTCACTGCAGTTTTATTTTTAATATTCGACTTGGGAAAAATGCACCATCCACTGTTTGATAGGGAATCCTTTTACTGGTCCCTACGAAAGACTGAATATCACTTGTAATTCTGTCTTAAATAGTTTGTGATAATATTAGATCAGAATGCCAATGTCCACTTTTAAAACTTTGAGAGCCCCTTTCAAACAGTGTTCAGCTGAACAAAGTAGACATATAACAGTGGTCATTTTTCCAAGGTGAAACAAAATGTTAACATTGTTCTATAAATCTATTTTATTTGGAAAATATGGCATAACTGACTTTTCTACAGTATAATAGTCGAATTTCATAGTATAACAGTATGTGTCGCCATAGCAACCAGATCATCAAATTTATTTGGTATAAGACAATGTCAAACGAATGATGTCAGATTGCAGCAATAAAATTATATACATTAGTACGTACATTTAGAATGTTTGTTTTGAATGTGAATGTGGCACAAAACACTATAATAATGAATAAATTATAAAAAAGCTTAAACATTGTTGCCTGTCAGTAAATAAAAATTCATAAGATATATCAACAGGGACACTTGAATAGAAATATCATCATCATCATCATCATCATCATCATAACCACCATCAGCTTTATTATCATTACAGTAATTTACACATTATCATGATCATCATCATCAGCATTATCATCATCATCACACATCATAATTATCATCATGATCCACCTCAAGACTTCATGACAATCACATCGTTATTAAATATGTTGTCAAACTAATTATGTGTACCTTAATTAAGTTTGATAACAGTACTGACCAAAATACAAATACCTATGAAATGGGAGGACAGAACTGATATTTTATCTGTAATCAATTTCTGAGTGATTTCTTTGTTTTCATTTCAGACAAACAGTCAAAAGTATGCTTCCATTAATTATTATACACTTCCGGGTCAAATTTTCGTGCACAATATATCAATAGTTGTGTTTACTTTGTGTGACTGTATAAGATGAGTTAATAAAGTAATAAGTATGTAATAATACCTTGGAAAGTTGCCTCTTCCTTCTAATCGTGTGGGAATATTTTTCCAAATACGTTTTAAAACCGCATCTCTCAAAATGGCGTGTGCAACCCAAAGGTCAGATATGGATTATCTTTCGTTGTTTACATTTGAGGTAAAGGTCGTGACATCAGAAGCCTAACTATGTTAGGTACATGTTCAGAACGAAATATTATCCCTTATATTTCCAAAATTCTTAACTGGATACAATTTTATTTCAATAATATATATTATATATACAATAGATGCAAGCCTCTAGAGGCTAGTGGATAGCATAATCGCCGTCCTTTTATTGATGGCGTTGAGTGTTCGAGCCCTCGCGGACCCATCTAGTGATTTTTTCTTCAAGTTGGCATAATATTTGGGTTTGGGTTTGGCAATTGGTCACTTGCCATAAATAAAGGACCTCGGGCTGCTAATGAGAGCTCTCTCCTGCTGTCGCAACTGGAGTTTCGCTTTGTTTAATCTTTGATAGCAGAATGCTAAGTTTCAAATTAAGACATGACATGACAATTTAGAAAACGAGAATATTTATAAATATGTCCCTTAAATAAAATTGAACATGAATTTAACTC
This sequence comes from Congeria kusceri, assembly GCA_027627225.1. Taxonomy (NCBI): domain Eukaryota; kingdom Metazoa; phylum Mollusca; class Bivalvia; order Myida; family Dreissenidae; genus Congeria; species Congeria kusceri. Next base: position 92,154,827 of record CM051026.1, read on the forward strand.
TGGTACAGGCTGACTAGTTCTGCGTTGTATTCAAATCAATTGAACTTTATGTCAAACTTATATATGCATTAGTCAAACGTTTTTATTAACAAGAATATTATTGTATAACTGCACCATTTCATCAGAAAACAGATAACACATGATATAGTGCTTGCTTAGTATATTAGGCAAATAAGTGGGACAACGTCAATACATTTACATTCAATTTAAAAGTAATCTCCACACATGTACCTCCCTTTGCGTCCAATGTAACAATGCAGGGGATATACCGTGGATGTATTGAACTGGATAGTATACATGCATATTACCACATTGATCAGTGTTCCAGTTTGAAATAATTACTGGGCTATATCCCTCGCTACGTTACAAATGATGAAAAAATATAAAAGAAGACATAACTTAAATTGCTACAAACATAAAACACCCCGTCATATGTCATGTTTATGTGTATGTTTAAAGTTGTAAAACATACTGATTGTTTTCTTTTCCTGAAAAAAAATAAACTTCACTCGAACCGTAATACATATCTTAATAAAATGTTTGCCACTAGATTCTGATTCTCCTGAATATTAGGTTTGCATAGTATAGTTTTTGTTTCTGTTTTCCATGCTATTCAGCCCTAAACTTGACGAGCCTAAAATGAACACAAGACGCGCTGCACTGTAATCAAATGCATTGAAAGTTATAGCACGTCCGATGTTCCAAATCCCAGGATATGTAGTCTGTCGTCAAATGCATTGAAAGTTATAGCACGTCCGGTGTTCCAAATCCAAGTCCCTGGATATGTACAAGTAGCATACACGATTACTGAGAAATAATGTCATATCCCTCAAATCTACCTATTGCAAAATGTTACGTTTTTGTTCTTTATTAATGGATAAACTTGGTAATATCTTTAAAACTTATACATTGTACATACAATATAATGTCAGCTACCACGTGATGTAGTAATTGTCTTGAAACAGAAGTGTTTTCTGTCAGAGTTCAGTGGCGGATTTTCTACTCATGTTTTCTGATATTAATATATATATTATATGCACAAAGTTTGTGTTAAACTATTCGAATACAGGTGGGTTTAAATTCACTTAGCCAAAAGATAAAACAATCGGTCATTGTTATGGGACACAAATCTTGAAAAACTGACTTTATTGTATATACGGCTGTTTAAATAATATTGCACTGTTATCCATGTGTCTACAGACTTTACGTAAACTCGAACCGCTATGTCATAAAACTTAATTTTTATTAAATAATATTTAAAACGTAATTAATTGTAGATTCCGAAATTTGATAGTGCATACATGTAAAGATAATCGATGGAACTCGGTTTACATTAAGCAAATTATGTATTATGAACAGAACAGAATATGTATCAGACGTCAGTGTTTATGATGAGCACTTTGTACGACCATGGTAATTGATAAACTTTACAGTTTAACAAAATTGAGATTAAAAACCCATACAAAGAAGAACCATCACACTGTCAACAGGTCGAAAGTTAACAAGTCAACACTGTGTAAAAATTGTAAAACAGCAAATGCTAACGGATAGCAACCGCTGCGAAAATAACCATCGTCCTTTTCTGTCCTCAAAGCGACAAGTTTTGTGCACTGGCCAATAACTGTGTTCGATTCATATATCCCGCAGATTAATTCGATCGTGGAAGAACATACGGTGCTCCATCATATTGTCCGTCAATAACTGCCACACATACACACATTTATAAAAAGGTTAGAGATCAATTGCCCACCATCGGTCATTTACGCTTTGCACACTGACAGTTTGTTGTTTGTTTAAAACCATGTTTAAGGTTGCAAATGTCCATATATTCAAGTTTTCCATACGCTTTATGTTAATTTGACATATTTTTAAATTCGCTGTCTTTATAATAAAACAATTTGCTTGTTTGATAATATAATTCAGTATTTACACGATTGTTTGCATTGTATAAGTAACCCATGATACGCATTGGTATTTTTTAACTAGCTTGTTAAATTTTATCAACCAAATCCATACGTTGTATGCGTTGTATTTTACATAAGCACTACTATGAACAATTGCTGCATTGATTATCACGTCGTACGGACAGCAATAAACGTTCGCTTTCTTCATATAAATTATTACCCGTAGTATAAGATTGTTAATACTGAGTTATGAGTTAATTCCTGGTGTGTACCGGGCCTCAGTATCTGGACGAGCATTTTCCGTCGCCATGGTGAAAATATTCATCAGGATATACGGTCGTTGTCCTAAAAAGAATCAAAGTCATCAACATCATCGTCATAAAATCTAGTATTATTATCATTACATGTATTATTATTGTCAACAACATATATACAACTTAACCACACTGATGAGGTACATGTTAGTGGTGTATGTTCATGTATTTTTTTTTCAGCCCAATATTCTGGCCCATATGTAATATAACTCATCAACATTCCCTTCCATGATAAACCGCAGTATGACCTCTGCCATTATTTCACGCATGCGAGTCCACATTCCGTTTTCATCTGTGAATTGGAGGTCTCGGTTCATGAAATTCAGCGTCACCATCTCCAGCTCCGTTCGCATCTTGACGTACCAAAGCATTGGTTCCGGGTGGAAGATAACGGCTTGTCGTATCTTCTTCAATCTAAGTACTATTCTCGGACCTTCGTTCATCATTCATCATGTCCGTGATAGTTGCTACCCATATACGCAGCTGCTCATCCTCCAGTTCACAAGCAGCCATCAGATTTCTTTCTGGTATCATGTAATACGGCATTTGTTTTTAGGATATAGCAGTGCTAAGTTCTGCCAGACCTTGGCACAGCCAGTGTAGAAAACTCCTTTCATGAAGTAATGCCTGCGTGTTTTTCTCCGCCAGCGATAGAACTACGTTGTTTAGAGTCTACGATGTGATTTCTTTATTATATGGCGTCAGTACATCTTTTACGATCATCTTTAGCATTATATATACTTTTACCTGAGTATCAGTTAAATGTTTTTAATTAGTACTGTCTCTCCCGTGTTAAATCAAAACCTCCATAACATATGTTTATCTTCACTTCCTTTAACTCCAACAGGTGAAACAAATCCTCACAGCGTTACGACGTTCTGAACAATATCCAGTGGTGGCCAATGAAGAAACCGTACGGCCCATCGTTGCATAATACAGGGCAGTGGAAACGGAGTGCGTGTTCTGTGTCTTTATAAAATATTCTTTCAAACGAAGACGGCATCGACGGCCCCGCACGCTCATAAAGGACCTGGCCTTGTGGATGTTGTAGTGGGCTTGCATTAACAAATAAATCACTACTCAAGAGAGCGCGTCCTAGTTGAGCCACGTGGGAATTTGTCTTAAACACGGATGACTCACGTGGTAGATTATTAGCGCACATGTCGTATTCCAAACATATGACACCATTTTATTACCAGCATACAATCCGTATCGCTTTCGAAGCAGTTGGTCAAGCATTCGGCCTTGCTGCCTGTTGTGATAAATGTTATCGTTCCACCATCACGTGCAGTCATCAGTCTATCAAACACCTTGTAAGACTCTGTACGTTTATACCTGAGGTCCGGCCAATAACCGAGCCACGTCAGTACGGAATACGTCTCTGCGGATGCTTTTTCGTATTGAACCTGAAGTGTTTTGCTTGTGTCTAAATATAGGCACCTACACAAAGCATCCGAGTACTTTTTAATAATATTGTACAATTGCGTTCATGTAATAAACATAATGTCGAATGTAATGGAATAGTATTCATAATAAGAAGAATAATACACAAAATGGCCAAGAGGTTGCTCACCTGAGTTTAAGGCATTATTAAGGCTTATAACAATTAAGAGGGCCAAATGACCCTAAAGCACTTACCTGAGTATAAAGATCTGGGCCTTGCAGTTTCACGGGAATATTTTAGTCTATAAGTCTATATAAACAATGTCAACCCCAGGGCGTGGCCACTTTCTTTCTAGCGAAAAGTTTAACAATTCATGTAGAGGACCTTGCGGTTTTATAGGAGAATATTTTTTAAGCCGACTTTTTATACAAGTCTAGAAAAACAGTTTGTGACCCCTGGCCATGGCTTCTTTGTAACCCAGAGATATAACTTTAACAATATGTGTAGAGTACCACTACACAAAGTTTCACGTAAAATATGAAACATTGGCGCCTTGCGGTTTCGGAGATTTTTAATGCCAACTTTCTATATTAGTCAGTTGGAACAATATGACCGACAGGGAGCGGCCAATTTTAACAATATTTGTACGGGACCGCTGTACAATGTTACATATCAAATATGAAACCACTGGGCCTTCCGGTTTTAGAGAAGATTTTTAAAGTAACTTTGCTTTTAGGACCACTATACAATGTAAGTATGTTATATACCAAATACATCATTTGATCAATCTTTGTATAAAACAACTTGACGATGTGACATACTAAATATGAAACCTCTGGGCCTTTCGGTTTCAGAGAAGAATATTTTTGAAGTAATTTTGCTATTTAAGTATATATAAACACCGTGACCCCCCTAGGCGTGGCCAGATTTGACCCCTGGTGCATTAATTGAACAATCCTTGTAGCGGACCACTATTCAATGTTACATACCAAATATGAAAATACGGGGCCTTGCGGTTTCAAAGGAAAATATTTTAAAAGTTATTTTGCTAGTTTAGTCTACACAAAGCATGCGACTCCCGGATAATGGGCAGTTTTATCCCAGGGACATAATTTGAACAATCTTTGTAGAGGACCACTACACAATGTTACATTCAAAATATGAAACCTCTGGGCCATACGGTTTTAGAAGAGAAGATTTTTAAAGTCATTGTTATATTTAAATCTATATAAACAATGTGACCACCGTGGCCTGGCCAGATTTGACCTCACGGGGCATCATTTATACAGTCATTGTAGAGCACCACTATACAATGTTACATGTACTAAATATGAAACCTCTGGGTCTTGCGGTTTCAGAGGAGAAGATGTTTAAAGTTTATTTGCTATTTAAGTCTATATAAACATTGGGACCCCCGGGTCGTGGCCAGTGTTTACCCCAGGGACATAATTTGAACAATCTCTATAGAAGACCACTTCACAATGTTTCATGCAAACCTCTGGGCCTTACGGTTTCAAACGAAAATATTTTAAAGGCGCACATGCCATATAAGTCTATATAAACAATGTTATCCCCGGGGCTTAGCCAGATTTGACTCCAGGGGCATCATTTGAACAATCTTTGTAGAGGTCTGCTATACAATGTTACAACTAAATATGAAACCTCTGGGTCTTGTTGTTTCAGAGGATAATATGTTTAAAGTAATTTTGCTATTTAGGTATATATAAACAATTTGACCCCCGGGGCGTGGCCAGTTTTGACTCCTGTGGAATCATTTGAACAATCGTAATAGAGGACAGCTATACAATGCTACATACCAACTATGAAAATACTGGGCCTTGTGGTTATAGAGAAGGTTTTTAAAGTCATTTTGCTATTTAGCTCTTTATAAACCATGTGACCACCGGGGCGTTGCCAGTTTCGATCCCATGGGCATTGTTTGAACAGAGGACCACAATACAATGTTACAAACTAAATATGAAACCTCTGGGCTTTGCGGTTTCAGAGGAGAAGATCATTCAAGTCATTTTACTATTTAAGTCTATGTAAAACATGTGACCCCCAGGGCGTGGCCATTTTTTACAACAGGGGCATTATTTAAAAGATCTTTGTTGAGGACCACTACACAATGTTTAATACAAAATATGAAACCTCTGGACATAATGGTTTCAGAGGATAGGATTTTTAAAGTCATTTTGCTATTTAAGTCATTATAAAATGTAACCCTCAGGGCGTGGACATTTTTTACCACAGGGTCATAATTTAAACAATCTTTGTTCACAGGCATACCCCTCCCCCCCCCACAACCCCGATGACCCCTAGGACCCTTGGATGGTTTAATTGTGTTAATATATATTTGTTATATTATTCTATGCTTTGTTTATGACGATATTAACAAGACAATAACATTTGAAAAAAACACCATCTAAGTGTTATGGGGGTCATTTGGGGTGGGGTCGGGGGGGGGGGTATTTTATGATACCGCTGCCTGTGTCTTTGTTGAGGCATTTTGGCATCATGTTTTCAGGGGAGAGGATTTTTAAAGTCATTTTGCTATTTAAGTCTTTATAAAAAACGTGGCCAGATTTGACCACAGGGACATCATGTGCTATGTTTATATATAAGTTACACAAACTATCATACTGTTATTTAACAATCATCATCTCTAATGCATAAACTGTGATCGTTTCTGAATCTTACAATAGAAAGTCTAATATTTTGTATAACATGATGTCTATGGTTCGTTTGTGTTTCGATTGACTGGACTAAATCTTAACCATTTTATTATCCATAAAATTTAATCAAAGTTACATAATGATGTCAGGTTTGAAGGAAAATATTTATTGTTTTTTATATTTTGTATAATAATAGTGTTAAGTAACTGCAACGAGAGGCAATCAAATGATCGAAATTGTTAACACAATTTTAAAACACACACGATTGCAAAACAATACGCACACATAGTGTTCACGTGTACATATGTACAATAACTTACACGTATATAGTATATGCGAATGTACAAAATGAATTCCTTTGTCATTGGATACGCCATTGAACTGTATTTCACGGCGAATCGTCGCGATCAGGTGGACCTACGTGGCATCGAGATTGATCAGGTCAACGGTTGTCCTTTGTAATTACCATGGACGGGGGTTGTTAAAGCACACCAACAATCGCGGTGATTCTCCACGGCAAATTGAAGATGCCTATGGTTTCAACAACAGCGATTACTACTCCTTCTGCTACTACTACTACTGCTGCTGCTAGTACTACTACTTCTACTACTACTACTACTACTACTACTACTACTACTACTACTACTACTACTACTACTACTACTACTACTACTACTACTACTACTACTACTACTACTACTACTACTACTACTACTACTACTACTACTACTTATATTACTACTGCTGCTACTACTACAACTACTACTACTATTACTACTACTACTACTACTACTACTACTACTACTACTACTACTACTACTACTACTACTACTACTACTACTACTACCACCACCACCACTACTACTACTACTACTACTACTAATACTACTACTACTACTACTTATACTACTACTACTACTACTACTACTACTACTACTACTACTACTACTAGTACTACTACTACTACTACTACTACGACTACTACTACTTCTACTTACTTACTCGAGAGTGTCGACTGTTAAGTCCGCTGTAACTTGGGTCACTTTCATGTTTTGACTCTTCCCGCCGGTAGCCCCTTTCCGCCATCTGTAATAGTTGTAGGTCATTGGTTGACATATGTAAAACGACGTATCAAAACAGTGCTATGTCTTACAGAAAATATATAAACACATACTACATCGGTTTTGATCATTTACCTTATTGCGACTTTTAGGGCCTAAGGACACGATCGTTGCTCAGTTCACACGTACCACAACCTGGTAGTAAAATGTTTCACAAATTCAGGTTGGTGTATACACAAAGTATTACTGTACAACTGTGCACAATGCATATCAAGAAAATGTTATAACTGCATGATTTGAATTAAATTATTATATACTTACAGGCTTATGTAGAAAATAAACCCGTACTTTTTCAGTACATTGTTTTTTTAACGGATTGTTCGGACATCCGAAGATCTATATGCAATTATCCAAATGTGCATATGCACGTAACGTATAAAATGTAGTTTCTAATGTCAAACAATGTCCCATTTAGTACTCTTTGAAATATGTATTATTAGTCATTTACACGTACCTTTGTGGCGAAATACTTTAGTAAATACATCCCCTTTAGATTTTGGTTTTATATTCGGACGTCTTCGTATCAGCCTAGTTATTTTACACGATAGGAAATAAGAACAAACTTTATCCACGTGTGTAATACAATATAACTATGTAATGCAGCATTACGTATTGCTTATATCAACGTTAAATAAATATAACATAGTACTTGCTCAATTATAGCTTAATCTCTACATACTTATGAAAAAAGACGAAAAACCAAATTATAAATAATAGCCTATTTCTGCAGCATTTTAGTTTGGTAACTTGGTATTTACGCTGCATGAATTACATGTATGTCTTATTTTGTATCTGGAAGCTATTTATTTCCTCCAATGGTTATGATAGTTTTATACGTCCATAATTTTCGGGCGTTAAGAGTTTGTATTCTAAATTCTGTTATTTTAAGACAAACCGAATATATGTGAACGTTTAAGAAGAGATTTTCGTATTTATAAAAGTGAAAGGTGCAGCTTACCTCATCGAGTTAAGCGTCATCTGTTGTCAAACATGATTAATAACGAAACTGTCAGATGTCTTTATACGCCACGGAAATAGTTCGGTATGTGCATGTTTGTTGTCCTTGTATCCACGCTACTGTTAAAACTCGAACCCCGCGACAATCGTTAAATGAATTATTTGTTTATACCGCAGTGTAATGCTCGTATTTTTAAACTAGGTCTTTACATTCGATCCAGACTCTAGCGCGACCCGCTCCTATACACTGTTATTGATTTCAGTATTGAACATTACAAAACTAGGGTGGATAAGTAACTCGATATGTTTCAGATTATAATTATTCTTATTTCCTGCTGACTGATTTATTCATTCATTTCAATAGTTGCCTACGTCAACCATATATGTCCTTTATTTATATTCTCCTGTGTAATGGACTTTACATATGCTAATGTATTGACGTGTTTAAGATTTATAACTATCTGTATTTTTGAACACCGATTATTCAATTTTCACAGTCCAGCCTTCTTAAATGGACAATGCCGTTCATACTTGTAATAAAATAAGAAATATATAACATATATTGTGATATATACAATGGTCATAATAATTCAATTTAGAAATAAGGCGTACGTGTGTCATGATTCAATAAGCAGTTCCAATCAACGCATAGGTATAATTAACCTTATGGTCAGCCATGACGTTCAGAAGGGAATACAATACTGTTTATGTAAACTCTTACTATTCACGAAATTCACAGTATGTCAATATGAATGTTTAAAGGAAGTCTCCCGTTAGCATTCCTTTACATTAACAGGTATCGTTTACGAAACACAATAACACAACGTTGGACTAATATGAACAATACAAGTGATATGTTCACTGGTTGACACATGGGTTTTAATAAAGTAGTCACAATAATTAGTTGATATTACCAACCAAAGATAGTGCATGATATAGTATACTGTATTCACAACAGACGAGTTTACTGAAACCTGAATCTGCCAACAAGATTTTGAAAATGGACAGCGCGAAATACATCACAGCTAACACGTTTACTGAAACCTGAATCTGGCAACAAGATTTCGACAATGCCACAGCGCGAAAAAACAGATCACATCTTCGCCCTCAGAAATGTCATATACGCAAAATGTTTAATATTATTCCTTTACATTGTGTTTTTACTATTAATTCGGTCAAATTGGTGACGAGTTCCGTTATTCACTTGAATATAATGATATACAAGACCTAAGAACAAGACTTATGTATTAAAAAAATAACGACACAATCTAAAATATTTTAAAATTAAACCTTTAATGTCCATTGACGTACAGCATTACATTATGTTAATAAAATTGTGTACTTTCATAAAAACAAATAAACAAACAAGAAACTGCTCTGATGTTTTACTTTTTAAAATTCTAATATTATACACATAATTGTTGTATTTTAGAATGCATCATACCATTCATATTTTTAACTACGTTATGATTTTCAAGGTGTCTTTACCATTATCATAGTCGTGTACGGTGTTATATGAGTGCTCAAGTAAGTATTCTATGGCGCTGACAATTGTTGTAAGACATGTTGCTTTAAACCCTCTTAAAAAAACCAACACCAGTCTGTACCTTTTTAACATATTCAGCGCCACTATATCTCATTGACACAAGAACGATGCTCTATATGTGCCGTTCCAGACAATAATCAAAAGTCGGTCATTCATCCAAAGGTCAGGTCTGACGAATGTAAGCGAATATAATATCATTAACAATGATATATATTTCACCATTTTGACAGTTTGATACGGTGACACAAAGGTGACATACACTACTCTTTTTTAATCTCGTTCCCACGATATACCAAGTCGAGGGAACAAGATACTAAGTCGAGGGAACGAGATACTAAATCGATGAAACGAAATGATAAGTCAAGTGTACGAGATACTAAGTCAAGGGAACATAGTTAACTCTTTCCCACGATTTAGAGAACCAATCAAATTGTTCCGTATATTTGTTTTTATGATAATCATGGCCGACAGAAACGATTATGTTGTAAGATATTTTTGAGAATGACGTTCCTATCGCGTTTTATAGTTTTATGTTGAACACACATGATTTGTCGATATCGGTACGTCAAATACATGTAATATGGTAAACAATATGGTGAACAAAATGAACAAACAACTCAGTGATCTCCCTTCAGAAAGAATATGTCCAAAATACCTCTCACAGTGGTCTCTCTTCAGAAATAATATGTCGAACATACATCTCACAGTGATCTCCCTTCAGAAATAATATGTCGAACATACATATCATAGATATCTCTTTTCAGAAATAATATGTCGAACATACATCTCACAGTGGTCTCTCTTCAGAAATGATATGTTGAACAAACATCTCACAGTGATCTCCCTTCAGAAATAATATATCCAACATATCATATCACAGTCTTCTTGCTTCAGAAATAGTATGTCGAACAAACATCTCACAGTGACCTGTTCAGAAATAATATGTCGAAAAAACACCTACATTGACATCCCTTTAGAAATAATATCTCGAACAAACACTTCACAGTGACCTCCCTTCAGAATTAATATGTCGAACAAACTACTCGCAGAGATCTCCCTTCATGAATTCTATGTCGAACGTACACCTTAAAGTGGTCTCACTTCTAAAATAAAATGTTGAAAAAACACCGCACAGTGGTCTCCATGTTAAGTCACTAATCTCTTGATTAATTCATGCATACATGTAAAACAGTTATTTATGGAGGCCAATGGTATATTATGTGATAGTATTATACATGTTTTTCGCTAAGTATTACCTTATTTCCTTGCCCAATCTTTTGGCCGTTGTGATTTTGTGGCGAACTAAGTATACGAACTTGTTTAGCATTGCATTGTACGTTAGTTGCATAATTACATTGCTGTTGTGCATTGAAATAGCCTTTTATACATTTGTTATGCAGGAAGCAAGGCGATTTAAATACGGTTCACTTTGAATCATGGTATTTTGCAAGCTATCATATTGCATTACCAATTCAAGTATAAGCGAAATAATATTTGCCACAAACTTCAGAGTGATCCCCCTGAGATATTATATGGCCAAAGAAATTCCTCTCAGTGTCATCCGCATTCACATGTATATTTTGTTTCATATTGATAGTAAGTGTTAAAGTGTTTTAATTTATTGTGTCATTCCATATTGATATATTTGCTTAAGATACTAAATGTGGCTATGTTTTAAACAATTAATTTGATGCAAATGCATTAGCGGCTGTTTTTGACCTGGATACCCGGAGGTGTAGTACGGCATATATTGAAATCAAAACTGACAACTGAAAGTAAACACTGTGTACACTTAATGCTTTATTAATCCCAAGACGGTTATTAATCCTATCAGGCTGTTACATATTACTAAACAATGGAAGCATAATCTACCGTATATCTTAAATTTATGTATATTGTTTTCGCATCGTTTTAATCACTCATTACTATAATCGTTTCAGTAGCGAAATTTTCTAAAAATAGCAATTTCATAACAAAAATGGAAACCATCGTCAAAGTGAGCGCGTTTTGTTCAATGCTGAATACCGTGCATGTTTTGGTCCACAAATAGTTCCCATTGTTTGCAGCAACATCTAGCATTGCCTTCGAATTATTAAAATAAATAGTTGTCCTTTTGTTCGTCGTTAACAGGCAATTTCAATATTGGCATGTTATTGATACAAATACTTCGAAATGCACACACAAGATCTCATACACAGGACCTCATTATCAGAGAACAACACTTACAGGACTGTATAAACCATGAAATAAAATACACTCACATGACCTCATAACCTACAAAATACACTCACAGGACCATATAACCTACGAAACACGCTCACATGACCTCGTAATATACGAAATACCCTCAAAGAACCTAATAATATATTAACAACACTTTGTCGTTTTGATGGGTGCCTATTGTGGTTTAATTTCTACGCATCAGAACACCAAACCGTTGTTTATTGAACGATAAACAACAATACTCGAAACTTGTATTGTAAATAAATAAAAATCGAACAACCATAGAATATTCAATACAAAATGTCAATAAAAAATATACACGCTTCACAGGCTTGAACTGGAGTCCTTTAAGTCGACAGTCTGACACAGTATCCACTAGACTACTGAGGAGGATGTTAACATAAGCTCTATTTTCACACCTAAACGTGTTATGCATTTTTCACGTACCGGAAGGGTAAAAAACGTTTAATGGATTAATACCTGCGAACAGATAATACTGAATATGTATATAAATGGACACATATGTTCTGAATTCAGCTAATTTTAGCTAGGTCTGCACTGATCAATCCGGATATTTCCTAATATGTCCGGTGGACAGGGTTGCCCGGGCTCTAACAGCACACCATCGTCGATTACTGGTTTTCTTAATTCCTTATCCTTGTACTTTGTTGTTTTTTTTCTAGCTTTTACAAACTATATAATTAGCTTTCTCTAACAAACAAGTATTTCTCATTTTGTTTCGCTGGCTACGCATTCTCATCAACTGTTCCTTTCCCGTCGTGCTCAAAATTCTCCGTCACGAATTTTCCTTTGATTACAATGTACCTCTCTGTAAGTGTTGCTTCTTTCTCGCTCACTATTTCTCCTTTAGTTTCCTTCTCTCTAATCTGTCTTCTTCTATATAAATCTTTATTTCACTTGGCGTCTTTTCTTTATACTTATACTCTCTAAATCCTCGCTCACACCTCCTTCACACTCCTCCGTTCTGTCTCTAACTCTTCTCTTTCTCTTCTCGTGTTTCTTTCTCCTCTTATTCTCATTTTGTTGTCGTCTTTTTTTTCTCCCGCTCCATAAGTCACTTTAAGAAGTGTGCCAATCTTCGTAAACACTACGACAAGACGCAAATTAACACGAAATGTTCAACCGTTCCTACTACAGATATTACGTTAATACTGTAATTGTCGGAAGAGGCGAATCTACGAATAAAGCGATACTACAAATAAATCAGAGTCCGTCGTTACTATTCGACTGTAAATATTTGTCAACTGTGTATTTACATAATGCCAACATATATAACAATGCTTCAATATTAATAATCTGTAAATAAACTTTATTTTTGGAAATGCTGGTGTCGATCTACCGCCGATACGCCCCATTAAATGCAATCATGATTATTTGTTTCATGTTTCGTCGGATAAAGCGTGCTATTTGCAGCTACAGTATATAATAGTGTTGCACATAAATTAGCTACTATGATGCCACTTTTAAAAGTAATAGTGGCATTTTTAGCTTGTCTATTCACCGAATAGTTCGAGCTATACTACACACCCGTTTCCTCTGGTTTAGGTTTGCGAGCAACGAGTCCATATCTCTGCAACTACAACAGATATTCAATTGAAACTACGCACATGTCTTCGGGGTAATTATGTAAGTTTACTGACCAAGGCCCGTAGCTCTGACCTGCAATTTCGCCCCTTCGAATTATGCCCCTTTTTGAACGCAAACATTCAGGTTAATGTTTTGCGAACAACAACTCCATATCTTTATACCTACTACATAGATTTAACTAAAACTTCACACATGTCTTCTATGTGATTAGATTAGTTCACTTACCAAGGCCCATTACTCTGATCTGCACCTTAGCATAATTATGCCCCTTTTTGTACTTAGAAATGTCAGGCTAAAGATTGCATGCAACAACGCCATATCTCTTGAACTTCTGCATATATTCAATTAAAACTGCACACATGTATCCGGGGTCATTATGTGAGGTCACGCACCAACACCTTTAACTCTGTCCAGCAATTTAGCAGAATACTGCCCTTTTTGTACTTATAATACTGGTTAAAGTTTGCGCTTAACAACTTCATATTTCTATAACTACTACAGATTCAATTGAAAGTTCACACATGTCGTCAGGGTCATATGTAAGGTCACTGATCAAGGCCCATTACTCTGACCTTCATTTTAGCAGAATTATGGCCATTTGTGTACATAGAAAATTCAGGTTAAAATGTGCGTGCAACAACTCCATATTTCTATACCTACTACAGCTATTAAATTACATCTTCATAGATGTCTTCATGGTCATTATGTAAGTTTACTGGCCAAGGCCATAACTGTGACCAACCTTTTAGTAGAATTATGCCCCTTTTTTACTGACAAAGGCCCATAACTCAGACAAAGGGGTTTGAATAGTCGAGCGCGCTGTCCTGAGACACCTATTGTTAGTTGTTATTTTTCGTGGTTTCGTGCATTGCTAGTTTAGCATTTCTACTACATATGGGTTAATAAAATAACTAAAAACGAGTACTATCTGCACACAGCTATTAAATAGAACTCCAATGAAAAGCGGATACTTTGTTTTGAAACTGCAATTGAAATTTCTTTATTTCGTTCTTTTTTTTCAACTTGGCTTAAAACATCCAAAAATTGTTTATTCCGAATTTCTCTTTCCATTATATTGTACTTTTCAAACATAATAATTGTTTCGTGTTTAAACACAAGTTCGCAAAAAAATCTATCATTTTCTATCAATATATAAGTAGCTCCATTCACTACATTAACTCTAAATCTAAATCGAACTAGCGAGGCTACACGCTACTCACGGGTGTATTGCGTTTTCAATGACAAAGCGCTATTGGTTGGAAACCACAAACCAGTAAATCAAGTCCCGATAGTGTCCCTTGGTAAAACAGCAAACTCTTATGGCGTCGTTCGCCATTTCCCTTTTGCCATATGTTGCGAGTATGTCCTCTTTGGAAAAAAATAACCTTTCTCTCTACTTTCAAAATTTATATAAAATCATTGATTTTCAGGTAAATAAAAACATACGTGTCTAATTGTTTATTGTGTTCTATACGATTATGTAAGAAAATCGTGTATTTGTGACAATTTTCTTTCTTTACGATTGGACCATCTGGAGTTCTGTCCCTTTAAACCTGAGTCCCTTATGTGAAATGTCTCATTTAACAGAATAAGACACGAAGTATACGCGGCCAACTCGCGAGTGGAATACCGGGGCATTCCCCACAATAATTTGCTAGTATCTAACATGTGTTTACAAATGTGCGTGACTGAATCTGGGATATGAACTTATGCTAGTGGTAGTGGGTACTGGGTCATGCCCCTATGACTTGTTTTGTATTTTGAGTGGCGAACTATATTTCGTATTAAGAAAATCTTCAATATTATGGTGAATCTAAAGTAATTACTTATCACGTGTTTTGAACTAAAAGCAAATGAAATCCAAAATGGTTTACCTAGAATAAACGCTGTGTGAATAAATGTATACATTGTAGTTTAGGAATATTAACATGCTCACTACGAATCCAAACATAACTGTTGAATATGTTCATTTAAAAAGGCTTTCTTCGATACGCCTAATAATCGTTTGATTTTAGTTTTCAACAAATATACAGAGAATATTAATCAAATAGCCTTGTATTGCAGCCGTTGAAATTGTACACCGTGCTTTTCAACTCTATGTTATTTTTGCACCGTCGATGTTCAATAAATATCATTCATATCATTGAAAATCATTGACAATCAATTCAGCGCGGTCTTCAATTGTTATTAAAGGGTAAATCGATAAACCTGCGTGTCAATATAATCCTTCGGAATAATAATAATCACATTGGATATGTTGACTTGCATGCATTATGAATTTTGTAAACTAAACAAATTAATATCGACTTGTTTAACTAAATTTCATTTTGACATTATATGGGTACAGTTTATTTAACAACAATAAATTGATAAAATTAATTGAATGCTTTTCACAAGAAAATGGCTAAGATATTAACATTAGTATGTACAGATAGTCAGGTGCCAACACCTTGAAAGAAGTAATATGGTACACCCAACACGATTTTCAAAACAGTCTGGTGATAGTGTTATTACACAATAAGGAAGATAAATCAAATGTAATTAAAAGAATTTTAACTAGTCATGTTATGGAATCATACATGGTCTCTCCAACATTTACAATGAACAATCTACTAATTTGAACATAAACACTTCAATCTGCTTGCATCTATGCTAAATAACTAAATGGATGGTACAGAAACATGATAAATCAATAAATGTATTATTTTTACCAAATAAATTATATCGATTAATTTCTTGATGTTTAATTAAGTAAAAATGTTTGATATATTGCTGTTTATTGGCCGCGTGAATGCTTAGGAATAGCTATGCATCAGAACAAAAAGAGTTGTTAATTCGCCTATTAACAACGATGTTTCAAAAATTATTTCGATGTAAAATTATCTGATAAACATTTTTGCATTTGTTATATAAACTACATTTTACTATGCTCCAAATAGAATCAGGATTATTTTTGCGTTGTTTGTTGGTTATTTTAACATCGTTAATTTTAGTTTTATAGAAAAATCAGCATGTATCACGTGTAAACCATGCCATCAGTAAACTACCTTTAGTTTTGTTCTTCCAGAGTTAAGAAGTGCATTGAAAACCAGGATGACATCCTCATTGTGGATTCATATCCAGAGCAACCGTTTGCTGCCAAGAAGAATACATCATGTACAACATGCAAAAATGGACAGTCTGATTGTTCTCCAGGTGTTGATTTGGAAGAATGTGTATGGACCCAGAGCACTAGTGCCATATCTACGGACTTTTCATATAAGAACATTCTGGAATGGACAACAAATTTTGATAAAGGTACGAACACTTGCGTGGAAAAGCCCATTCAACGTGGCTATGTTTTGTTCCATGATGCATTTGCGTTTCATACATGGGCATCAGAAAGTAAAAATTAACATTGATGAAGTGTAAATGCTATCGCTCGATGAAAAAGAATGAAATGCCTCACTCTGTTCATGTCTGCCTAGATAGGAAAGAAGTAGTGAGATCTGAAAAGTGCAATTGTGTCGCAGGTGTTAGTGGACAATGCAATCACGTTTACGCACTTTTGTACACAATTGACCATACTGTTAAACTGAAACTGAAATAATTTAAAAGAGAGAAGACGTGTACGGAGATGCCTTCAAAGTGGACTAAACTTCGTACTGAAAGCATCCGGTCAGAAGGTGTAATGTCTACAAGAGTCGTAAAACCAATGTAAGGTGTGGTGATCAATGGAATTGAGCCTTCACGTTATGAAGCAAGGGCAGGGAATGCAAAACAAGATATCTGCACCAGTCCGGCCAAAGACATATTTCAGAAATCCACCCGTTGTTCGGATGTTGTCTTACTACTGGAAGTGCAGCCATTCCAATAGTGACAAAAATGGGGTTTACAGTCCCGAAGGGCTCACCATTGTCTTATCAGGTTGCAGTAACTGAAGGAAATTTCACTGTCAGTGAAAATGTGACTACTGTCAATGTAAAACTTGGACAGAATTTACGTTCGCCTTCAGACTTTCCGTGGAAGGAAGGACACATGGATAAAACAAACACAGAATATATAAAATACTCGGGTCTTTAAGTAACACACACTGAAGCATGTGAAATATTTAAAAATACAAAGGATCAGTCTGATTGTAACTTGTGGTTTACCGTTAGGAAGAATCGATTGACAGCAAGCAAGTTTGGGCTGTTATGAAGAGAAAAAAGATAAGGAACAGTTTGTAAAGAAATACTTAATGAATCCAAGAGACCTTTCCAAAGTGCCTGCTGTGTCCTACGGTGAATATAACGAAACCGTGGTAGTCAATAAGTACCTGGAGTACATGAACTATACAGTTTTTTTTGCATCTGGATGTATTGTTAATCCGTCATTTCCATGGTTAGCTGCCTAACCTGATGGACTTGTTTACAATGATAATGCAGGATATGGACTATTGGAAGTGAATTTCAGCTACCCAAAACGGAACTTGACACCTTTGTATGCCTGTCTGGATCCAGGCTTCTTATGTAGTGTGGAAAATGGCCGTATACAACTGAAGAGAGACCACGAGTGTTATGCTCAAGTACAGGGACAGCTGGGTGTCTGTGGAGCTGAAAACTTTGAGTTTGTGGTTTACACAAATAAAGGCCTTGGTGTGGAGAGAAATCTGTTTGATGACGCATTTTGGAAAAGTAGGACGCAGAAATTAAGAGAATTTTATGTTACATAGTTTGTACTTGTTGTAAGGCTTATGTAGTTAAAAAACTACTGGAGCCCAGTAGTGAATGACCTAGATGAAATTGAACGTCGAGATATTACAAATGTCTGTGTTGACGAGACCCAACCAACAGCATGGGGGAACACCTCACTATTTCGCCCTGGACCTGTCTCTAAATCCACATGCATGTCTTAACTTCTGTATAGTCTAAAACTAGTATTGTTTAACATTATTTATGAAAGACATTTCTACACTAGTCATTTTAAAGTTTGTTTCTGTAAATGAAACAGTATTGTTTGGGTGTTTCTAAAATGTTTTACAAATGAAATTACAGTACTATGTATTGGATTCATTACAGAATCATAAAAAAAAATATGGAGATTGCAAATAGTTTATGAGCGTGCGAGTATTTAACTTATTGAAGCTTTAACACAAATGAGTGTTGCTTTCATTAACAATATGCAATGTGTACTTTTTACTTTTATTAGTGTGTGTTGTGCACAAACTACTAGGGCTTGTATGATAACCAGTGGCTGCCTATTGGTGCATTTGATACTGTGTTTATAAATGCTGATACATTGCTATAATTTTATTTATATTACTTCATTGAAACAAGAGAAGCATTATTTGGTTTGTGGTTTTGTTATCTACTAGCGCACAATTATAGTTCATGTTATTTATATAATATATTAATAATGTTCAGTTAGGATTAAGGGTTTTTAATAATAATTCCACATTGTTTATGTGCATTCACTTGGATTACATGTATTTATTCCAATCTTCAGATCTCATTTCATGATGTGCATTGACTTTATTTAAATTAATTTATTACTGTCTTAAGATATCGTTTCATGATATTTCTCATTATGTGCATATCCGGTTAACT
>CM051026.1:92179125-92194125 GCA_027627225.1 Congeria kusceri
TAGCCAATCACAATGCTATGATCCCATACAGGAACAGAATAATTCATACATGAACAGTAAATCGTTTTATTTACTCATTCTAACTGATACAAGACGTGCATTTTCACTGATATCGTGCCTTATATTTTAAAAGTTGATTAATAACAAACAAGTAAAATGACCTCACATAGTATTATGACGTTGTTTTTTTAGTTTTCTATGTATTAAGTGCAAGCAAAATATATTAATCATCATCATAACACTAATCAGTTTCAATTTATATGATATCGGTGTCTCACTGCCTACTTTGCAACTGTGTAATATTAAATCAGTTAAAAGTGATGATTATGAATACATTGTAACATATACCTTACTATGATTCGACGAAGTCATAAACGCAATAATAATGATATAAAAGCAGTAAAGTACTCAATTTTAACATTTAGACTGAACAAGACAATGTCTTCAAGAAAATCCAAGAAGACACTGCTAATGACACACCGGTCTCTGCAGAGCCAACGGTCAATACTAGCTCTGAAAGAGGTCCGACGACATACGGGAAACAGCACTCAGGGCAATTGCACAGAATATAGCTCAAGTACTAGATCGGTATTACGCCCGGATATTGTGCTATTATGAGTTAGTGGCATCAGACTTTATACCAATATTGTCACACATTGAAAATAGTACTAAGCATCAAGTGCTTTTTGTAAACACTGCGAAATATGGGATTAATTCTATGTTTCTTAATAATTAAGTTTGTATTTAGCTGGCGTGTTAAACGGTTCACATATTGACATTCCCATAAACTTTTCAGTGCTAAGTACTTATTGTAAGTTTTATATTATTAAAACACGCCACCGTCAAATAGAGAACACAAGTTTAGTGTGGAATAAAGATAAGTTTAGTTAGCGGGCATTGGGGAGTGGTTCACGTTTTTGTTCCGAGCAAATCAACTTATCTGTATTCAAGACTTACCTAGTATTCTATTTAGCCCATCAAGTTCCGCCTTAATTTTGAAAATAATCCAATACCGCACGCTAAAACCACGAAACGCACAAAATGACGTCCCGAAAATCAACACGATGGCGTTATTATACCGACCGTGTTAGCTTAATTTCACATTGTGTGAATACAGCTTAATTTATCCCATATGGTGTTATTCCATAAATGTCGGCGTGAGGATGGGGTACAATAATATGTAGAAATATCAGTTAATTGGTATGAAGTAGCAACGTTGACCAAAAATGACAAACTGTATGGAAGTGAATATCCTCCAGTACATGCATGCTGCTAAATGACAATTGCATGATGCTAAATGACAAGTGCATGCTGCTAAATAGCAATTGCCTATTGCATTGTGTTGTTCGTTACAAACTCACTTCAACTTCCGTACGCATTTGTGCTACTTTGCCTCAGTGAGTGGCATATAACTTGCATCTATAGATACTTGATAAATGTAAACCACATGTACTTGCGTGTGACAAAAGTGACAAATGTATCCATTCGGTGTAATGTTTATTCGAACAAGTTCTTATTGCTTTGTACATTTCACTTTGGAAAATTGATTTACCGTAGTAATTCTGGTTAATGCATTAAAACAATTGAAAGTTCAGCAAGGCGAAAGCAATAACTACTAAGCACGTTGCTAAGCACTACACCGCATGAAGTTAATCAAATGCGACCATTTGTAATATGTAGTTCATATGAAACCGGGAACCATAATTTCCGGCATATTCCGCAAAAATCAAAAGGAGATATTAATCTGCAAGCTACTTTTTGACTTAAACAGCTCCTGGCTCGTTTTGTTGAAAGAAGTCCCTCATTTGCGAATCAGTATACGTCTGAGGAAGGCTAGTTTTAGTGAGCACAAGTGTGACGATGTTGGGATAATACGTGTGTCTGTCAGATCGTTTATCCGTCCGTCAAAGTGCCTGTCCGTCACAAAGCCTGTCCGCTCCATCTGTTATAAACGTTTTTAAGGGATTCAATGAAAAACGACAGTGATGTATTCACTATATCTGTCCTGATGGTGTGCGCACTAACTGCATGCAGAACCGTCTGTCTGTACGGATGTTTTTCAGACATACAACTTCATCGTTCTACAAGTTTTAAACAGCTTGAAGCATTTTTGTGTAAATTGGCATATGGGTTCACTATATCAGGAAAGAGAATAGCGCGGCTGTCCGCCTAGCGCAGTGGTTGATAAACTCGCTTCTTATATTGCCTGCCCGGGTTCAATCTCCAATTGGCGCATGTAATTGTGGTTGGCGGAAACCATACCAGACAGGTGGGTTTTCACATGTGTACTGTGCACACGCCTTCCCCCAACAGCACAGTGCCAAAGCAAACTAAAAAACAGTTAACAATAAATAGCAGGCAATTGCAGCTATGATTCAAAATTCACTCCAATGTTCGATGAGTTTTAATTTAAAGTAAATTAGGCAGGGGTGCTGATACACGTCATAGGTCCTCACATAATGCTGCTTCGGCGCGGAGGGACCTCAAAAATTCGCGCGAGAGTATTGAGCATTAACCACGTGGTCGTTCGTCCGAGTGTCCGTCCGCCCGGCTGTCATTTTATATACATTTAAAAATGATGTTTATCCATCTACTGCTTGGATTCCTCGTCAATATTTATGAAATTGATAATAAAGATCCACACCAACAACGTTAAATCGCTATTATTCGCCTCAGAATCGTAGTTTGCTTAATATGTCATGTTTGGTTTGTAAATTGCAAATAAAGGATATAATGTATTTAATGAATTTCATTAACGAACACATTTCTACGCGAAATGTACACTCAACAAAACTAGCTCGACTTTCAAAATGGTTATTTCGACAAGCAGTGTATATCCGCGGAAACTATCGAACCCCTGAAGGTTATGCATGCGCACATACATTCATTCTTTGTTACATATAAAATATTCAATGTTTGATCACAATTTTCACCATGACCAAGCTACTTTCCAGTATATCAACATACATTGTTGGAAAGATAAGGTCCTAACCTTTTGAAAAAACAACATTAATACAATTATATGCCTTGTTACTCAAAATATTTACCTCAGAAAAAACATATCGGTTTTGACCGGCATGAAGGCTGCCATTTTGCGCATGAATGCATGGGCCTACAGTTATGAAGCTGGGAACCATTAAGACAAATAAGTGCACACAGCAGGCTTGTTTTTCTTATTGCTTACATATATACATTTAAATTGATGCCAACACATATAATTTAAACCACATTTTAAACTTCCTATGCATCTTGGACTAAACCATATGTGCATAGTATCTAACGGACAGTCCTGAGGATGTAACTTCCGTTTCGGGATTTATTAGACCCGAATTTGCTGTCATGATTTGTCTCCCGTAAATAAATAGAGGACATGTGTTGACCTTGCTTTTAGATTTTCTGGTGATTGACATGGCAAGTTGTTTAGTTCATTACCACGCGTGTCGCGTAAGTAGAGCTATATCTTTAATATGACAGCGAATGAAACATGCAACTAGTTTAACTTGATTTTAATATTGTCTTGTTAATTCGTAAACAAATTGATTCTGTGTTACACAGCGGAGAGCCTCAGAAGATCTGCGATGCGCTGAATCGTGTTTCTGAGTCATATTCTTGTTTGTTCTGACGTCGTTATTTTTACTGATTAAAAAAGTGTCGTTCACCTTTATCCATGGATGAAACACATGGCTATCGTCGTTTTATGATCATTGTATTGAAGTTTATATTATGTTTATTATAGAGAAACCCACGTAAGTACCAGCGATACCTTCGTTCAGGAGTGTTATTTCAATACATGGCATCAACATATTGTTCAGTAAAATTCATGAACGCGCATTAGCAAATTGTAACAAACATTATAATTTCTGTAACATGCGACCTGACAGATACTTTATCACAAACAAGTCGAAAAAATCTTGACGTTTTGTTTAAAGGCAGATTTTGCATACTTACGGACGTGCACACGTTCGTACAAACCTAAAAAAATGTATAATACATATGTCTCCATGAAATTAAACTGAAATTCAATTTTAATGCGCATTAATAATGCATGTACATGTAACTAACTACAATTTACGTGCAATTACATAACCATAATCAAGGCAGAACGAACATGTCTTAAATATGTGTCGATCACTAATCGCAACTAAGCGTACATAAAATCTTTGCAAATACAAACATAATCCGTTATCAATTAATGTAAAGTAACACACATGTTTACATATTTGCGATCAATCTAAAGAATTACATGGACGTAAATTAAACAGTTTTCGATCGTTTCAGCATATGTGAAGTGATCAACTACTGAATTATCAACGAAAACATAATTTCCACACACATCACAAAGCACATGTATGAAAATAAGACCATACATAACATAAACAGTTAAATTCGATTATATAAAAGATACTATCAACGATTGTGTCACTTACTGCGTTTTCTGCTGATTGCAACTAACCGGTCATCGGTGTACAGTTCAACTACTTCCGGTTTAGCTCATTGAAGGGTTATACTCCGTCAGTCAGTAGTTTTTTAATGTACCATCTTGTGTTCGTACTATTTAGACGATACTCATTTCTTACCAACACAAATAATCCGTTAGAACTATTGTTTTAATTACCATTATATTAGTACTTATGAAAATGTATTAAAAACTGTCAAAAATCTTGAGGATGTGAGCACTATATTTATGTTTATCCTGCTACTAACCCATACAGTGACCTAATAAAGCGGTGACCGAATAAACTTGCTGATATCCGGCAGTAGACCACGTGACTGTCATATACCGTCAATAGGTATTCCTACGCGCCGGATAACAACATTGTCGAGAGTGACACAGCATAAAGTCTACTTACCAGAGTTTTTCATTGATACAAACTTTGTGGTGTCTAGTTTAACAGAGTTAAACAACAAATTAGTTGTTTGCCATAACATTCCATTTAACTTGTTAACAACAACTTCTATCCAGTTCCATTCCATTTCAACACACTTTAATCTGATGCAAGCGGGTTATTCTTTGTGGATAGACTTTATTTGTTCAACAAGCAGAGCATATTCATCAAAGAAATAACCCTTTATATAAATTTCCAATGAAAAGAAATGAAAAAATGTCATCAAAGGCTACATCTGTAATTTAACGTAGGACAAAACATTAATTTGATTTATTTCACTTTCAGTTACACTGTCCTCCCTCCACCCACAACTATCCGAGTAAATCGTAGAAAATTGAAAAGGGATCAATCTCACCGTTTTCATCGGAGGCAAATATTCCATACACTTTTTATCTTAATCCTATTTCATAATATAATCCATCCAAAACACAGAAACACTAAATATTTATTCCGATTTCATGTATTTTAAACTGCTAAACAAACGCGTTCTGGTTTGACTAAATTGTGTAAACTTACAACACAAAATGAATGACGTCGTTGGTTGGTCGTAATGTCAATTTAAAAACCAATATAATCTGGTTTAAAACAAAAGCAAATTTACTACGTCATTTTCGGGTCGTACTGACATCAGCAAATAAGATTTATTAATATTATACTTTCGCTTTTTGATAAAGGTGATTAAGAAATAGAGAACTACTTTTTTCGGGTAGTACGCATACATGCAAGCGAGTTATTAGGTTCGAGGCCGGTCTATATATATATTTTAAATTTAAACCTTTAATAAGTGTTTGTTGTTTTTAAATTTAATTGAATAGAAATCAAGATAATTACAATACACGGTAGGTGCCGGGAAGGAGAAAGTTTATCCGGTTCGGCCCGAAAGCAAAAATAGGGCTCGCTAAAGCCCGCCCTATTTTCATTTGCTAAGCCTCACCGGATAAACGTTCTCCATCCCGGCACCAACCATGTATTCTCTATGTATCCACTCTAGGCAATAATAATTATGGTAGCCTCCAAGCGCCACAGTCTACATTATTTGTGTATTCATTATCTCATAATTAGGAGACACTAAGTCATAATTAGGAGAAACACACTCATAGTAACAACTTAGTTTCTCATAATTATGACTTATTAATTAGGAGATACTTACTCCAGAATAGCACTTAGTTCTTCATAATGTTGACTTCGTACAACCTAAGTTGGACTAAGTATCTCCTAATTAGTAGATACTTACTCATAATAAGGACTTAATATATCATAATTAGGACGTAGTTTCTCATAGTTATGACTTATTAACATGTAATAAGAAGATATTTACTCATAATTAGGTCGCAGTATCTCTTATTAAGACTTAGTATCTACTAATAAGGACTTAATATCTCCTGATTTGGACTTAGTATTTCCTAAGCATGATATGCTTACTCCTTATTATACGGAATCCGAATAGTGTCATTTTGAATTAGCAGTTTGTTGTGAGAAATCGGATATTATGACCTATGACTTAGAAATTAGTTTTCAGAAGCTTCTTTGCAAGGAGGCAAATTTAAAAGACACGCATCAATTTAACAGAGAAACTTTTGCAATGTATTACATAAATATTGACTTCCTTGAGGGTGACAGTTCGTCTTGTCAAGCCTCGGTCGACAGTGTTTGTCGAGGGTTGACGACACGCACTGTCACCCTCAAGGAAGTCAATATTTATGTAATTATACCGAACAATCCCGTATTATTTGCGTACCGTGCGACATAGCGGTAGCGGGCGACATTGCCGGGCGACATATCAAATTGTTGCCCGCTGCAGTTTATGCGCATTATATAGAAAAATAATCAAGTGAGGTATAATAAATATATATATTTTCCTTTATGTCCTGACTTGTACCGGTCTGTATCTTGCGGTAAACATACATTTTATAAAGAGAGAACTCAATTCAAGAAACAGTGGGTAATGCTACAATTTACTGTAATTGTGCACGTAGCAACAAATGAATATAATGTCAATAATATTTTCTCCGATTCTTGGAATGTATGTCTTTATTCAATTAAACAATTATTCAAATAAAGAACATATTCTGTAAAAAGCATATCATTCGTCTAATAGCGTCTGTTTGGTCACAATGTGTGTTGCCTTAATAAAAATGATAATAATTTGGTATGAATAAGGTGTCATACCAATTTGGTTTACCTTAAAGGCAAGTAAACATTGTACTTATTTTCATTAGGATCCAGGTCAAGGTAAATGAAACTAATCAAACAAGAGTGTCAACATGACCCTGCATCTTCACAATACAATGGTTATAATTTGGTTTTGCTAGTTTTTCTTATGAGAAATATACAGCAAGTTAAATTTGCAATCAATTGTATAGTGAGGAAAATGTATTGCGTCATTTTTTAAAGGTTTAAAGGTTGATGACTTTGAAAAACTAAATTTTGTAGGCAAATTAAAGTGAATGAAAACTTGAATGGGAACATCGAGCAACATTTGAGCGATAATTAGGGCATAATATCAACCGTACTTTGTTGTTACTATTAAAAACTATTGATTAATTGTTAACTTTAACATTTTCAATCAGAGAATTAAATTGGATAACAAAAGAAGTGTGTCGCTTTATCTCGTGCATACAGGTATACTCTTGCAAAACACTGCGCTAACAGAACATCCATATTCAAATTTAATTGTTGAGGGTATGAAAGCGTAACATTTATTACCGATTGAATCTTAGGCAGCATCGATCATAAGATAAACTAGATAAACTAGATAGCAGCCGAAAATCTTTGGAAGATTTCCGATCAGTACCGCCGAACAGCTGACTGTCTATAGGGTAGTACTATTGATTTTATAAGCTACTAGAAATGCTACTATATTAGATGTACAAATATGTTTTATTGTTAAAAACGTTTCTTCTACTATTTTTCTTACGCAGACATCCATCGATGGTAACTGACCATGGTGACTTTTTCCATCATTCAAAATCGCTTCTTGCCCATTCTATGGATGTGTTTCATCAAACCGGTTCATTATTTTCCTACAAGACCTCTTGGTTTATCTCTTATTCTGGAAATTGGCGTTACTCTTCCCGCTTTTCATCCGAACTATTCTTTCATTTTTCTGATCTTAACATCAGCAATGACAAGGTGTTATTTTGCTTATCTTATCGATATTCAAATGATCAGCAATAACCAACAAATTTAATATTGTTAATGGGTACCAAAACTAGTAAATGCATGGACCATACATAGGCGTATTAAAATATTAAAAATATCTTCATACGTTCAGCTTTTGAGTCAAAACACACAAATTCTGATTTGAATTAAACAACTTACCGTTTGATCATGTTCCATTTTGTTGTCTAAAAGGCTTCTATACATGCCATGTTGTTCCTACAAAATGACGTCTTCCTTTAAACTGAAACGTTATGACCATAAGTTCTAACATATAATATACAAGTTCAAACAATTACCTTTTAAGTAATAATTGATCACTAACACATGATTTCTAACTCAAAATGGCACTATTCGGCTGCCGTACAATTATGATATAGTATGTTATAATAAGGACTAGGTATATCCTAATTAGGACTTATAACCTCTTAATTAGGAGATGCTAACTCCTTATTAGGACTTAGTATCACCTAATTATGAAATAATGGAATACAAAACTAATATACACTGTGGCACCAGGACGCTTTCATACGTTATTACTGGAAACCTTAACATAAATAAAAATAGAAACTGTAGAAGCCTGCTACCCAGAGATCCTTCTATAGATGAAATTCAGTCAACGTTAGATTCTTAGTGCAAAGCATGGTGCAAAAATGTAAATGCCGATTTGACAGCAGTATATGAATGCAATTATAATTTTTGTTCAAGGCTGTGAATAGTTTGTTATTTATAATAATAATACACTTTCTATACCAGGTACACAATAATTACATTTGTAGCGCATTTGAATGAAGCCCCCCCCGCCACTACCCCTTGAGTACAAAATAAGCGCAATTATAATCCCCTGTGTTTAATAAAGCCATATTAGGAAAACTGTCCCGACCCTACTGGCGGCCATGTTTTTTAATGATATAAAACAATTTAAAGTAATTAGGTAGATGGTCAGCTCAAAAGGACTAAAAAAAATAAAGGAAATATAAGACAAAACTTCCCAAGCCCAGGAGGCCATATTGTTTAACAAATCTTAATGATTTGAAGGAATTTAGGAGATGTTCACCCAACATTGTTGTAAAATGATTTCGAAATCCAGCAAGTGGTTGCAACACAAGAAGATTTTCAAGGTTTTCAATAAACCATATAAGGGAAACTGCCTCTTTCCTCGGCGGCCACACTTAAACGAATTAAACTTATTGAAGGAATTTGGTAGAGGGTTACCCATAGAACATTTCTGTGTAAAGTATTTTTTAATTCAGTCAGCGGTTTCTGACGAGAAGACTTTAAGATTCCCAGTTTTGTAAGATTTTTGCTGCGATTGCAACCATAGCTTTACTTGTATTTAAATTGAATTGCAACGCTCTTTTTAAAGACCATCCCAGGAATATTCCTGCTAAGTTTGGTTAATAAATACACCTACTAAGTTACTCAATGAACTTCGTTTGAAATTTGTAATTGTTCCAGCAGGTACATACTCATAATATGGCGTGAAGTTTATGTCCAAACAATATATAATGGACTCTGATCTCAAACGACAACATATACTGAATGTAATACATATTATAATGAAATTATATCTTAACATATTTCAACAGCAGTAAGTTAAATGTTAAAATTAAAAACATACCATCGCTTCAATGGATCCCTAAATTTTATAAAACTCCCTATACATGTAGTTTATTGCAAATTCTCTTTCTCGTACTACGAATCACATCTCAATTTATTTTATTGCTGGAATAAGTTCTATTAGTATTGGGAAACATATTGTTTAGACTTGTATAGATGCCACTCAACTCATAATTTTCTGTTGACAATTTATTTGTTAAATTCAATGGCAAAATATTTAAACACGTTGTAGGCAGTAATTGTGCCCCGCCTATAGCAGTATTACTTTATTTTATGAAAAATAGTTCAGGCTTAGTTTGTCTAAAGAAAGGTAATTAAGTTTCATTTTAAGTTTCAAGCTTTAAAAAATAAGAAGATATATAAATTAAGTTTTTTTGTCTTTCACCCAAGTCGGGCATAATCGTTGCTTTGGTGGACTTCAGTGCCTGTTCATTTTGCTGTTCATTTGCTATGCCGGCTATTTCGCTATCGCTATAGTCCGATATGTTCGGTAACTGTACACGATTAGGGGGCGACTATCATTGGCCCTTTGATATGTTTCTGTCTCTAGGTATTAGAGGCATGATTTATTTCGAAGCAACTAGAAGACACCAACTGATACCATGCAGAGAGGGAAGGGTGTTTATATGCCCGGGTTTGCTTAGTAGTAGCGTGATGGTTACATGGTTTCGTGACTGGTGTACGTGGTCAATATATAGCATGTGCATACTATTGACCGATAGGACGTAGTTCGGGCGCAGTTGTTTGCGTTGTGAGAATGTTATAATTACATATCGTTACTATAAATAGTAACAAATTGACGTCACGAGCGGGCCGATATTCGTATCCGCCGGGCCAATAGGATCATATTGGCCCCGGGCCGATTTTCTATATCTGAAAAGAATCAGATCGCGCGACGTCAACGACGACGACTGACGTAATCACTAGAAAACATGGCGGCGTCAGAAAAAACGCTAGAATCGTTAGCAAATCGTTTAATGGATCTCGATGCAATAATACAGTGTAATGAGACCATAGAAAGGCAGAAGATTACCAACAAAGATACATATGACTTTGTTGAAAGCAAAAAAAATGAGAACACAAGAAAAAAAACGGAATATGATGTACGACATTTCCGGGAATGGCTTACGCTGGAAGATGAAGTGACAGATTTTGAACAAATGGAGCCGGCAGCATTGGATATGTGTATGGCGAGATACTTTTTGAGTGTCAAGAATTGCAAAACAAAGAAAGACCTTGAACCCGGCACTTTAAAGGGAATTCAAGGTAGCATCAAGAGATACCTGTGTGACAAAAACTATGGTGTTGACATTATGACTGATCTGCGGTGTAAGCACTCCAGGAATGTTCTGAGGGCCAAGGCCGTGGACTTGAAAGAAAAGGGACTGGGCAACAAAGCCAAGCGATCCGATCCATTTACACCAAGAGAGATTGACATTCTGTACAAGAAAAAGCTACTTGGTACAGGTATGTTAGCGTGTTCATGCAATCAGCTGATTCCTGTCAAGTTTACTATTTACTGTTGCATAACAACAAGGGAAGTCACTCTGAGTTCTGGAAATTTCGCAACCTCTACATTTCGTACCCGGATTAACTTTAATTGTGACGCATTTAATACAGTCTTAAAGATAAGAAAAACCGTATTATATTGAATTTGTCAATAACATAAAAACGTACATTGTTGTTCCGGATAAGTATTAAACACATTTACTGAGTAAATCTATATATTTAAAATAAATGTACATCTCTAAACTTACTTATAATTGTTTTAGATAAGAGATACTTTCGAGCGTTATACGGTTCCGAAAAATATATAGATAAATATCATACTTGAAAATTAACAACATATTTTCCAGAATCGCCAAAGTCCATTATCAACACACTCTGGTTGAACAACACCCTTTACTTTGGCCTCAGAGACAGGCAAGAACATATGAACATGCTTTGGGGGGACCTGGAATTAATGCAGACAACAGATGGAACCAGATACGTAGAGTACACAGAGAGAGCCACTAAGACCAGGAAGGGAATAACAGACGATGCACGAATGTTCAAGCCCAAAATCTTTGAGCAACCAGGTAGTAAATGAAGTTGATGTTAACATCGAATTATTGATATGTTATTAATCTTTCTTTACACATGTCTTATATATTGAAAAGAAATTGTAAATTATACTTAAAATGCAATAATGAATAACATTTTATTTAATCTGTATGCTCTTATCAAACTGACAATTCTATTGTTAAGTGTAATACATATTGTTTGAAAAACACAATAGGTTTAACATTATTCAATGACTTGAAATAAACAATGTATTTTCAGGAGATGAGAGATGTCCAGTGAAACTATATATGGAATATGAAAGCAGACGCCCACTTACAAGTCTGCGTCCTGACAGTAGGTTTTACCTACGGCCCAGTGATAAAGCCCGAGGTGAGGACCACTTCTGGTTCGTAAATCAGGCCATTGGTAAGAACAAACTTTGCCAGATAGCAAAAAACATGAGTACAACTGCCGGATTCACAGGAAGACATGTAAACCATTCCGGTAGAAAGACATTAGTTACCTCCCTTCTGAATGCAGGCGTTGCACCCACTGAAGTGGTTCAGGTTACCGGGCATAAAAACATCATGACACTCAACAGCTATCATAGCTTGAGCATTGACCGGCAACAACAAATGGCTAACATAATTCACAAGAATTGTTCTACAAGCACAGTTTCATCTTCTAATGAGCCAGGACCTTCTGGTGATCATGATGACGACATGAGTGATGCTGAACTCCTGCAACTTTCCCAAGAGATGGATCCAGTTGTGGAGCAGACATTAAAACAAATAAACCACTATGAAAATGTACTTGACTTGCAGGTTGTTCACAGTCCAGGTGGCTCATTGTCCATGCAACACCTAAAAACCCCAGGCAAACTGTTTTCGAACTGCACATTTAATGGTGCAGTGAACCTGAATTTTAAGAAATGATAAAAACCTAAAATTTGTGACAGCATGGTGCAGATTTGTAGTTTGATTTCCATTTCATTCAGCATATTGCATAATAAATTTGATTAGCACTATCTTTGTTAATTGTTTTATTCATAATATTAATGTCATGTACTTATACAAATTGTCACTGTATTTGCCTTTCTCATTAAATCTGAGATCTTTGTTATGTAATTACAGATTATTACATAAAAGAAACCTAAAAAGCTGTTTGCAGATTTTTGCACAAAAATAGTTCTTTAGTGTTTGTTCCTCTAAATTAATGTTACTAATATAATGAATTTAAATATGAGCATTAATTTTAGTCACAAGTTTCAAGTTTCAAGTTTTTTATTGGAACATCGGCAAAACGCCTTTGACCATTTACATACAAGTAAACAACATATAGTCAAAGTGCATCAGTTCAATACAAATACAATGTTAATAGACATAAACTACAGTGAAGAGTGTTTAAACATCGTGTACAAAAGTGTATGTATTAAAAACAACGCAGTGAGAACAAACAAGTAATAAATAGACAATATATTTAGTGTTTCATAAAATATTTATTAAGAAGCAGCAAATACCTGTAATTTTTCCTCACTGAGTTTCATAGCATCGGTAATGAATCTGGCAACATTGTTAATGACTGTAGTATTTTGACAAGAGAGAATGTTTTTAAATTTTACTAAATTTGGCCAGTTGGATCGAATACAATATTTTGTTCGAAGATCTTTGTTGATTGAGCAAGTTAGAAAGAAATGATATTCGGATTCAACAGTGTTTGCATTACATAGTTTACATTTGCGTTCATCTCTAGGTATGTTATTATATCTACCAGTCTCTATTTCCAATGTATGGGCGCTAAGTCTAAATCTTGATAGTTGATGTTTTTGATTTTTATTATTAATGCAATCTAGATATTTTTCATACACGAATTCCGTCTTAAACATTCTATAGTACTCTAGTTTCGGTTGGTTATTAATTGTAACGTGCCAATTTTGGATAAACTGATATTTTATTCTCTGGTTAATTTCATTAGAATAATTAAAATTGTCGTTTAAGTTATTGAAATACATTCCGTGTCCTAGTTGTTCTAATGCTTGTTTAACAAATACACACCACAGAGTATTGTTATTGTTGTTATCCCTAATAGAATCATTGTAGAGATCACATTGTTCGTTGTAAACAATGTGCATCAAAGATTCGGGTTTTTGCTTAATTTTAACCCAATAACTAAGGGCACGTTGCTTGCATATAATAGAGAGAGGAAATCTGCCTAATTCACCTAAGACAGCGGCATTAGAAGTCACATATGATGTCATGTACTTGTATAAATATAATTGCATTTTTTTTAATCGTATATCTTTGTTATGTAATGTCATAGTCTTATGAAATAAATGAAATTAAAAAAAGCTAATAGTCTGTTAATAAATAATTTTTAGCACAGAAATGGTTCTTTAGCGTTTGTTCCTTTTAAATAATATTTTATGATAGAATAATAGAAATATTAGCATTTATTGTATATGTCATGTCATGTACTTGGACTAATATGATTGCCTTTCTTGCTAAATTTGATGTTATTGTTATGTTACTGGTATGTTAGATTTTATATTAAAGAAAGCTAATACCGGTAGTCTGTTAATAAAACATTTTGAGCACAGAAATTGTTCTACACTGTATTGCTTAGTAAATTTTCTAAATTATGACAAACACCTTTACAGTTAAAGCTAATTCCATAACCATCCAAAACGGAGAAAGGTAAACATACCCGAAATACTATTCCAAACACTAAAGTCACGATCCATTAATGAACAGCATTCCGCGCGTGCCTGCTGATCGTTCGAGAACTTGCTAGTAACCATTTTTAACTCTACAATGGCAGCTAGCAAAGCACTCGATGTGTTTAACAAACGAAAAATATTTACGTCCATCTTGTCGTGTCCTCTGTGTTAAATTGTTTCCCTTTGCTAAAGGTAAAACGGTTTCGTCAAAACGGACACAAGTAAAATGGTTATGTTGGAAAGAGAACGATTAAATAATGAGCGAACTGGCATAATACCTTTAATAGTTTAAACAAACGTGATATGTAATATAAACGATAACATACGGCAGACCCGGGCCGGACGTCTATAATCGGCCCTAGCCGAATAACGGCCCTCGGGCCAAAGGCCCTCGGGCCGTTATAGCGGCAGCGGGCCGATATATAGACGTCCGGCCCGGCCCTGCCGTATGTTATTGTCTAAATAAGAACCGCTTTGACGTACTACGAGCGTAGAAAGGACCGTGTACATGCGGGGTATCGACATATATTTTGCCTTTTCGCCATATGCTCACCACGCCTTTGCAAGCAATCATGG
>CM051026.1:92199125-92239125 GCA_027627225.1 Congeria kusceri
AAACCGAGTGTAGCTATGAATGTGGCAATTCTGCTGTATTGCTCCAGCACCAGAATCTCTAGCTCCGTCCTCCTCTTTCTGTACCACAGTAATGGATCCGGGTATGACAAAACGGCTTGTCGTATCTTGTTCAATCTCAGTATTATCCGCGGACTTTCATCCATCATGTCCGTGATAGTAGCCACCCATATACGCTGCTGCTCATCCACCATTTCACACGCTGCCATTAGATTTCTCTCTGGTATCATGTACTATGATTGCTGTTTTGAGGATATAACAGCTCTAAGTTCTCCACGTCCTTCATAAAAAACCAGTGAAACGAACATCTGTCATAAATCAATGTATGTGGGTTGTTCTCAGCAAGCCATAATACAATGTTTTTCAACACATACGATGTAATTTCTTTCTTACATGGTTTGAGTACGCCTTTTACGACCATCTTAAGCATGACGTATATATAAATCTGAGTGTCATTTAGACTGTGAACAAGTTCTGTCTCGGCATTGTTGAAACAATTTCTCCACTCTACATGTTTATATTCACTCACTTTGTGACACATGCTCCCAGAGATACTACTATTTTACGATATCCGGTGGTGGCCAATAGCGAGGTCTTTCAGCCCACCTCTGCAGAATACTAGGGCAGTGACAGCGTAGTGCGACTACGCGGTCCGAATGAAGTGTTCGTACTGACATCGGCATTGACGGTCGGCATTGACGGTCCCGCACGTGAATGATAAACTATGTTGTTATTATGTAGACGAATAAACAACTTTGAATCATGTTTTACAAATAAATCACTGGACAGCATATAATCTCCGCTTTCATCTTTACACAGGGCCTCAGTGAAAAACATTAAACTAATACCACCGCTTTCAAGTATTAGTCGACAATGCCCTGGATAACACCGGTGAGTTTGCATTCTCAACGCCGGTTTGTTCCCAGGTTGAACGCTAGCGTCAATATCATCTTCAATGCAGAGAAAAATGTTAGGAACTATCAAATAGTCCCTATTGTTCTCGTAGAAGCGCGTTAAGCCCTCCGCCTTGCTTCTCGTTGTTAAACCCGTTGCAAATCCAAACATTGCTAAGGTAATGGACCTATCCGCCTTGTTCACTTTTTTCTCTATAAATTGTTTCTATATAAAATCCCTATTGACACTTTTGTTCAATTTAGTTTTTTATGCTTATTATTTAAAATCAAGAAAAACAATAGACTTCTTAAAATAAAATATTAATGTTTAACATAAACGTTTATTTTCCTAGATGGACAATGTGTTTTGGCCAATGAATTGAGTAACTTTGACAGGTCCAATCCAGTGCACGTTAATTTGGATGTTAGTTTCATCCAGATTATACCAGTAGACTGTGAAATCATTTCAGAGTTGTGAGTAAAACTATACAAAATAATTGTTAATAATACTCCTATGTTCCACTATATATGCGAGATAATATTCAAATACTATTTTTTTCGGAAAAAGCAAACAAAGAGTGTTACATGTTCCTGTGAAATTAAATTGGGATGTTGTGCATACTATTACTCGCGTTATTCATATCTGTCAAAACGAGTAAATAAAACACGTTAAGACCTTGTTAAATTTGTCGTCGGAATCTACATTCAATAAGACGCCGTGTAGCCGTTGTTGTAAGCAGTAGATATCAAAAGCACGTGTTTACTGAAATTGGTTACCAGGACGCCAAGCTCGATAATGCGCATGACCCTAGCAATGAATAACGCATATAAATTGCCTTCCAGGCATGTTGCGAACTCGCGGTCAGGTAGTGGAATATTGGCTTCGTAGCTCAGTGATCGCAGGTTTGAGACGCGGCTACACCAAGATAAGTGTATAATTATTTCTCAAGAGACGTTAAACCGAAGAAATATGTAATATGCCCTTATCGCCCGGTATACTTGCTAAGACGTCAACGAAAGCACGCCTGTTACGCCTATGATAAATTGTATACTAAATGTAGTGTGTGCATTTTACCGGTGACGGCCGAACCCCAACTGCTCATCCTGCCCACTTGGTACAATAAATATCGGTGTCATAGATACCGATTCTGGTTTTGTGAGTAATCATGGATACAGTGAGTTTCAATACATATACTTGTTTACTTAGAAAATCTGCACTCTCGTGTATTTGTTCATACAATCACACATATATGATGCTTTGATGTTAACAATTGTATCTTTCGCTGATGGCTACTTGCATTGCGATATATGTCTCAAATAGTGTAATACCGACCTAATCTTAATCAATAGGCGTCCGTTTGAAACACAATTGCTGTTTAACGCTCACAGCTTTAATGGAAACGATATCGAGTTATCTGAATTTGTAGAACCACTAGTATCACTATATTGCATCACTGTTATCACTATTTTGCCGGTGATCGATTTAAGTATGATACGGGTGTGGGTCACCGGCTATCGTGTTGCGAAGAACAACTCAGTAATCAAAGTCTAAAATATATTTAATAAATATTAAATTATATAATATACGTTGAATGTTTCACATTCAAAGTCAACAACCGAATGTCATAAAATACATATATAACAACCGACGGATTGTTAACAATAGGTTAACAATTAGATTTAAATTATATTTATTAAATAATACATATATAATACTTGACAATGCATAAATACAATCAATGCAAAAATACAAAACATTAGAAAATAGTAGTTACCTGAAATATATTTAATAAATATTAAATATATAATATATGTTGAATGTTTCACATTCAAAGTCACGAACAGAATGTGAAGCTTCGTGATAAATCGTGATGGATTAAATTGGTTGAGTGAACACAATCAGGACTGGGGATCTAATCTGCGTGATTGTTAGTCATTGTCAATAGAGAAAAGTATAGTTTTGTAAATTGAAGAGTTATCAGTCTAAAATCTACGAACATTGCCTAACTATAACTGTAAATATCAAACTTAACGATCTAAACGTAACCAACTACTCTACATGATTTAATAGGTTAATAAAATAATAATAAAATAACATGTTTGTTCACATTAAGCAAACACTATACAGGTTATTCAGAATAATAGTTTAATATTTATAGAATAACATGACATGACACATCCGTATCATAAAATACATCAAAAATAATATATCAATTATTTTATAATCAGTGATGTTTATAAAATAAACATGCTATATTTTAATGTTCAAGACATTATACTGCATAATTATACACTGAAAAAAAAACACTATGTATTCTGAAACATGCCTGTTGAATATCAATTTCATCTCAAAATAGTCAGTTACACAAATACCTCACACTCGGTCGGTACAGTAGCCACGTTGTGGTCTAATATGTACTCGGCGGATGTGAATCTCGCGGGTCTGCGGGTCGTCCTGGTAGATCTACGAGGAAGTACACCGGGTTCTCCAGGTTACCTCTTGTCTTGCTGATAAGCAGTATGCGTATGGACCGAATGCCATCATTCTTTGTTTACGAAATGAGCACAAACGGCAGCGTCCATGAGGTCGCCTATATTTACTACCGGAGCAGCGCAGTGGAGATGTACCCGGTACGTAGAACAGAATTAGCGAACTGTACGGTTATTAGATATAAACGCATGAACTGTATGGTACGCAGAACTGAATGTGTAAACTGAACGGTGCGTAGAATGTTTGGATTGCATTATTCGTATAAGTGATTGTGTGAACAGTACGGTATGTACAATTAAATGTGTGGACTGCATATACTGTAGAAATTAAGTGTATGAACAGCACATCTTGTATAACTGAATGCGTGGTGCTGTACATGTAGGTAGCATGGAATGTTTTAAATGCATAAAAGTGTGTTCAATGACAATTATACCACTCGTACAAGTACTACTTCTATTACTACTACTACTACTACTACTACTACTACTCCTGCTACTACTACTACTACTACTACTACTACTACTACTACTACTACTACTACTACTACTTCTATTACTACTACTACTACTTTTACTAATACTAATACTATTACTACTTCTTCTTATAATACTTGTAGTAATACAACAACAACTAATACTATCAGTCAGTTTTCTACTATTATTTATACTTTATACTTCTACTACACCATACCACTACTACTACTACTACTACTACTACTACTACTACTACTACTACTAATAATAATAATAATAATAATAATAATAATAATAATAATAATAATAATACTAAAAATAATTATAAAAATAATAATAATAATAATAATAATAATCATCATCATCATCATAATAAGAATAATCATCATCATCATCATCATAATCATCATCATCATAATCATCATCATCATTATCATCTTAATTTTCATCATCATCGTCATCATCATTATCATCATTACCATCATAATATCATAATAATCATCACAATAATATTCAAAAATGTTAATCATATTGCAACTACTTAAACAACAACTAACTGCTAGTGATAATACGTATACTACAAATAAATTCTTATTTTCTTCCTTCTCCTCCTTCTCCTCCATCGTCTATATTACTATTTCTAGTAATATTACTATTATTTGTGTTACCCCGCCAATATCACCAATACCAACACAACCACCGATTGTTCAACAATCGTCAATTATTTGGTAAGCTTATGATCAATTATAGGTACATGAAAACACGGCTATTCGCTGGAGTAATGGTCGGGAATCCCTGACCATGCTGGACAATGGAACTAGGGTCTACTACTACCCGCCGGACATGCCCATGTGTGGTTTGCTCAATGAGAAATGTCCGACTAGGCCTATAAACTGTCCGACCACGCCTATGTTCTGCTCGCTCACGCCTACCACCTGCCCGCACACGTCAACTATAAGAGAAAGTCAACCAAGCAAGCAGATTGAGAGGCGCAGCCCCCATTACAATATAGGGGTTATTCACGTATTGAAGCCGCTAACGTCCGCAGAGTCCCAAGAAATAGGTTATTGCCCGATTCTGTGTTATGTCCTCCAAGACATACATCTTGGTTAAAAAAAAACAACGAAACAAACGGGAACTTCACTATAAACTCGTAGTTTTCGGT
This sequence comes from Congeria kusceri, assembly GCA_027627225.1. Lineage (NCBI taxonomy): Eukaryota > Metazoa > Mollusca > Bivalvia > Myida > Dreissenidae > Congeria > Congeria kusceri. Next base: position 92,204,166 of record CM051026.1, read on the forward strand.
TTATGTGTCTAACCCAACGTTTGATCTTTCTCAATATGTAGCCGAATGTTGTAAACATTTCCCGCCAGTAGTCCCTAATGAATAAGTCCTTGTATTACATCGGCTATTTGTAAAATATTTGAAGAACAATTGTTATAATTAAATGGGTTTAAAATTCCAAAACTATAGAGGCTAGTTGATAAAACTTTCGAGTGCCTCATCTATATTCGTACACAATATGCTCGTTTCTACACAAATTACAGCAAAAGACAATGCTCGCTGTCTTGGAATTGACCTTTTTAAACCTTATGAACACACACAAGTATTCAGACTAGTTTACAAATGAAAGATGGTAAAGAACATGGAAGCAATGGCACAAGTTTATCAGATTAAGGTTATGTTGCACAGAAGCACGTCTAAAGATATGTCGAAATTGCTAAATCATATATATAATCATTGCTTTGCAAATGTATATTTTACATTGTATTTTGTATAGGTTGACATAGGTACTGAATAAAAGTATAAGTCAAAAGTATAAGTTGAGGATTAGTTTGAGATGGACATGTGTAATGTCACACACATTTCATTGGTCAGCAGTATAAGTTGCAACTAAGTTTGAGATGGAGAAGCGAAATGTCACACACATTTTCATTGGTCAATCGTATAAGTTGAAGATTAGTTTGAGATGGAGAAGCGTAATGTCACACACATTTTCATTGGTAAATAGTATAAGTTGAGGATTAGTTTGAGGTGGAGATGTGTAATGTCACACACATTTTCATTGGTCAATAGTATAAGTTGAGGATTAGTTTGAGATGGAGAAATGTAATGTCACACACATTTTCATTGGTCAATAGTATAAGTTGAGGATTAATTTGAAATGGAGAAGCGTAATGTCACACACATTTTCATTTGTCAATATTATTACTTGGGGATTAGTTTGAGATGGAGAAGTGTAATGTCACACACATTTTCATTGGTCAGTAGTATATGTTGCTACTTAGTTTGAGATGGAGAAGCGTAATGTCACACACATTTTCGTTGATCAATAGTATAAGTTGCGATTTCGATTGAGATGGAGAAGTGTAATGTCACACACATTTTCATTTGTCAATATAATTAGTTGTGGATTAGTTTGAGATGGAAAAGTGTAATGTCACACACATTTTCATTGGTCAATAGTATAAGTTGCTACTTAGTTTGAGATGGAGAAGTGTAATGTCACACACATTTTCATTGCTCAATAGTATAAGTTGAGGATTAGTTGGAGCTGGAGATGTGCAATGTCCCACACATTTTCATTGGTCCATAATTAAGAATTGAAACGCTCTTTTCGACGATTCATCGATGTTTGAAGGTCAGCTTTTTGGTATCTAATTTGCATAAAGCCGAAGGCTTTATGTACAAATTAGATACAAAAAAACTGACCTTCATACATCGATGAAGTGCCGAAAAGAGCGTTTCAATGCTTATAATTACAATTATAATTACAATTGTGTGTATACTTTAAATTTTTACCTTAAAAGAGTAAATTAATTTGGGATTTATTTTTTTGCAATTCGCGCATCAATACATTGAAGTATGATTCATAGGCTCCGCCCCATGAACTGCAGTAGCGTTGTGTACTTGTCGCAACACAGCGGTGTCTTAAATAATACATTAGCTCTAGTGATAACATTTACCTTTGATTTATTTTTGTTTTGGTTGATATTTCGTAAGAGCAATTTTGCACAAGGTGTTTTGTATCCATAATATATCGATATCGAGATACATGTAGCAAGAGACGGACATATTGAACACGTTCCAATTTAGATTTACGACTGACGGCTAAACGAGTCGAAAGTTGTTTTCAGATAGTTGCAATTTTGTAAACGCCCATATGCGTGTGTGGTTGGAACCGTAGTTTAGGCGTAAAATATATTTTAATAAATAATGTTTATTTTTACATTTGAAACGCAATGCTTCATATGTATGTTTTATTTATTTCTTAAAACGATCCGTTAGGCCCTCGATGTTAGTTGATGTTTACACCCATTATGGCATGCATTTTAAAAAGGAGTGTTGAGCAAATATTTCAAAACCACATTATTGTGCACTTCGTGTTGAAACGTTTTGTGTAAGACATTCGGCAAAATATAACTTACAGTGTGGATACAAAAATAAGACCAGAAAAAGGTAAACGACTTTTATTATTTTACTACTGATCAAAATATCAAATCCATGGAATTGTGTGTCATCGGCCGAAAATATCTACTGTACAGTAGATCTATACCGATGTTTCTCATCAACTGTGTGACACAAATTAAAAAGGTCAATTGTTATGCATCTTATTTGCATAGAACTATAAACATGAAGACAGTTTTAATTGTTTAAGTCAACGCTATTAGTAAATGACAATTCTTTTGTTTTTAATTTTTTTTTGCTTCAGCTGCTGATGAAACTCCAGGCCCCGAGTAATAGAATAAGTAACGATTCACCACAATAAAGATTAGCCACATATCGATTCGCCACAGTTAAATAACGATTCGCCAGAGGGTGATAACGATTCGCCACAGTTAAATAACGATTCGCCAGAGGGTGATAACGATTCGACACTGTGCGTTATAACGATTCGCCACAAACTGGATTTACAAGATATACTTCGCCCTGTCGTGCAATGTAAATGGATAAATTATGGGGAAAATGAACTGGTGAATTTTGTCATCCTTGACTTATGCTTAATTGACCATCGTGAGCCTACTTCGAGGAGTGCTTAGAGCTTCGCAGCTGGCGAGTCATTTGTGTACTTGGAAATGGGATTTTTACCATGATAAATGGGACATTCAGCTCTCAGAGGTGACAACTGCATGGAGCTCGCACATTTGTCGATGTGTTCTTGTGGTATTCTTTTGCATGTTCCATGGGATGACTGCATACTGAGTACCATGCTCGCTTGGTTTTCCGGTTGTTTCCAAACCGTTCTCTGTAAAAGTGTGCTTTTTTATGTTTTTGTTTGCTAAATTTTATTTGTTTTACTCTTTTGCTAAATATAAATATACATTTACTTATAAATATTAACTATTTTTATTCCAAAAGTACTTTTTTATGTTTGTGTTGAATTTTCTCTCTATGTTCTTTCTTTTCTTTCATTCATAATGCTCATCAAATAGGCAAAAAGAAACAAACAACATACTTTTTACATTGTTTATACTTTATTATTAATTAATTAATTTATTTATTAATTAATTATTAATTATTTTTTTGTCAATGCCATGTATGAATGTGAATAAATCTGTTAAACTCTATTTCTATTTGTGTATGTGTGTGTGTTTGTGTGACAAGCACTGCATGTAAACAACAATAAAAAGTAGTCCCTCATGATTATTAATTGAGGCAACCAGCTTCATTGAAATATAAATGCAAGTCCCATGATGCATTTCAGCCAATCAGAACACTGTAAAATGATGAGACCAAAGGAAATTGTAATAATTATAAGTTGAGGATTAGTTTGAGATGGAGAAGTGTAATGTCACAAACATTTTCATTGTCAATAATACAAGTTGAGGATTAGTTTGAGATGGAGAAGTGTAATGTCACAAACATTTTAATTGTCCATAATACAAGTTGAGGATTAGTTTGAGATGGAGAAGTGTAATGTCACACACATTTTCATTGGTCAATAGTATAAGTTGAGGATTAGTTTGAGATGGAGAAGCGTAATGTCACACACATTTTCATTGGTCAATAGTATAAGTTGCGGATCAGTTTGAGATGGAGAAGCGTAATGTCACACACATTTTCATTGGTCAATTTTATAAGTCGCGGATTAGCTTGAGATGGAGAAGCTTCGTTGCTCCTGAGTGAAACATTATTTAAATTCCTTAATATCGTAACATTCGTTAAGTCTGTGGCTGGTTCATTCAACGAATTTTTTTTTAAATTGTTTTAATACGATAAAGAACAACAATTGTTTCTTATTTTACCATCTTTCAGATGGAAATCATTAATTTCACAATTCAAATTTTATTTCAGATTTTCACTTATAGAATCTATATGACTTAAGGTAAAATTTGCCTTTGTGGATATAGCTTCGGGAGTCTTTGGTAAAATGCTTCTATCTGATTTCTAAATTTAAAATGAAAATAAAAACAAAATATTAATCACTAACTTAATCAGCTTTTTTTTTTTTATTACTACAAATACACATAATGGATTTCGACAAAAGCACATGCTGTCAACATTACATAATTAATGAATAGCCTGATTTCACGATACGTCAAAATGCACAGGAGAAACGTCGATTTCATGGAATAATAACCATTTAAACTAGTGGCAATTACGTGAAATGGCTATTTTAACTGAAGACAAAACGAACCACTAGTATTTGATTAACTAGTACATGCACCTGAGCGTCGACTCCAGCATCCTCTGCATGACGTCATACTCTGCTATCGACTCCCGCATGATGACGTAGTTCTGCCATTAAGTGCCTCTCAAGAATGGAAGCATGAGGCCGCCTGTAACGTTAACGTTTCTTTAAGAAAATCTGTCGCATTTCAGAAACATCCTAGTAGGTAATAGTGTAGCTTTAGTTGTTGTTTTTTTATTTTCGTGTGTACTTTTTATATGCTAACTTTGAATATTTACAAGATATATTTTACAAAATGTTATCTGAAATATTCACCTAATTTGTACAACTTCAGTTAAGATTTCCGTTAGAAGCTTTTTTAAATATCAGCCCTGGATATGCTTTGGTCATCATTAAAATACACCGTGTCACTGCACAGGCATTACGGAATCCTGATTTTGATTTTGAGTTAAATGTCGCCCTGTACATAACGGCGAAGATACGACAGCGCGACATTTTTATTTTTATTTTCTGCGGATCTCGCACTTTGAAAAACGTGCTCACACAAAGTTTGGACGATAATTATCGTCCAAATTTCGCATGTCTACGAAATTGCACACAGCGAGAATTATCGCAGATATCTCGCGTTGTCGCATCGTCGTATCTTCATCCCCGGACTTATTGTTGGCAGCGCGAATTTCTGTACTGACACCTGTTACATTTATCAGTTGGCACATGACGTCTGATAGTGGATGTATTGTCGTATCTGTAATCTCTTAAACGAACGAATAATTGTATTTTAACAGATACGTCATATCTGTCAGGCGGTGCGTGGTTAAAAATAAATATCGATGCGAGAGTCCGTAACATCTCGTGCATACTGTCCGGTTGCGAAGACGCGATAACGCGACATTTTGGCAATAATTATCGCTGTTTACCAGACCGCGAATGTGCGACAATGCGACGATGCGAGAACTTGGGCGGTAAGTTAAAATGTCGTGTTGTGGTACCGTCGCTGTCACGTACAGGGCGAAATTTAGCTGGCGGAAACAGAATCCCGTACATTTGACATGTTGCTATGATGATTAGTTAAAAGCTAACATCAATTACAATAACAAATAACAAAGACATAAACAAATTAGTTTACTGAGTATTTAGTATAAAGCTTCCAGCTCCAGACGCCCAATCGTAGAGGGCATTTCTTTAAAAGCATACTTTTGTCAGCCATTTTGCAGAGATTTTCTAGTACTCTCGAGCAACGTTTTTCTTACGTTAAAGTTACATATTCAAGTATACAAGCCATTTAACCTAGTGATTAGCGTGTTAAACATTTGCTACTTAGACAAGACTGAACTAGATAAGCTTTGGTATTGTGTTTATTGGAAAATAATAGTTTAGCTATAAAAACCCACATTTCACCGCATGGCAATTGCCTTTAAGTCCCTGCACCTACTGAGTATGTAGAATGGGTCAGCGTGCCTATGTTCGTCTTAAACATACGTACATCTGTGGATAAGTCCATTTAAATCACCGCACTTACTGAGCATGTTAAATGGTTTCATCGTCCGTATGTACATTATAAAAATTAGAAAACATGTGAACAAGTCCCTTAAAATCAGTACACTTACTGAAACGTTTAAACATGGGCCATATTTCGTATGTAAGTCTTACACATACAAAAATCTGTGTACAAGTCCCTTGAAATCAATGCGCTATCCGAGCGTATAGAATGGGTCATCGTGCGTATGAACGTCTTAAAGTACGAAAATTTGTCAATAAGTGCATTTCATCACTGTCTTTACCTTGCATGTAGAATTGAACATCGTGCGTACTTACGTTTTAAAAAATTAAAAAATTAAAATAAATAAATCCCCTTAAATTAAAGAACATACCGATCAAGTAGAAGGGGGGTCATTGTCCTCAAGTATGTCTTAAAAATACGAAAAACCTTAGAATAATTGCCTTTAACTCCCCGCACTTACCGAGCGCGTAGACGGGGATTATCGTTAGTATGTGTGTCTTACAAATACGAAAAGCTGTGAATAAGTCCCTATAAATTACCGCACTTACCGTGCAAGTAAAAGTGAGTCGTCGTGCGTATGTGCGTCTTAAAAATACGAAAATCTCTTAACTAGTCCCTTTAAATCGCTTTACTTACTTAGTGTGTTGAAGAGTTATCGTCCGTAATAGTATTAAAAATACACCCAAAACAAATCTCTCAATTCCATTTAAAATGCTTCACTTACTTAGTGTGTTGAAGAGTTATCGTCCGTATGAAGGTCTTAAATATACAAAAATCTCGTAGGTCCCTTTACATTGCTTTACTTGCTTAGTGTGTTGAATAGTTATCGTCCGTATGTGAGTCTTAAAAATACGAAAATCTTTTAACTAGTCCCTTTAAATCACTGTACTTACTTAGTTTGTTGTATGGTTATCGTCCGGATGAAGGTCTTAAATATACAAAAATTATCTTAACACGTCACTTTAAATGGCTTTACTTACATGTACATAGCGTGTTAACGGGGTTATCGTCAGTTAAATACGTCTTAAACTACGAAATATGTTAATAAGAGCCTTTAAATCACCGCACTTACCTAGCGAGTACAATGGCGTCATCGTGCGTATGTACGGCCTTGTTCTGCACGGTCTGAATCATGGACACCCAGTTGATGACAGGAACGTTCCTGTAGGACATCAGCGCCCCCACCGGCGCCACCACTGCAATATAAGAGATAGGCGAAGTCGGCTAGGTGTTGGATATTGGGTATTCAATATCGAGTTAAGGTCGAATACACAGCGCGGTATTAGAGTGCACATTCCTGTAAGACATCAGCGCCCCCTCTGGCTCCACCACTGCCTGAAATACAAGCAGTTTAATGGTGCATATCCACCAATGCAAGAATTACAAGCAAATGGAAGTCCAAAATCTGCAATAAAAGTGTGTATGTACGACCATTTGAATCAACTATTTTCAGAATAAACAGTCGAAAGTTACAATATAGCTTAAAAGCAGACAGGCAAACATAAACAGCACACAGGAAAAAAAATACAATGAAACAACGAAAATATCAACAAATACAAGTATCGACTTTTGCATCGTTTATAAGTGTTGTGTAACATACAACAACTGTCGAGTACATGCATATACGTGTATTAGAGTTTCCGGCTTTACAGTCGAAAACTGGTTTGTGATTAAAACGTAGCTAATTATGCGTTTTACAACAATGATCTAATTAGATTTTCTACTATTTATACTATTATCGAAGTACATGGTAATTAAATGTTTCGGGTTCATTAATGTACGTCATAATGTATGTTCTAATATCGTACATACACTCTTTAAGCTATAACATTAAGAAATAGTTTCTGAAATAGAGTTGTTTATCATATATTGTGAGTACACTTACGTAAAAGCGGCATTAATGACCACTGCTTAGTATTATATAACGTAAATTACTACACCTACATGACGTAAGCAATTTAAAGTCCTTTGACGATATAATAATGATACTCACTTAAAGGGACTTCCATATCCATCACAACCAACACACAACCAGTTTTAAGGCGTATACCCATCACTACCATCATACAACCAGTTTAAAGTCACATATACGATTCTACAATCATACAACCACTACCTTCATGCAACCAGTTTAAAGTCGCTCATCCACCACTTCCATCATACGACCAGTTTAAAGTCGCATATCCAACTCTATCATCATGCAACAAGTTTACAGTCGCATATCCACCTTTACAGTCATGCAACCAGTTTAAAGTCGCATGTCCACCACTACCCTCGTACTACCATTCTAAAGTCGCATATTCACCAATACCATCATACTACCAGTTTAAAGTCGCATATCCACCACGACCATCATACTACCAGTTTAAAGTCGCATATTCACCACAACCATAATACTACCAGTTTAAAGTCATATATCTACCACAACCAACAACACAACCAGTTTAAATTCGCTTATCCACCACCACCAACACACAACCTGTTTAAAGTCGTATAACCACCACAACCATCGTTCATGCAATTTAAAACCCAATCATCACTGCCATCACACAAGCAATTAAAAGTCCAATCATTACAACCGTCATACACGCAATTTAAAGTCCAATCACCACTGCCATAGCACAAGCAATTCAAAGTCCAATCACCACTGCCATCATACAAGCAATTCGAAGTCCAATCACCACTGCCATCGTACAAGCAATTTAAAGTCCAATCACTACTACCGTCATACAAGCAATTTAAAGTCCTTTCACGACGTAACTATGATCAAAGAAAATGTATGAATAATATTTTCTTTGACAACCCTTGAAATAAAATTTGATCTGACACTGAGATTAACAAAACATGTATCCCCTATACCTTCTGGGCAAGGAGGGCCAATGACGACGTCAATATTCTGTACCATCATGAGGTCTACCAGCACTCCTAGACTCTGTTCGCTGTCACAATTTGTGTCCAGGATCGTCAAGCTATCCAATAGAAAACCGAAGAGATTGGTTTCGTTTCATTGTTTGCGGTTAATAAGTAGAGTAACTTGGTGACTAAAACGGAGAAATTGTGTGGTGATAATCGGTTCGTTATTCCCCCCACCCTTTCCTTCAAATAAGCGGGGTACTAGTACACTTAAGAAATAATTGAACGGTTAGCGTTTTCTATTGCGGCAATAACCAACGGTTTGGAGTTCCGATTTTCCGGAACTATTTTCTAAACATTAGGCTCCGTCAATAATTTGTTGCAAAATAACCCAAGGTTGATTTGCTTCTTTATCTATGGAAAACTAGCCACGTGCCGTGTTTGAATGCAAAGGCCTATCCGTTTGTGCATGTGTATGTCGGTCAGTCGGTAGAACAACCATTTTCCGGGCAATAACTACAAAACACTTAGGCCTATGATCTTCAAACTTGGTACTTATGATGGTCATGACTAATAGAAGATACATATTGATATTCGAGTCCGTGGCTAAAACTATTACAGCGTCTTACTTGATATCATATTTAGGAAATAGGACATATATAACAGCGACTTGCTTAACTTCGTATTCAGAAACTACGAAACACATAACAACGCCTCCCTTAAGGTCATATTCATGAAAAAAAAATATAACAGTGCTTTGCATAAGGCCTTATTAATTTTAGACAAAATACGTATGCGTTCGCAAATAGTCTGATTACAATGTTGCTTATGTCACAAACAACACCATAAAGTTATAAATGTAGAAGGTTAGCATTAGGTTTGGCGAATACCTAGTAAGGTTCTAATTAACAGCGTTTTGAATAGAATCAAACATTTTCACGAATACTCTCTATTCTTATATCTTAAGTACTTACTTGATTATCGGCCAAGGAAATAAGAAAATTGTTACAGCTCCTTACTTGAGATCATGTCTTAAGTGCATATTAATGAAGAAACAAATTCAACAGCGCTTTACTCTAGATCGAGGCTTAAGGTTATACTCAGGAAATAGAAAAAAAACTGTTACAGCGCCTTACATGAGATCATATTTCGGCAATATGCACTCGTTCTTGACCGTCTCGACGGCGTACGCGAGCGCCACGAGCGAGGCGAGGCGAGCGAGGCGTTGTACCGGAAGAGCTCGTACGGGTGTTTCTCTAGCGGCACCATCCATACGACCTGCAGTGTCCGGTAGGCCGCCTGACATTGTAGGCCACAGCTCAACACAATAGCGATAGACGGAAGAACAAGTTCGGCCACAATACCTCGCCTTATAAGTTCACACATTATCGCCATTGTGAAAAGAAAATCATAAATACGTGTCGATACCAACTGATGGCTGTTAGCGTCTTTAAGTCGTTTATCCTAATGCTTTGAAGGTTGTTATATAACGGATAGCCACGAAAACGGTATTAATTTCGAAAGCTTAGTTTGCGGAGGTAATATGTTTCTGGTGATAATTTTACAAGCTAAGTACTTAGAAATAAATATGTTTTGTATTTGAACTCCGATTCATACACACTATCGAATGTTAATCTTTAAGTGACCGCATTGTTCAAATAAAACAGATGGTACCCACCTTTAAGATATTTCATAGAGGACTAAGTTGTTCTGCAATCCAGTGTCACTAACTACCTTTATACCGTAACACTTTGTTGATTTTAGTTTCTAGGATCCGTCCAACCGATTGTCTATAAAAAAAAAAAAAGAAAAAACGTGCAACAACAACAAAATAATATTATTAAAAAGAAACTAAAATTTTGATAAAAATCATTTATTTCCAATGGTAGTTGATTCCTTAATCATAGTCAAAGTTGAGTTGAGTTCCTCTGATCCGACTTATCCATTGTGTTTGAGAATACAACAACAATGAAACAAAGGGAATATTCTTATACTATAAAATAATAAAATAATAAACCTAAATATTAATAAAAGCATTTATGTCCACTTATAGAATATTCCTTAGTGATATTCAACGATGGTTTTCCACTCACAGTCATAATATAAAAGCCTAGTGAAACGTATTTTAATTCAAGGTAAATCACATCGATTTCATATGCGCGCTCATAAAACAAGCGTTACATTGTAAAGTTAATGCCACATTGCAAACAGGAGTTTATTATTTTAAAAAATATATTATTTTCGCCTTCAACTGGACAGCTTTTCCAAAATTGTAAAAACACAGACAATCTTTTGCGTTAGCAAGGTTCTTTGCGCACATCAGCTTCATGCATTGACGTTACAACACTGTTGGGTTTCTTTGTGTATGATGCACATTGGCTATCTTGTAGATTTTTGTAATATCTCTATATAGATCAGAATGTAATTTAGTCCACTACGGAATTTCGTTAGGGCCATCGCTTCTGAATGGGATGACCTGGGCCAATCCCATCCAGACTATCCACAAAGCTGCTCAGGAAAATCTTAACTTAAGTTATACTAAAGTCAACATTTAAAATACTATTTTCAATGTGAAAATCATGATTGTATTACTAAAATATTGTACCACTAGAAGCATCTGTTGATTCTCAACCAATTCTAAAACAGTTTAACACACAGTATAATGCCACCGCATCCGAGTATGAGAGGCGACGCATCAAGTTTAACCATTTATTCGTGAAAGGCGGTTAGAAACTGAAAATACATGGAACAGGATTTCAGCTTTCAATGTACAAATGTATAATAACATTAAAACATGTAGAACACTTAACACTGTGAGTCAAACTTAGAGTGCATGATAGACAACATTCTGCATCAAAGCATCTTGACTTCTTAAGTAAGCAAAAACAATGAAATGGGAAGTCAAAATGCAGCGTAACCTGGAGCGAATATAATAAGGAGGTCGAACAATACTGAGTACGAAACAGTTCTGATACGAAAACTGGACTTTCCAATAATCTGGTATAAAACTAACTTTACAAATTGTCTACATGAACATGATAAAGAATATTTTTAAAGGTAACTTACACTGTGAGGGGCTATAAGACTAAATTTTCCATTGTTTAACCTCGGGTTGCGGAACGCAACCAGACACGACGGAACGTCATAAAAACCAAATATACTAGAGACGACGGAACGTTATAAAACACTAAAGAACTTCTAACGAACATTGACATGCGATAACTTACAAATTCGCACCATGTATTTCTGCATAATAAAGGACAAGCAATAAAGTATTATTTGACTGAATAATAAATTAATATAAGATAACACTGGTTCCAGTACACTCCCCGTCTGGTGTTCTAATACCAAAAGTTATCAATGTATCAAAGCAACCTCAATATAAGTCACACATATTATATGTTATAGAAAAGGTTTGCGTACAACTTAAAAATGAAATAATTTAAGTGAAGACCAGAAACAAAACCAGACACACATATGACTGTAAAACAAAGAACCATTTAAGAAATTCAAAAATGTAATTCAAAATATGTATCTGAAACATTTACTATGAACTGATGAGCAAAAAAATAAAAACATTGACCTTATCCCTTGTTTAAAAGGCACCAGAACAATAACATTTTTACTCAAAAGTTAAGTCTTATGACATTAAAACAAGATACACATATTAAATACTGTTAATGCCTTGAAACAATATGAAAATAGATGCATGTAACATATAAAAGTTGGGGACATAACAATAACTTATATCCTGATATAATGATTATACACTTGACTGAAAAAGTACACTTGACTGAGAAAGTACACTTGACTGTATAAGAAACTCCACTATTCCACTAAAGGCACCAACTCAGTGATAGGTCTTACATAGGTAACACATTTTTTGTCTCTAACGATGCGCACTTCCACGGAACGAACGTTTGAATCACTATTACTGCAGAAGACACGCAGAACAACCCCCAGAGGCCAATGGTTTCGATGTTCCTCTACATCCCTGACAAGAACCACGTCTCCTGGTTTCAAATTTTCCTGCACACTTGGCCACTTCTGTCGTATTTGCAAGGTTTGGAGATATCCGTTACGCCACTGTTTCCAGAAGGCATTTGCCAATACCTGAACATACTTCCACTGAGCTTTATATATGTCTCTCATATTCAGGTTCGAGTCTAATCCTTCCAAGGGTTCTTTCTTATGGGGTAGCAGCATCCCTGGAGTCATCATTTCTGGATCCTCCGGGTCTGTAGAGAGTGGAGCAATAGGTCGTTAGTTGATAATCGCACTGACCTCACACATAAAGGTCCACAAAATGTCATGGGTCAACTGTTGCGCATGTGTCTTCAGGAGCATAGAGTCTAGTATTCTGCGTGCAAGCCCGATGATCCTCTCCCAGACTCCTCCTATGTGCGATGAGTGTGGAGGGTTGAAAGTCCATGTTATCTTTGAGTTTTGAAGATAACTCTTTAAAGGTCCATCTTCGACGGAAATGCCTTTGCCTTTAAGATCATCAAGTGCCCCAATGAAATTCGTACCACGGTCAGATCGTACCTCCTTGACTGGTTCCCTTATGGCCACAAACCTTCTGAATGCATTTATGAAGGCTGAACTACTTAGCTCTTCAATCAATTCAATATGTACACTCCTTGTACTCAGACAGGTAAAAAGTAGGGCCCACCTGTTACTTTCTGCAAGCCCTCCTCTAGTCTTGCGGGAAACAATGCTCCATGGGCCAAACGTGTCTATTCCAACCACTGTGAAGGGGGCACTTTGAGTTACTCTATCTTTCGGCAAGTCAGACATGTATTGAGTTTGGAATTTACCTCGCTGTCTTCTGCAAATGACACACTTATGAATTGTACTGGAAATAAATCTCTTTGCACCAATAATCCAGTAGCCATTGTTACGCAGTGTAGTTTCCGTAAGTAATCCGCCTTGGTGTTGAACTTTCTCGTGGAAATACCTCACAAGAAGAAGAGCTACGTAAGACTTCTTAGTGATAATGATAGGTTGTTTGCTGTTAGATGGAATATCTGCCTTTGTTAGTTTACCACTTACACGCAGTACACCCTTCACATCTAAAAAATGCACTCAACTTCGACAGACTGCTACTTTTTGATAAAGCTTTTTTGCTTGACAACATTTGAATTTCTTTCCCATAACTGTGACCTTGAACTGTACGCACAATAAAGTTTTCGGCTTCAATGTAGCTTGCTACGACATCAAGTCTCTCAACTTCCTTGGACTTCTTGCATGACCTTTTCAGAAGTGCGAAAGCTCTCACCAAAGCCTGCCAAGTAGAAAACTTGTCAAATTTGTTATTAATACTGACTTCAAAACTCTCTGTTTTCTTTGTAACAACTTCAGGTCGAATTTCTGTGTCACTTTCAGGGTTGACCAATTCATAGTTTTCTGGCACTTGATCTTTCAAAAGAGGGGGGCCTTTAATCCAAAGACTGTCTCTAACATCTGGACAGACTGGTCTACATCTGGTTGCACAATCAGCAGGATTACAGGTCGTCGGGAAGTATTTCCATTGCTCTGGTGTAGATACATTCAAGATTCTCTCAACACGATTGCTAACATAAGTGTAGAATCTCCTTGTTTTGTTACAAATGTACCCTAGCACAACTTTGCTATCTGTGAAGAAAGTCATGGCAGCAATAGGAATATCTAACTGTTTAGATATAATAACAGCCAACTCGGTGGCTAACACTGCACCGCACAGTTCCAACCTGGGAATACTATGTCCATGTGTAGGGGCTAATTTAGCTTTTCCCAACAGAAACCCAGAACTGGATTCACCTGTTTGACTGGTAAGTTTCAAAAAGGATACTGCTGCAATTGCTTCTTCAGAAGCATCCGAGAACATGCAAATTGAGGTTTTCTTTGCTGCACTAAAAGGAATGCTAGCGTATGTCCGAGGAATGGATATTACCTCGGTATTTTGCAGAGATTTCTTCCATTCATGCCATTTGCCCTCATGGTCAGGTGGGAGCGGGTCATCCCAGTCCACACCTGAAGGGGTAGCTGCACGAAGTAGTGCCTTGCCAGTTATTGTTATTGGAGAAATGAACCCCAGTGGGTCATAGATACTGTTCACCATGGAAAGTATACCTCTTCTTGTGAGAGGTTTGTTCTCCAATTCGATATTGAAGATGAAGGCATCCTTCTTCAAATCCCACGCTAATCCTAGACTTCGCTGTGTTGGAAGAGGGTCATTACTAAGATCTAGCGTTTTCAAATTACCACCTATATCCTCTGGAGAGAAGGCACGCAAAACTTCTGTATTGTTCGAGGTGATTTTATGCAGCCGAATATTTCCACCCTCACGTAATGCTGTTTGAGCTCGCTTCACTATGTCTATTGCTTGATCAGCTGTAGGCTTGGATGTTAAACAGTCATCTACATAACAGTCATTGTTCACTAGAGCTTGTACGTCTTTTTCAGCAGTTTGCACAGCTTTGCGTAGACCATAGGTAGCCACAGATGGGGAAGCACAGTTTCCAAAAACATGGACGCACATTCTATACTCAATGATTTCTTTGTCAGGATCGTTGTCTCGATACCACAGGAATCGAAGGAAATCGCGATGCTCAGGGATGACTCGAAAGCGATAGAACATCTGCTCTACATCAGCGGAAACAGCAACAGGGTCCTTACGAAACCGGAGAAGAATACCTAACAGGCTATTTACCATGTCGGGTCCTGACATAAGAACACTGTTTAAGGAAATGTTCTGATTAAGTGCTGATGAATCAAATACACCTCGTATCTGTCCAGATTTTTTGGCATTGTAGACACCAAACAGGGGAAGATACCAGCACTCTCGTTGAACACCACAGGGAGCAATTTCAGCAGCTCCGCTTTCAATAATCTTGCCCATAAAGGCGACAAAATGCTGTTTCTTGACAGGATTTTTCTTCAAACTGTTGTCTAACCTTTTAGCTCTGCGCCACGCCTGTGCTCTGTTGTTCGGTAGCGGTGGTCTGTGATCCTTGAACGGAAGGGGTCCAGTCCAGAAGCCATCCCTATCACGTTTCATTTCTGAGTCCATAAGTTTCAGAAATCTTCTGTCTTCTGAAGATAGACCAGCAGTATCATCATCAACTGTGCGAACAAATAAGGTATCCTCGAGTGACTGGAAGTCTGGGCCCCGGATTTCCTTTGCATTTAGATTTAATTGGCATGGTTTGACGTGGGTGCCTCTGCCGTTGGGCATGATGTATGTCTTGTAGACGGAGACATCTTCGCTTAAGTGTACGCGTCCCGAACACACTTCGCCCACTATAACCCAACCGAGTGCTAACTTTTGAGCGAAAGGAGTACCACGGGGTCCAGTGGCTTGGTCCATCACATGGTGGGCTTCTGGTACATCACGGCCAATGAGTAATGATATCTTGCTACCTCCTTGTAGTGGTGGGATGTTGTCGGCAAGGTGATGCAGATGACTGTAGGCTCTTGCTACATCTGGCGTGGGGACTTCAGACATTTCATTCGGAATGTCGTTACACTCGATTATTCGCTGAATCTCGATCTCTACAGAACCATCAAGTGATTTTACACAAATGTCATTAGTACGTCTACCTAACTTCGTAGCACGGCCATTACACGATGATAACGTATATGGTCTAACCTGTCCATCAATATAAAATTGATCAAACAGTTCACTCGTTCCCAAGCTACAATTACTCTGATCGTCAATAATAGCGTATGCATCGATAGCCTTCTGAGATTGTCCCTTCGGATAAATGTTGACAAGAACTATCTTGCTGCAGGACCTTCCGACTAGTGCATCTCCACACAAAGCTGTACACTTTGATGCCACATCTTGGAGATCATGTGTCTCCCCGCCGTGAAGAGCAGACACATGCCCTTGCCCGCAAATGGTGCACCTGACCGAGGCTACACAGTCTCTAGCATAATGTTTCACAGAATCTAAACACTTGAAGCAAATGTTTTTCTCTCTTGTGAATCGTTTTCTTTCTCCCAAGGATTTGTTAAGGAATGTTCGGCATTGTTGCAATGAGTGTTGTGAGTTGTGTATAGGGCAACGTTTCAATGAATCCGAGCTTCCGTCGCTTGTATTTTCCTGATCAGGGAATGAGGACGAGACTTCTTGCGTCTTTTTTGAGATAACTGACTGCGGTTTGACAACTTTAGGCTTTGGTCAATATTGAAATGCTGGGTCGTTTTTTGTTCTACTGATTTCACGCACAAAATTCACAAAGAAGCTAAATGGCGGGAACATAACCTGGTGATTCTGTTTGTATTGGGATGCTCTGTATGTCCACTTCTCTTGCAGGTTATATGGTAGTTTACAAACTATAGGATTCACTCCTGATGATGAGTCGAAATATTCAAATTATCAACACGACTTTCTTCAATATGCATCAGCTGACGAACTTCCACCAGTATCTCATCCATACATCGGTCTACTTCCTGCAGTATTTCGTAGATTAGCAAATTGACAATTTCCAAACGTTTTGTCACCGATATCAAAAATAAAACAACAATATGTTCAAATTAGCATTTTACCAATTTTCGAAGATATTTCTAAAGCATGTGAATCGCTGACATAGTGTCAGTGTATGTTTTAAACGCCCCTGTTTTAAACGCCTAGTGACAAGCGTTTCCGGAGGTCGTGCGTGCCAACCCCGATAGAGGCAAATATGTTTTCCTCTTTAAATTGCTCTTTGAAAGAGGATATATGGGTTAGTACGTCCAAATACTTTAGTAAGCAAAGATAATACATGTTCAGACATAACGTTATAAACAAATACGAAAGTCTGTGAATAAGTCCCTTCCGTATGCCTGACGTCAGAATTGACTTTAACCCTACGTTCAAATGAACACAATGCACGGCCATCGCAAAAATAATACCACAGCCGACAGGTTACAGGATGGCACCGACCGAATGTGTCTAGAAATACCCTGAAAACTAGACTCGAGGCACACCCGGCGGGATTTAATAGTGACTAGTGTATTATTTGTGCTTATATGGCGTAACATATAGGCACTGATGTGTTTAATATGTAAGCACGTAAATTGTACGATAATACATATCAGTATTTCGTTCAAGTACAGACTGCCAATACCAAATAAAACGCTATAAAGAAAAGAATATTTGTCTACAATGTATAAAATGTTAAAATGTTAAAAGATCTATCAGTAATTAATGTAGCAAAACATTAGTGTTGGATCCAGAGAGGGACATAACAAACGCACTCATGTATACTTCTCTTAAATACGCGCGCAAGATACTGAACAATTTACATTTATATAACTTTCTTAAAATACCCTTTGATAACCGTTATTTGTCGTTGGTACATTTCATGTATTTAGTAGTAAAAAAAGCGGCAAAAATATAACTTTCCACTATTATTGTTTGTATATACTGCATATCTCTATGGTTTCGCGCCTAATTCATTCAATAAATCACATCGTAATGTAGGCTTACGTAAGGTGACGCTAAGAGGCCGTTTGAGATAGCGGTGTAACGCTGACGTAACGACACCGTAAATAGACCTTAATGGATCACCTTACCTCACAAGTGTGAGGAAGAACAGTGCGGTGGATAGTGTTTTAGAATTTGAATCACAGTGACTGTTTTTTGAATCCTATACAAATCTGTTTTTATAAATTTCTTTCACTTTAACATCACATATTCTCACGATATTTTTCTTCATTTTTTATTTTTCATTTGTTTTTTTGTTTATTCAGTTAAAATATCTTCATAAAAATGCTTTCAAAAAGACTGAAAAATGGTCAATTAGATAAATTGATTTAAATTAAAGTGTCTGTTCAGTTTTCGAACCCAAAATATCACGCTTACAAACTTAGCGTACTAACCATTGGACAACAAGACCGTTACGTAGCAAGGTTTTAAACAATACATATTCGTGTCTGAATCTCCTATCTGGGTTAGTAGCTTTAAATAGTTTTACGAAAATACACGGACTATTCATGATTGCCAGGCCAATACAATTGAATTATAAAATATAAATCCTACAGTGCAAGCGAAAATAATACTTAATGACACAAACAATAATGGCCGATCGTCCCGCAGTTTGCCAATTAGTTTAATCATCGGTAGCATTGTAGTTCGTTGACATATCCGTGTGTTTATGTTGAACATTAGGAACATGCATTTGTTAATACTATATAGAATCGGTTGTGCTTAACGAACTGTTAAAAATAATGAAATGTATATGCATCATTGTCAAACGGTATCATTTTCACCGACAAACATCCGACCTGACCCTGGTGTTAAATGCAAAACTTGTGTTTATTGAATTCTTAAACGGACTCATTGAAATATATTTTGTGTTTTCAATATGTAACATATACGTATTTATTACAAAACGAACATTTTAAAACATAATTGCAATCAGAATTATACTAGAAATTCTGATGTATTTGAACCTGCAACTTCAGAGTCCAACGCCAGGTGGCCTAAGACTGAAGAGCCGGCATTATTAATTTTTTTATACGTACAACGCTCCGAATAGGTAAACATGTAATTACAAGAAATATTTATTAAAATAAGAGGATAATTTCCCTTATTGAACCATTCCATGAAACAAACAATGTTCAATTAACTTATTATTCATTTATTTGAATATTTGAATTACACGGTTTCTATTAAACATTTATATAATATTTTCTATGCTCTCCTCCATTTGATATTTTGTACTAATATTTTAAGACGCGTAAATATGAAAACCTGCGCACAGGTGACTTAAACTGATAATGTCTCTTGACTTTTTGCTAAGATGTTTTTATAAGAGCCTATGGCTTTAATATAAAGAAATATGAGCGGTATATTATTGGCAAACATTGGAATTGACGGACTGTAAAATTAGTCAATTACCAATTTAAAAAAAATCAACGATATTAGGTTCGCTTATCAACGTCATGGCTGACCGTAAGGTTAAGTACGTGTGTGTTGTATCAAAACACTTTAGTAACTGGGACACACAACGTCGCCTTTGTGTTCATATGATATCAATATTAACACTGTAATCAATATGTATAATAATTATTCTCGCATTGTATATAACGTATATCATGCCAACAGGAGTGTCTTATAACAAAATGCATACATGTATATAAACCAATATGTACGAGAAATAAACGTTATTCGACAGCATACACACTCTTCGAGATGGATATTTGTATTGCATAAGTGGCGCGGGGCGTATAATTTGTTAGGAACTATTCAAGTGTTATTTTTTCAAAATTACTAATCCAGTTTATTGATCATTCCTCGTTGTATCGTACGAATGAACATTTAACCAAAACATACTAGTAACTTCGGTTTGGACCTCATAGGGTTAAGGACTATAATTAAATTGAACTGCTACTTTATTTCGTTGTGACGGCTAATCGGATTATTGAAACAATCAAACTGTTGTAATTCAACTTATTTACACACATACAATTTGTGACAGTAATTAGCAAGTTTGGTAATGTTTTTATTACAGTCTAAAAATGTATTCGATGAAATTAATGTACACTACTCATTGGCTACATAATTTAAAAACTATGTAATTAAGATACACGTAGTAATACTTGTAATTGCAATGCATGTGTATCAATTTATAACAAATGGATAACATATTAATATACACAATAATAAATTTCATTTTAAAATGTTACCTCTAAAATATCGAAGAGCAATTTAGCATTATAAAAAAAGAAATCAGAGATAAGCTACAGTTGCATACAATGGCGAGTTTCCTGTATCGTACCTGAAACAACAGAAACACTTTTCGATGGGTGGCATTGAATCGTAGCTATTGAAATATATCAAGTTATTGTTTTAAGGCGTAGATTGTGAACAAAACGCTAATCATGTCAGATTACAGTCGTTCGCATGTGCCATGTTTAGTATAATGAAACAATGCAAAAATTTAAAAAAGAAATCATTTAAACTACATATATTCGATGTTTAAATTGTTTTGTTTTTTCCTGCTGATATTTCCGGGATTTTATTTATATAATTGTTGTGTACTAGAACAAACAAAAAACAAAAAAACAACACGTCATTAAATTTAAAATGCAAAAACTAAATTATAATGACTAATATATAAGCATGTATATGAATGCAATTTTGTTTGTGGATTCTGTGAGTTTTCTTTTCAATATTCAATTTACTAATATGTGAATATTTAGATTCCTTTGAAACTTTTGCGCAATTTATTTGACGTATTGTTTGCATTTACATCCACTGACGATAGTAATTAGCCTTTGATCACTGGGGCCAACTTTTGCGGATGTTCGCTGACAAAAAAGAGCCGAATATATTTCCGAAGTGGCGCTGATAACAGGAATTTAGGTATGTAGTTTCCACTTTTCTTTCCAATATAAACCCTTATTTTATAAATCGTGCAATGGTACGATTAATAGACATTTGACTAATGTTCGAACTTATGCAGTCAAAATGCATTTTAAAACAATAGGACATTTGTAAGATTTGTCATGGTTTTGATTAAAACTAAGACTCGTGTTTATGTATTCACACAAGAGTGTCACACAATAATGGACTTATTGGCATATTTCAATTGGTTTTGAGGATTTTGTTGCAGCGCAATATGCATTGTGTTTGTCTGTTTTCGATACAATACATATATTTGTATGTTAACGTAAGATGTGGAGCAAGTATACATTAATTAATTGATGCTTATTATTTTCTTCCGAAATATAAACCAAACAGGTATTTGATACTAGCAAAAACCTACTAAATGACAGTAAAAACCTACTAAATAACTGAAGTACATTTTGATGAACAAACATTACTAAACAAAAGAATACATTTAGTTCAATGGAATTAGCGAATATTGTTCAATTATATTCACAAAAGACGTATTTTTAAAAAATGATTTTGTATTTTATAGCCATGGTTTTTATTTCGAACGTTGTTAATTACATGTATGAAGATTTTGATGCGAATTACAAATTGATCAAATAGCAAATTCTAGTCAAACAATTAACCTACGGGTGATAAGCTTAATTTAACAAATAAAACACATAATTAAGTACATATTATTGGAAAACGTTTGATCGTTATGTAAAATGGACTACGTTTACTTCATTTCTTCTTCTTTTTCCGATACTGGCCACCTTCAACAGACTGAAGTTATTGCCAGGATTGCGCGCTAAGAGGAGAAAGGAAATAAAAGTGACAAGTATGTACAGTGATAAGGCTAAATACATCATTTATATGCAATTTAGAAAAGCAACTTATTCAGTTGATTTCAGCAACTTCATCTTTAATTTAATTAAATAACGTTCAAATCAATTTATTAATGCATACATTTATTGTTTTTCATTATCACAAATCTATCTAGAAATCAAGTTATTGTTATCTACTTAAAAAATACTCTTGCGGTTTATATTCAATTTAAATTATCGGTGAAATTTCGGGCTGCCTAAGGACTATATGTTTTATGACCGCTATCGATTGAAAGCAATAAAACTTCGGAAAACAATGCCGGGTTTCAACAATAATCGGCTGTAATCGCCGATGCGGCTAAGTAGATGATTGGATTTCTAATCGTGCACCAGAGTGGCGTTTATTATTCCATATGTATCTGTATTACATTACTGACATATTACACATTTTGAGGGTGGCTTTCCATGTATTGATTTAAATGTTTATGACAACCCCTTTTTGCATTTGTTATCAAAGTTCATTTACCCCTACGGATGACACAAATACAAACTCAATTATAGTTGCAAATCTATCTACAGTAAAAGTACAGTAACAAAAGTTTTATCCAGACCTAATCAGCGCGGCGCCCCTTTATTGAATCAACACCTTGCCCGTTTCAAGGCAATAAGCGCCCTTTGCTCTCTTATTTGTCGATTGTAGGCCTGCTGCCCTTTGTGATGGCATTTTATGTATTGTTCATAATATGCTAGTCAAAAGTGCCGGTCAAATCTAGTATGGAATGAAGTAAAGAATGAAAACAGTGTTGTGATTTAAAAACATACCTATGGCATTTAGAAACAAATGCCTTAATCCAGTAAATGTACATACCAAAATAACACAACATATTTAACTAATTAATGTACATACATATAAAACACAACTTGTTTTAAAATCTTGAACAACAGATTATATGTAACATGGACAATAACAAACCTCCACAATGGGAACCAGAACGGACAACGCGACCGCCCATTGAGATTATTAGCTTATAAGATCAGCTCTATGCGTAGTCCTCTTACGAGCTTGTGTCCAGATATAAAAACAATGGCAGATTACATAACAGTGTAGACTTGTTGAGGTATTTAATCACAAATTATTAAAAACAATGTATGTGTATACAATATGTATTCCAATCAGACAATACGAAAAATCTCTGAAAAAGTACAGAACTAGCTATTATTTAGGAACAACTTATTCGGAAACATCATTTGGTTTCGGATTGCAAAGTTTGTTATCATAATTTACTATTTTGAATTTAGCTTTCCAGCGTTAAACAGAATATTAGAAAAATTGAGCCCCAGGCCGGGACTATTTTGTAGCCCAGGACCAGCATCTTGGTAAAGAACCATAAGGTAATGCAACATACCTACCTTGTAGTTTTAGACGAGAAGATTTTTTAAAGATTTTGTTCCTAAGCCTAATTTTCAGTAAATGGTTGTTCCCCTCATTGTCAACCAATTTACTGTCAGAAGCGGTTACAATAACACCCAATATCAATGAATATTAAGTGAGCTTACCCGGAGAAGTGTACAAGTAATATGTGACTACAAAACACTGTGTTATCAATTGCAGATATAACAAGACGATATTACATCGGTTGCGTTGTCATATATTTAAACAGCTGATATACATATCTGTTTGCTTAACATTATTTTGTTAGTTCGATCAATAGTCAGGGATAAAATAATTTGAAATTTGAATTCTATTCAAGCAATTATAGAGCGTATATACTTTCAGTGTTTGAATACTGTCATACAAATAGCTGAACACATAATTTCTCATTACTTGTGAATCACCAATAGAGTTGTCTCCGAATAAACATCACCACGTTACATTTACCGAAATAAACAACTGCTAGATAATAATGTATGCAAAGTTAGTTTCGTTGCTCACTTCTGAAGAATAGAGTATCAGTCCATGTGTGACACCATAACATTGCATGCATTTACTGCTAAATTACACGTACTGAAGAATCCAGTAATAGCCCATATGTGACACCATAACAATGCATGCATGTACTGCTAGGTTGCAAGTACTGAAGAATACAGTATCAGCCCATGTGTGACACTGTAAAATTGCATGCATTTACTGCTAATTTGCACGTACTGACGAATACAGTACCGGCCAAAGTGTGACACTGTAACATTGCATGCATTTACTGCTAGGGTTGTGCGTACTGACGAATACAGTATTAGCCCATGTGTGACACTGTAACAGTACATGCATTTACTGCTAGGTTGCACGTACTGACGAATACAGTATCAGTCCAAGCGTGACACTGTAACAGTGCATGCATTTACTGCTTAGTTGCACGTAACTAATATTTATCACACGCTAAGATTATTGTCTAGTTTGATGTAAAGGACGACAGTTCGTTTTAGTTGCGAAACAATCTATTATTATTAATAGATTACATGAAAATCTGAAATATCTAGCTGAGAGTAAATAATAATTAGATAGCGGAGATTTCGACTGATTTATACATACAGGATACAGCGATATTAATAGTTGACTAATTCAAACACTGACGAATCATAACCGGTGACAGAAACAGAACTATACAGATGTAATCCATGCTACTGACAGGCATGCTGCTATATTATTTTAAATATAAATTCGGTAAATCCAAAATCACATTTGGTGCAATTACACAACCGCGTTGAAACAAAATTTTGTATTCGAGCTATTGTAAAAATCCAGTTGAAAATAAGCTTTTATGTAGCGTATGTAATGTAATCATCATTGTATATGCAATTAAAGTGTACGCACATATTCTAGATAAGGAAACGTGTCGACTGATTTCAAATCACCTCAAACATTGACCCGTATTCACCAACCTATTCTTAGACTTCATACTAAGAACAAAGAATATTCTTCAATGGTTATGTTCTAAGAGCGCTGTATATTCGAATCTTACCTAGTATACACCCAGTTTAATTACATCATTTTTATTGTGAACAATTAATTTTGTTAAGACATAAGCAACACACAATAATAGCAAACGCAGAAGTTATTTTGGGTCTTACTGTGTTCTTTATTTTTAAGTCTAAGAATTGGTTGATACATACGGGCCCTTTTCAGTGATAAAGGCTATGGACAGAACAATCTGTGTTCACTTTATGCGGAGTACTTTGTTTCACTGCTACATGTATAGCGTCACATTTTAAATATTAATATCCGTGATCAATCACAAGTCAGTGTAAATTGGAAATTGTTGTTTTCATTCACTCACTTAGCATGGGTGTGAACGTGCATGCATCCGTTATTCCTGAACAAAAATGCCTGCCAGTTTTAATCATACTTAGATCATATAAACTGTTATAGAATATGGTTCATGTGTATGAACTACACATATATGCATAATAAACATATACAATAGCATGACATTTAAAATACAAGAATGACGTAGAGAACACGTCAATGAGACTCAGATTTTCATTCAAGATCTACAACACAGACGAATAATATAATTAATATACAAATGTATCCTCATATCCGATGTAAATTAGCAACAACTTCAAATGTTATCGGTCTTTTCATCGGATATGCTGCAGTTTGACACACAAACTGAAGTTTTGAATCAACCATTCAACCAGTAATCAGCACTGTATGAATATATAAATATATCTTAATGTAAAAACTAGTCGTTTGACTGTACTGAATATATAATAGTGAATTAGTTCGTATATGTATGTTAATGGCTTCGTTTTGGGGCTGGTAGGGATCTCACTATAATATGAGGAGGCCCTCAATGGTCTGTACTATTTCTTAAATATCAACCCGAGAAATGTTATATCAACTGTCAGCCATTTGTTATTATTGTTATTATACCGAACAAAATTAACAACATATTTAAACGATTAGTTCGACACTGTGGAATGAAAAAAAGCGCATTCTAAAGATGACATGTTGTGCATTTTGTTAATTCATTGTATGTATATGTTCTTTGATTCGTACGAGTATTACTGTTTTAACTAACTATACTACATAATAAGTTAAGCATTGATAAATCCCATTCTGAAAACTTAATTTACATATGAACAAAATAAATAGAGCGGTCACGTGAGGTATAATAATAATTGTATGCAAAGCAAGGAGAGTCGCCGTTCGTCTTGGATTTGTAATATGCAATACATGAACAATTAATTTAGATAGGATTATATGGTCAACATTGTATTTGAACATTAAGGAGTATGTTGACAGTGTACACACAATTGTGAGACGTTTAATAGACTTTAATATTTTAATTAAAATTTTAAACTATTGTCTCTTTAAGGAATGCCGCTAAATGCAGAGCATGACATCTATATGCATAGTCATTAACTGACTTGTATAGATTTGTTATATTCAGAAAGTCATATTAAGACGCCATCTTTCTGTAATCAAGCAAATTTTACAGCTCAAAATATAGTTATTTTGTTCGATGTGCATGTTTAAACTTAATATGCAGTAGTTACATATGTATAAACACGATACGATTATAAACCGTTACTTTTACTTTCACATCGCAAACCAGTTGTAGTGGGTTAATAAGAAAGTACTTCAAATTGTTTAACTTGAATTACGTTATATTCATACGGTATCAGTCTACTGCAGCCCGCTGTTAGCGAGCGATAACGTTCAGATCATGCGATGTAGGGTTAAAGTCCTCCAGGACGCCCCATTTCATTGTCCAAGTGCGCAAAACGAATCTGAACACTGACGGGACAAGTTCGCACAAACAATAACATGTAAATGTTTATTGGAATTATTTCCTGAATGCTAGCATATCGTATATGTTGATATATATTGTGTTAATATGTTGATGTAAAAAATAAAATTCAAAAGCATGCATTTGTGCGTAGAGGATTAACGCCTGCGCGTAAACTTAGTGTATCTGATATTGAAATCACTAGCAGCTACAATATCATGACCGAAACCGCTTGGTGGACATTGACCAAACTTTTAGAAAATCTTCCTTGTGTACATTATCAGATTTCTCTAATTATTATGGCAATTGGGAGTGTCCTTTTCGTGTATTTGTCTATCCTAAACATTATGATAACCGTCTTGTCAGAAAACAGTGGTTACATTTGGTGATATATTAACAGCCATGCTTTTTAAGTGACCCTCTACACACATTTTTGAAATTATTTCCGTTGGATAATCCACGTGGCTGCCCGAGGGCGTTCAATATTCCACATACGGCTTTATTATTTACCTATTTATATCATCCAACCATATGTCGTCACTTGACCGATATTTTACCATATTAGACGCGCGTGCGTACACTATTTTCCATATTAGACGGTCCGCGTATAAATATACGATAATGGCAGAGTACTCCACAACTGAACGAATATGCAACTTTTACCTTGATCAACGATGGCTCAGTTCACTTCTTCGATAACGTCTTTTAAAATTCAGCAACCATCATTTAATTTCCTTTTAATATATCCACGAATATTTTTCTCTTCACTCTTGTCAACCATGCTAACCAGAAACGCGATTTGTTTTCTATATCGCCGTGTCTCGTCAGCACGTATGCTTTGTGTAAACGTTAAGTTGTCTCCCAACGTATATCCGATTATGAATGTCACCTTCTGAAATGTATTAAAATTTTAATTAAATGTATTTATTTTATTTAACTGTTTGTAACGTTTTCCGTACAGATTCAGAAATATAGCCTGCAACACGACACATATTCTGGTTTATGTCGTCACTATCAATTTTTGTTCACATTTAACGTCATTAATATAGATCTATATTGCGTTATTATAGTTCTGAATATCCATGAAACACTTTCAATCAACTGTAAAATATCAGTCTGACAACTTGTGTAATACTAATTTAAAGACATTGGGTGCCCTAGTTTGCGGTGATGGAATGTTAATATCCTGCATGCTTTTTTCATTGAGAAATACCGTTATAATGATCACTGAAGTGTTTCAAGATTGAGGGTCGTCTAAAAAGCCAATACTAGTTTTAAAATGCAAATATAAATATTGATACAATAAATTGAGAAAACATAGGTAATGTTAAACAAAGCGGCATAGTTTTTCAATGCAATTTTATTTATAAGTGGTCTGAAACTTACACATTGATTTTTAAAACGTAAATCGTTGAATGTATTAAATATTTCAAACTTTACATACTGTACAGCATGCTTCATATACGACCGTCAAAATGACTTGTCCACATACGTTTCTGTAAAAAGTACAGTAACTCATAGAAAGCAGTTTTTCAGTCATGAGATCTTGTGAAAAACTGATAAAGAGCTCCTCTATACAAAAATATTTGAGTTTATATTAAAAAATGAGCGGTAAATTGCACAGGAAAAGCATGGAAAGCAATTTGCAGGAAATGCACAGGAGTAATTTAGTAAGAAAACTTAATAATCATTATAATCAAACTACAGGAGCATAGAAAAATGACAGGAGTATAATATAATTTTAAAGTGAAAAGTATTACGACAAATAATACAGTTACTGGTAAGGAAAATACACTAAAAGGTTAATAATAATCGCATAATACACGATAAGAGTAACCTGGTAAAGATTTCTGAATTTAATTAAAAACTAGTTACTGACTGTAGTTGTCATGTCAAAAAAACTAACATATTGAAACACTTTGTAATTCCTTACGGAACGGTTAGAGATGTAAGAGCGAAATGCCAACACTGCCAACACAAAAACTACAACGAACTTCCAAAAGCATTTACAAATCACGTATCATATTTTAATTCTAACAAGCATTTATAAATTCTACTAATTCTATAACAAATGCTGTACTTTTATATAGTACTCAGTACTTACTTAAGTGCAGGCACTAAATTAAGTACTCAGTACCTACTTAAGTACTTTGTGATTATCAAGTACTCGACCCATCCTTGACTCGTACACAGCTGAAATACTTACATTGGACTCGCCTATCGGCTCGTCCAATGTAGTATGTCAGCTGTGTACTCGTCCAAATATACCACCGTATTGTACATTGAGAACGCTGTTAAATAACCTAATAATACTGAACTTTAATTTTCAAAATTCACTAGCTAGATTAAAAAGTAATGTTCATTGAGTAATCCGCTATAAAATGTATTTCCTATTTGGGTTATACTGAAAACTTTAAAACATATCCTTGTCTAAACTGTTGCTTAATATTGAAATAATTTAACAACAAATATTAATTGGGTGACATAGCAAACAATGTTTATTTGTTATAACAATGACCACTGAGGCTGGGAAAGTTTTCCTTATGAAACTTTGAAATTCTTCTTGACACAAAATGCTGAGTTTATTTCAAAATATGTCTACATGTATGTTCCTTGTGTGAGTCTCTATCAAATGCCTTCGAATCAGTTGGATTCGTTGTTATCGTTTTATGGCTATAAATTAAATATGTTTGTAGTTAACCACAGCTTATATGTTTTAAGATAAAATATTTTCACAGATATACTACTTCTTTAAATAATTACATAGAACGGTTTTTGGGTGACCCTCCACCAATGTCCTTCAACTTAATGTGATTCATTAAACCGTGTCTGAAAAGACTCTACAAAACAATATTATAATATTTTCTTATCTCAAACAACTGATTGTATATGGAAACGATTCAATTTGGTGATTGTGTGACGTTCTACTCAATGCTTTCAAAGAATTTTGATTCTTTAAAAAACACCAACATGGTTTTCAGTTGTTCGTCGTTGTCATCCGTTGTCAACATTTTATTGAAACACCTGAGTACACGTTATTTGATCTATATAAGCCACTATGATCAATACACTTAGGTTAGCGACCCAGGGTCATCGTGACAGTCATGTTTTTTATTGGACACATATCGGATCTTGTTGTGAGGTATATGTGAAAGCGATTGTCAACTTGATTATAACCTTTTATCCCACTTTTGCAGCAAAATCGGTTGGATAACAGTCCGTGGTGTAAACCTAAGGTTTATTCAACACATAGGGTTTACACAACGGTTATTTTTAGACTGGCCGGACTACTTTGTACGCACTGTTGCAGTGTTTACTATTGGGTGAAATAAGAACAATGTGCATTTTATGTCAATTTAAATAGGAATAATGTGCATTTTCTGTCAATTTTAATGATCATAAAGAATTAAAAAACTAGTTATGAGTAGTTGACAAAAAGTTGATATATTTACAAACATTGTTTACGTCATACATTACGGCAAACACATTAATTGATACTTCAAAAACATTCTTCCGTTGCCTACAACACGGGCACCTGCTGTCAGGATGTCTGAATATCCAAATCACAAGATCACAAGTAGTTATAGCACAGTATCGACCCAGCTCCAATCTTCATTTGGCAGCCCCTGATCTTGCCTCCAAATGTTGACTTCATGGCAACAGAAAATTCTTACCCACCAGTCACTTCAGCACTAGCTCGCAGCAACATTCTGTTTAACGGTCTAACAACTTTTCCTCTTCATTTTTTGCGCTGTCAGTACATTCAACATTTGCAACTCCGATATAATATAATTAGTCTGTGACATACGGAGTTTTTCGTTAGGTCGACCGAAATACAGAAAAAACAATGCAAGTAAAAATCCACCAACTCCATTCTCGTTATTAGAAACAGAAAGTGAAAGTGTGTGACTTACCAGAAATATTATAATGTAGTTCCAGGAAATAAACATGCATTGGTAAAAGCCTTAGACGTATGCAGACAAATCGTTATTAAATCATACTGAAATATAGATTTTCGTTTAGTTTAACATGATATTGATGATGTAATCGATTATTCATGTTTTTGTGTATTTTTGGAACTGGGAGTAATACACAGACCTTGATCATGGCTATAAGGGAAATCCAAGTACTTAAAGTAATAAATCAGTTTTAATGCATAATAAGTGGGATAAATGGAATATTAGGTAAGTATTGAATAAATATCAAGTTTATCATGCTCGCCAAGGCTCGTGCTTTTCATTTTCTAAGCCTCGCATGAAACACTTGATCTTTATTCAACACTAACCTAATATTCTCTATGTACTCGTACAGTCTACTGCAGTCTCAATGTAAACCATTCAAGAATTTGAATGATAACATGTATATAAGTTAACCGAAAAGTGGCATTAACGTCCCTTTCATAGCACTGTATTTGAAAACAAGAGTCGCAACGAAGCCTATAGATTACTTCAAATTATGATTCGGTAATGATTTTAGAAACAAATGAATTGGTTGGGGATTATATTTGCTAATATATATCCACCTTCACTTACAAAACTTACGACTATCATTTAAGACAACAGGGACACACATCAAATTAGCTCGGAGCACATCCTCTATTATTGTAATTTGAACTTGCTTACATAAGATAACGTAAGCAATTGAAATCACAATTGCAATAATGAATTCGTCTGATCTCTAATTTATAAATGCGATACACTTTGCATTTACACGTTATTCATTAGTTATTACCAATTTCTAATTCAAGCCGTACACACATCAAATATGCGCAATATTGTTTCAATAGTTTAATATTCGTAAATGTTGTTTCCTTTTTTCTGTGTTAAATCGTAACTTTATATTATTGAGAAACTTTGTAACTTTCCAAAAATCATTTTAGTAAACAACGAGGTTAATACAATCCATGTATACATGAACTCGAACTAACTTTATTTACAATTAGAATTGTATTATGTCTCTAGTTTATATCAAAATTTGTGTTGCAATATCGCTTAGTTTTCCCTTTTAAACAAATTCAGATATTAGGTTCATACCAAGAAATATAAATATAGTTTGTAATAATCATCACCATATGTATTATGTAATTAAAGTCAATGTAAAGGCAATTCATTTGAAAAAATGACACACACTGTTGCGAATTAGTGGCCGTTAAAATTAAAACAAAGTCAAAAAGCAAAATAATTGAATATATGTCCGTAAGTCGTTAATGTTTCCTTCAGCTACAAATATGATGTTGTCAATCGGATGGGGTTTACAATTATATTGACTAAGCACCTGTGGCTTCAATTGTTCCAAGCTTTTGCACGTTACATGACAGTGTAAGTTCGTATACGTATATTTCATAGTTAGGCCTCAACTTTGCACTGTCTTAAAATAAGCCCATTCACCAGTCTGCAATATAGCGCCATAAAGTTAGAAAAAATATTGGAGAATGGAGATTGGATATTCGAGTCAGCACAAAAATAAAAATTTTAGTAATGGTGAGCTTGATATTGAACCCACCAACCCCATACGCATTCTTAAGCGAGGTCTAGATTTAAGGTATCTACATAAGAATGTTCATTAAAATATCTCAATGTCTTCTCAAGCAATTGAGTGGAAACTGTTTGTCTATTTTAGTAATGGTTACATTTTCCTTCACCCCACCCACCACATATGCAATCCCATGCGAAGTCTAGCACAAGATATCTATGTATGAAGTTTCAGTAAAATATATCAATGTGTTCTCAAGCTAGTGAGTAAAAACTGTATTTTATTTTTAGTACCGGTGACCTCGACCTTCACCCCACCCAACCTATACGCAAGCCCAAGCGATATCTCAATATAAGTTATCTATGTGTGAAATTTCAATAACATATCTCGAAGTGTTCTCAAGTTATTAAGCGGAACCGGTTTTTTTATTTTTAGTTACGATGACCTCGACCCCATCCACCCACCCCATAATCCAAGCGAGGTCTTCATATAAGGTATCTATGTACGAAGTTTCATTGAAATATCTCAATGCTTTCTCAAATTATTGAGGGGAAACCATTTTTTTCTATTTTTAGTAACATTAACCTTGAGCTTGGCCTCACCCACTATATAAGCAAACCCATGAGGTCTCGATATAACGTATTTATGTATGAAGTTTCATTAAAATATCTCAATTCGTTCTCAAGATATTGAGCATAAACTGTTTTTATATTTTTAGTGACAGTGACCTTGACCTTGACCCAACCCACTCCATATGTGATCCCAAGCGAGCTTTTGATATAATGTATCTATGTATTACATTTCAATAAAATATCTGAATGCGTTCTCATGTAATTGAGCGGAAACCGTTTTTCGATATTTAGTAAGAGTGACCTTGACCTTGCCCCACCCACCCCGAATGCAATTCCAACCGAGGTCTTGATATAAGGTATCTATGTATTAAGTTTTATTAACGTATCTCAATTCGTTCTTAAGTTATTGGGCAGAAACCGTTTTTTCTATTTTTGTAAAAAAAAATTGATATTGGAAATTCGAATATCTAATATCCAATCTCGAATATTTTTCTAACTTTATGACACTCTGCAATATGATACTTGCTTTTGGACCACGTCAGTTTTTCCAGTTGGATTTCACGAAAATACCATTCTTTAGAAAAAGTCATAGAACAAAAGTAAAAGCAGTCCAGCTTCTACACCAGTTTATAATTTTGTTATATACCCATAGGTTTAACATAGTTTGGAGACGAGTTCGTAGTTCAGAGGACATTTCTTAAGTCATCTTTCTGAATACAATGTGTGATTTTTAAGATACTGTACAAGTGGAAAAAGTATGTGTGTGGATGTGGTGTCTGCTATATTCGTTGAATGGTCCTAATATAACACACGAACCATTTTGTATACATGTACACCTATAATATGTATTAAATTTCACTGCCAGCATTTTAAACTAATGATTATGTTTGGATAATAGCTAGTACAGAGGTATTTCAAAAAATGTGTATGATTTGTTGATAAATTTCATGTTATTTCAAGCTCAAAATTCATTTTTCTTTACCATTAACTAAACAAGTATAGATGCTACTATTATCAATCCACTAGTGTCTGTTATAAAAACATCAAAACTTAAAATACAAAATGATTTAAACACTCAATAAATTGTTAATATAATAATTTGTAAAAGTGAAAACAAACTGTACGTATGCAGCAATACAAGTTAAAACTGTTACTGCAACTGCATCTTGCAAGTAAATCAAAATCAGTACACAAGCTAATGTTTTTGATATGCCATTATAAATTACCTTAAAGCGTAGTTGCTAAAGTACAAAATGTACGACATGTATCTACTGTTGTGTCTGCATTTCTGATCCTTTTGACCTGACTGTGACGTTTTATTAACTAATCGCGTCGCACTGATATAGGTCATTATATCCGGTTTA
Organism: Congeria kusceri; assembly: GCA_027627225.1. Taxonomy (NCBI): domain Eukaryota; kingdom Metazoa; phylum Mollusca; class Bivalvia; order Myida; family Dreissenidae; genus Congeria; species Congeria kusceri. The sequence goes on from CM051026.1 coordinate 92,238,155, forward strand.
TTGTTTGAGCTGCCAGTTTTATTTCAGTTTATATACGCTGAGAGTGATGTCAGGCGCCGTCAGCCAAAGGTGCGATAAAGATACCAATATTAAAACAATTGTAAACATTTTGCAATTTCAATGACCTTAAGTATATACAATTGTATGCGTGATGTTCAATTAACAGGCATTTTACTGTGTGATGTATTTAGTGTTTCATCATTCCAATATTAAATTGTGTTACTTTTCAATACAGAACCGCTATCAAACATGTTCCCGATTTAATACAGTAAATTGGACAGAAGTGGGAAAACAATCCAGTAGGAACATTCAAAATTTAAAAATTAAGAAAACGCTTATAAAAATACTCATTAATATTAAAGAAAACAACGTGTTAAATAGCCCAATATATTTGTTCTAGTTATGCCAAAAAATATCTTTTTATTTCCACTGGATTTGTTTCCCCATTAAAAAGTATGTTATTTTTTCTAATAATAATTTTCAAACGAGAATTAATGTAAACAGTTTAGCAACGCTTAATATGTATATATATGCATAAACAACATATTTGAAAAAAATTATCAAAAATCCCACGGGATTTTTTTCCCACTTAAAATGTGGGAAACAAATCCCATGGGAAAAAATGAAAATCCCATGGGAAAATGAAAATCCCGTGGGAATATTAAAAAATCCTATGGGATAGCCAATTTTGCACATTAATTTCATAATGAAAGAAATGCAATATTTATCTGAAAAACATTAATTATTGATCACAATTAAACACTTTAAGGCAATGTTCATGTCAAATAGTAATGTTTGAAAGAAAAAGGGTACTTAAGTGTGCGAAATTTATGTTTCGCAAAGTTTTTCCGGTGGCCGTTGTTTGTTACTTGTCAATACAAAACCGCGATCAAACACTGGTTCCCGACTTAATACAGTAAAGAACAGACCGTAAACAATGCCGCACTCAAAAAGTGTGAAATAACGTCATT
>CM051026.1:92244125-92419125 GCA_027627225.1 Congeria kusceri
GCTGTCACTGTCCCGACATCCTGCAGAAATGGGCTGGAAGATCTCGCCATTGGCCTCCGTCAGATATCGTTCAGAAAGTCGTATCCATGGGAGCCTTTGTTACTCCTGTTGGATATAAAGGGAGTGAATATATAGAGTGGAGGATTTGTTTTAACACTGGTGAGACAGAACTAATGAACAATCTCAATGGCACTCAGGTAAACGTATATGTAATGTTGAAGATGATTATTAAGGATGCACTGCAGCCACAAAAGAAAGAGATTACATCCTACACCATGAAAAACATAGTACTATGGTTAGCGGAGCGCAATCCACCGGCATTGTTTCATGAAAGGAGTTTGTTTCACTGGCTACATGAAGCACTGGATATACTAAGAACTGCTATATCCACGAGGCAGCTGCCCTATTATATGATACCGGAGAGAAACTTGATGGCAGCATGCGGACTTGAGGATGAGCAGCAGCGTACATGGGTAGCAACAATCACAGACATGATAAGTGAAGGTCCGAGAATAATACTGAGATTGAAGAAGATACGACAAGCCATTGGTTTGTACCCAGAGCCTTTTCTGTGGTACAGCAAGCTAAAGACGGAGCTGGAGATGCTGACTCTGGAGTACATGAACATTCGCGATTATTGCAAAAATGAATACGGGATGACGGATATGTCAGATATTATTCTGCAGGATATCGGGAGACGCCGTGAAGAGATAGAGTCTGCAGTCCGCCAGCATCTTCAACTGGAGGGGTGCAATGTTAACGATATGACCGAGATACTTGACATAATGTTGATGTAAATAATAGTATTGTTTGAATCGGAAATATATACATGTTATGTATTTCCACTGTATTGTTACGGTACTCTTTAACGCTAACAGTGCACGATACGACCCGTCTACAAAATATCGCTTATGCTCGCGACTGGTTACTGCCAGGTTTTAGCAAGAAGTTCAATAATAAACATAGCACTACGGAAAACGGGAATATCTTATTTGAAGCATCACACACAATAAAGAGGGGACGATAATTATCAATGCTGATGATTATTACGCGTTACTGAGAAGTATACTTTTATATTGTGATTATAATTACTATTGTGATTAGCTACGAAGCTGTGCTCCTGTAAATATCATAATCCGTCAATATTCTTAAACACGCTTTAATGGATAAGTTTGTGTCTGGTTTGTAAGATGACGACTTAATGCTGAATAACTCTAAACTGTTATCGCGATAGAGTCGGCACCGCAAGTTGCCACCTTTCTGCAGACAAAGGCAAACGTTAACGTCAACCAGGCTGGACGGGCGGCAAAGACGCATCGAGTCTGACCAATAAATTCAGCAATTACAGTTGATGTATTCACTGCCCTGAAAATAACCACCAATCAGAGATCCGCAGAATGAAAAATGTCACCAATACAAGGTGAATGAATATAGTAAGGAACTACGTTCTAATTTCAAAATGGCATTCTTTGCAGTGTAATAAATAAGAACCAGCAGGAGGCCGTTTTATCAACAGATCGTATCTTAAGCTGATCTTATCTTAAATCCGAGACTTACGACTGCATCTGCGATTACCGAACGTCCGTTTTATGATGGCGATCGTAAGTCTCAAATCGCAGCTAAGACTTGAATTGGGTTTACGATCTGAAAAATCGCTAACCAGTCTGAAAACGTCATCAACTGTCACGCGATCTCCCGCGTAAAAGTCATATCGTCTGCTGTCATAATAAACAAAATGGCTGCCAAGAGGAAACCAAATTGGTCTGAGGCCGAAAAAGTCATTCTGGTACAACTATGCGTTGACAACCACGAACATATCATCTCAAAATTGACAGATGCTGTCACTTCAAGGAAGAAGGACGAGTTTTGGATTGACGTATGTGAGAAGTACGTACACAAATAATTGTTTGGGAAAAAATTGGCGTTGTCAACATGATTCGTTATCAGTTGATGGTTGATTGAAAGTTGCATTTTATCTGTAATTCAGTTTTTTGTCATAGATTTACTTAAAAAAAAAATTCCAAATAATTATATAAGATTTGTGTATTTTTTGCATTCTTTATGTTTTTATGATCGACGTTGATTTTGTTTATAGATGTTAAAATTTCCCGCGGTGTATAATTTACATGACGTTCAACGACGTGTCGTTCTGTTTATATATATATTAATGATTTTAGTAATGCAAAGTATATTTAAATACCATTCAATGTTATTACATATAGTATTTCTTTTGCAAAGCATCAAAAATATTCTGTTTCAATCGTTTTTAATTTACAGCTGTGTAAAAACAATTTTTACAGGGAGGTAATTAAAGTATTCAAATTAGTCCCCATTGACTGACCACATGTTATTTCTGTTTGAGTACTATTTCAGCTTCAAATTTATAAACAGCTGCATCCATTTATACTATTTATATTTGTTATGTTTTAATATTAATATCATAATTTATGGTTGGTATCTTAATGATTTGTAATGAATAAGTAAGTTATAAATGAAAGTTTTATAGCTACATGAAACGGACTCTTAAATTTTCAGAATCAACAGCATTGGGATGTGTGCCAGAGATGTGTCAGAAGTGATGAAAAAATGGACAGACTTGAAAGTATGTTTAATAATGTCACATTTTGTATATTATCACAATAAAAATAAATTTTGTAAATCAATATATTTATTCAATGACATGTTGCTGGGTTTGTGCTTTGTACATTAATGTATATAGGTCTCTCTTAATCTCTCAATATACAATTTGTGTATTTTGTATTAGAGTAACACCAAAAAGAAAGAACAGACGCGTATCAGAGCGGCACAACAAACTGGGGGCGGTGGTGCCAGTTCAATGCTGTTAGATTGGGAGGAAAAGGTAAGAAAAGTAGCAAGCATATTCAATGTACATGACACACATTTTAATTGGTAAATTTAAATTGCATATATTGAAAAATGGCATTTTTCGAAAATGTGTTTTCTGTATTACAGATTGTCACCATATTACCTGAAGAGTCTTTGCTGGGAATAGCTGGTGGAGTTGACACCTTTCAGTCCAGTATGTACTGACATAACACATTCTTAATTTCAAGTTATCCTTCATGTAACTATCAGCAAATTTTAACCTCACTTTAGTGCTTGATTCATTCTGTTTTTATGTTAAATGTACATACATGTAGGCCCGATTTATTTTTAGGGGTACAGCAAACACCGGAAACAACATCAGCTGGCCCATCCCGAGAACACTTGGTGGTGAGAGAAATAGCACAAAAATATCAGCTCATGTTTGTTATGAATTATTTATTACTAACACACTATTCTATGTGTATTATAAACACTGTCATAAAAGTGTAATAACAAGTTAACAAACAATGCAAAACTTTGACATATTTACGAAATAAATGTATGCGAAAAAAGTTATAAAGCTTCTTGTAATATTTTAGAACTATTAAGTGTAATAACTTAATTTATTATTTGAAATACTAACTATATTGTTTTTATCAAAATAACTGTATCATTTTATGTACAGAAAATGTCCCTTTTGTTCATTATATGGATATAATACAGTTCATAAAGACTGATAGCTCATTTATAAGTTTTTGCATTTACAGTGTTAACCATGTAAGTGTGCATGCCAAGGAATCAAGAACATAGAATAAACACATAAATTGAAGTTAGCTTACCTTTAAAATGATATAGATAATGGACAATATTTGAGAAATATTTCATTTAACAATTTGAAAATGCAAAAAGATAACCAAGAAATGCTCCATATTAATTATTATAAGTCTAAATTCGTTTAGGAACAATGTGAGGTATGTTTGAAATAAGTTGTTTTTTATCTTTGCCATATGTTACTGTAATAGGACGAAGAGTACAATGATGTTTCGGAAACAAGCCACTGTGACGAACCAGATAAGAAACGGAGAAGAATGTAAGTGTCACTGAAAAAAAATATTTACAAAAATGAATTTCCATATCATTGTTTAAATTGTGACAGCTATTTGTCATAAATCTGATATTTGTTTTAATATTTGTAATCTGATTACTCGATAGGAAGAAAACTACAATCAAATTAGCTTAGTGTTAAAAAATCAACTGATTTTGTAATGTGCATTTTGTAGCAAAGACACATGAACAACACAATTTATCTTTTGGTTAAAAACATTTTTTATTTTTTGAAAGGTATATTAATGTTTTTCTTCAGAACCTCATCTGATGTGCTACAGGCACAGTACATGTTCTTCATAGAACAAACAGAGACATCAAAGATCAAACGAAGTCTGATGAGGCAGCAAATTAAAACTTTACATGCTGCTGAACAGTACTTCTTAGTTGAAACGAAAAAGAGTTTGACGCAAGATGTTGTTGGATACCTTTTAGAACAGTATGTATTTTTAAATACCTACACAAACTACAGCAGCATTTAACATATTAGAATCATATCGTAACAAAATGAAATATCAATTATATACAATTAACAAAAGTCCATTCAACAAACAATGTCAAAACTAAATAAAAACAATTTTAAAATACAAAACAATTCAATACACAGTTCTTAATGTTTAACAAATTCATTGGGTATAACACGCAACTGTTCTTGATTAATAATTAATACCCATGTTGTTGATTTCAGATAGTTTTCCACACATCAGAACCATGGTATGTTTATGGTCACCAATTTATTGTTACCATAAATGGAAATATAAAAAGAGAGAAATTTCTGATTGTCTTTGTCACTTCTTCAATAGCTGCAGAGGAAATTTGTACGACACGTTTATAATCTGTGTATTTTTACTTAAAACTAATCAACAATAAAGGTTGCACTTAGTCTTGTCCCCTGACAATTACTACAGACATATTGAAGAATAAGTTATGGTCTGTTGTAAAAAAATATGTTTGTGTCAGTTACCCAAATTACACTAAAAAACAGCCCTGATGCTAACATTTTAATGAGTGAGTCAAATATGTTTTTTGTTTATATGACTTGTTATCAAAAATTAAGTAACTGTTATTTGGATAAATAGGTGTTTTGTTTTGATAGCATCCACTTCAAAACAATGTTTTATGATATCAGAAACATGTTTTGAATATTTTTTCAGTTCTATAATCTTCTAGTTCACCATTTCCCAAAACATGAAGAAAAAAAAAAATTCCTACAAAGTTCCCCTATTTTTTTGGGGAGGGGGGGAACGTAAACTGAAAGAAACGTATTTTTTTACGCCTCATACAAATAAATTAATAATGTTTTGCCGATAAGCAGCTGCAATGCGATTCGGCTGAGGAGCAGCAGTTTCAAATTCATCCGGCTCCGGTGGATCATTCTGCTGGTCTGGTAATGGCACCTGTTGGTCAACACACAAGTTGTGTAGTCTCATGCAGGCAGCTACTGTCCGGCAGCACTTCTCTGGCTTCATGTACAGACATCCGCCAGTTTTATGAAGGCACCTGAGTCAGAATATACCAAATCAATGCTTTAGAAACAAAAAGAGCTGCATGCTTGGATTAGTCCCATAAGCGATTCGTTAATAAATGGATTGTTAATGACCCAATTCTAAATGTCGATGCTAAACTTACAAACTTCGATTTGAATCATTTAAAAATATAGTGAAATAGGCCATGGTCCATTTAACTATGTTTTAAGCGCAATAAAACAGCTGTCTGCACATTCATTACATTTGGAGTGTTATCATATTTGGCAATTAACACATACAATGTACAGAATTGAATTAGTATTATAAATATTATCATGATAAAACAAGGATATCAGTGAACTGCGCTTTGCCCATTAATGGGATTAAAATTCTGGACTAAGAGAACAGGAGATACGGACGACATGACGGACAAAGAGGTGACTATATGCTCCCCTGAAATTTTTTCGGAACAATAAAAAACTTACGAATATGGAATACTGATTGATCAAAATGGTATACCTAAATCTACTCTTTAGTAAGCCAAAAGCCCTCTCTATGACCATTCGCCCACTGGACTGTGCATTGTTGTATCTAATTTCTGCATCAGTCGACGGCCTGAGCAATGGCGTGAGTAGGTACTCTTTTAATGGATAGCCCGAGTCACCAAGGAAATGTCCTATATGGTTTTCTTCCAGAAATATCTGATATAAATGAAATTTGTTCACGGATTATAATAAGAGGATGCTCACGAACATGTAATTGTCTTGCACACTGCGTCCTGCAAACTTAAGGATTATGTTAAAATTATTGCCAAATGCTGGCATATTTAATGCAATTTATGTTGTTTCCAATCTCTTCTATTTGTCCATTAAAAAAAAAAAAACATTTCCAAAATCATTAGCATACAATAAATGCCATAGCGAGTACAAGACAGACATGTAAAACAGGATGTGGTCAGTATACAAAACCTACCGGTACTAGAATTTATGTGGGCGGTTTTAAGTCTCTTGTTTGACCAGCAACTTGTATACATCAATTTGAAAATTCTATTTGTTTTAACCACTTGTACATAAGTGCTTACCTTATATTATCCATCCGTAAATTGACAGCATTCACAAATGCTGCAACTATATGGCATGCACTGGACCTTAAAACAGATTACATATTGATAATATTTATATTATTGAGATGTGTCCACGTCTTTATTAAATGCCAAAATATTTTTCGGATATAACAAAGGAGTTCTTTAATACAACAAAGAACAACTGTAACAGGGGTGTGTAAAGCCTACAAAGACTTGTCAGATACGGGTAAATTTACTGTCTATCAACTAATTTTTTTTTGTCTACTTGTTCATGGACAAGTACAACTCGAGGTGTAACAATTATTGAACAGTTGGAATGTATTTATCATACATTTAAATAACAAATTGTGTTTTATTAGTTAATAAAAATATATCAGGAATGCCTGGATTTAAATCTAAATTTTTTTTTTTATAAGTGACTGTATTTTGCAAACAAGCAATTTTTTTTTTTTAAATGAACTTGTACATGGACAAAACAATTTTGATATTGCCACATCCCAGAGTGCAAAACATGTATAACAAAATATAATTGGTTGAAATGTAAATTGATTAAAAAAGTTTTGTTGGTGTCACTGTGTGTATATTTTCTTTACATAAATATGTGGCGTGGCGTGGGAAAACCGGGCTTAATGCATGTGCGTAAAATGTCGTCCCAGATCAGCATGGGCAGTCCGCACAAGCTGATCCATGACAAAATTTCCTATTTTTATTATATATGCTGGTTCAAGAAAGTATCTTTTAAAAATAATCCACTGTTGGCGGAAATTGTCATCCCAGATTTGCCTGTGCTGACAACATACATTAAGCCCGGATTTCAACCTGTTAACAACACGCCTCATATGTATTTGTACATTACACAGGTAAATTAATAAATGAGAATGTAAGATGGAACAAAATAGTAAGGTTTGCCTGCTTATTCCATGAAGATCAGCTACTTCAGACAAAAAATCGCCTTTTGCCAAGTACCGTAGACCCACAAGCACCTGAAAATAACAGATTCAGTCTTACTTTCATAAAAAAAGATGTGGCTATTTTGTGACAGGGATGTGCTACCTGTACTCATACTTAGTCAAGTACCAAGATCCAATTCATTGTATCATCCAATTGAAGACAATCAAGTTATATATCTTAAGATATATCTTTTAATGACAAAAAATGCCATATTAAGAATGACGACTATTAACATTTCGGTACAAATGCATGTGAAAACATCAAATACATGAAAAAATTGCAGTAGTCCGAACGTCCAAACTATGAACTATGTCCGAACTGGTCCGAAAATTATACTAAGATCCTACAACAACTTTCTTATTAAAAAATAATACTTAAAACAACATAAGCAGACACTGTGTTTGATAAAAGTAAAAAATGAAACAGAATACTTATCCTTTTCATGGCTGCATTAATCCGTCATTCCCGTCGATTTACGTAGCATTAGTAAATCATAATGTGAATGCTCGAAGAAAATGATTATCCCCCTTGAATACCGTTTTGATCTAGCGAATTTGTTTGGCGTTATCAAACACATCTTAAAAAAATAAATTACTTTTAGGTAAAATGATTCGTGGGTTATAAAATCGGTATGTTAGTATATCTAAAATCTAACCTGAGTGAGAACAGGTATGGAACATGACCTTCTCGTTGGCTTACTAAGATCATCCTTTAACAATTCTACTAGCTGAAGTATAGTAGGCCTGTCGAGACAATAGCGGCTCAATATTTCCGCGTCTCTGAGGTCGTGGAACCCCTTTCTTTCGCGAAAAAGCCTTGGTTCCCTCGGCCGAGCTATTTCGAACGCGCCGATGGCCGCCATATTTACGAGGGCTAAGAGTGGTCTTACCCAGTCTTAGCGTTCGACAAAAATCTTACGACGTCGTAGCTGCGATTGAGTTGATAAAACGGTCCACCGTTCTAACGACTAACGTACGACATAATCTTACGTACGACTGACCTAAGATCTGTTGATAAAACGGCCCCCAGTACTTCCCATCAAGTCACTGAAGACACGTGACAAAATCACAAAAAGCAACAACAACAAAAAGTCACAATTACAATAAACAGTTGCTCAACAGATCAATAATGCAGATGATTGATGGCGTTATATTCAGCGGTTAGTTCCGAAAACGGTTGAGACATGTTAAATTGAACAAAAACATTGAAGATATTTATAATTGTGTGTTGTCAAGGAAAACTGTCCAGCATTGCTCGGCATTGACTTGCTTAGTTATATAAACTTAGATTTTGGACATAAAATTGAAGTACACTCCGATTGTCCAGAGGACAATTCTAAATGCCATATTAGATAGACACACAGGTTCAGCATATTTGAATTACGACAGGCGTACCTGCAATTGAAATGCGAGGGTATATCCAATGCCTTGCTGACAAGCATCATACACCGAGGCTTGAAATTTACAACAGACTGTTACACGGCTTGGCATAAGGCGGTATGGCATCTCACGATTAACCATATTCTACAAGGAAATCCAGACTTGCAGTGTATCATCATCGATATCAATGTGACCGGCAATTCGCTACTGGACAATTTGCATGAAGTGCTTTGTAGACTTGAGCAATAGGCAGTTAAATTCATCCTTTGTAAATTGTCGTGCCTAGGCTAGCTTGTTAATGTGATTGATCTGTTTATAGGGTTGTGGAAAAAGTCATATTAAGTTTGCATTGTATCTTATTTTTGGCGTGGTAGTTACATGTAGTTTTAATATCGTATCGATGTCGAATTTGTTTCTCTAATTTAACTATTATACTAAGATACTTATCTACTATTATACTTAGAATACAACCCAAACATAGATGTGTTCAGCAATGCGACATATTGACGTAAATGAAATTTGCGGACTGCAATTTAAGCGGTACATCTGAAAAAGTGCTCCTAGTGACCATGTATATAATTGCGTATTTTTGTGCATGTTATAATTGATGTCGTCTCGAGCATTATCTAATCCATACATTCAATCGTATTATTTAAATGCTAGCCTTCTGGTATTATGTAGACGCATAAAATGTTTAATTAAACTGCACAGTTACACAGTCGTACCGGTTTTAAGATGTTTGGACTTTCTTAATAGTTGTCCTTGTATTTCTGGTCTCTTTTGATGATGAGTGATTTCTTATTGATAATGCCAATAAACAGCACAATTGTGTAGTACGTTCTATTATTGTACTTTTGTATTGTATTTCGTAATCAGATAAGTATGTACGATAACGTATTTGAAAATGACTGGCGCTGCAAAAACATTCGTTATATGATAACACAGTTTATGTACTTTTGAATATGTTACATGTGTTCACTAAAGAATAAAGAACGAAGGTCAAGTAAATACAAAAACAATTCATATACTTACAACTGTCTTTAAAGATGAAACACTTAAGTTCATCTTTATGTGTATTTAAACGAATGGTTTTAAGTCAAAACTGCAAAAACTCAAATTACATGAGGTATTAACTTAAAACTTGGAATAATACATCGTCATCAGATTCAGCTTTAAGAGATATGAAATATCACCCACTTTTGTATTTTGACAAAATAAATGACACTTATGAAACTCTGTATTTTTTTAGTATTACAGTTTTAATTGAAACGCTTTTTAACCTCCAAACTTAAGCAGCCATTTACCTGAAAGTAAGACGTATACATGGTTGTTAATGTCGGCATCACCTGACATAATGATTTCCGTTTTACTCTAAACATAGCATTGTAAACATTTAAGGAAATTCAAAACTTCGATATGAATCCAATTGAAAATTTGGAAAGTAACAATGTCATACAGATCTGCACACGAAGGCACACAACTCGTACAGAAATACAATTGAAAAGAAACGAACAGTCGAGCGTGCGGTCCACTGACAGCGCTTGTTTATCATATCATGAACTGTTGACCGACATTACATAAAATATCATGTGTATTATAAGTGTGATGTACTACGGCAACGACCATAGGTGTACTAGATATTTTAATAATGCTCTGGATTAGTTTTACAAACTTGTATTCATTGACCTTCACCCTACAAGTCAGTCGGATACCTCATGTTTATCACATGTATACATACTCATAGTTTCAAGAAAGTAGGTACTTCTGTGCTGCATGTACAGATAATGAAATTATATGGTATATTATGTTACACATACCAACGCGTGTATTACGGAAAACTGCTTATATACACATCCCATCAAAAACTATTAAATCGAATGCAATAGTTAGATGTCTTTACCTCGATAAGATTTTCTGTGATATAAATGGTTGATATTCCTTAAGGACCGGCGCGGCAGTTTATTTTAACCATAACGTCTATCCATTAAATAATTGTTTATATTTCGAATATTTGGAATGTAAACTGACTAAATGCATTAAACAAAATCAATAAATAAGACATAATCCTTGTTGAATGCCTTTCCTTGCGTTTTGTACAGTCCATGTTTATGCAGATCTACATTCGAAAATTACTTAAGGTTTTTATTCCTTCAGTTCACAATTACGTGCATGTGACGTTCATTGAGGCGTTAGTTACACAAATAGATATGATTTAAATCCTGTTTAGACATGCTGGGTTGTAAAAGTGCACATTTTAAGTTTGTTAGTTATCGAATCCTGAGTGTAATTGAATGTATTCTAAAGCTGCTTGGTCAACTATTTTATCGTTGTTCATAATTTCGAACTGAATTGAGAATACAATACTATGGTGACATCGTTTTATTTGTATGTTGTTGTAAAGTGATAATTCGGGATACATTCTGGTCCGTTTGGGTAAAATTTATGTATTAAAATGGATGGAATTAAACAAAAATATCTGATTTGCATATATTCAGTTTTAACACAATAAATTCAAATAGCTGTATTAATATATAGACGATATATTTTTGTTTTCGGTGTGACAACGCGTTATAGCATCACCGGAAAGGGATACCATTAATATTTTCACGAGCGATTGCGCGAGTGAAAATATGTAAATTGTCTCCCTTTCTGGTATTGATATAACGCGTTATCACACCGAAAACAAACACATTTTCTTTTTAAGTTAATGCTATTGAATATTCATTACATTTAAATTATTTTGAAGAGATTTTCAACACGATGTTTTCTGTTTTATGTCAGTACTATTTTATATATAATGAGTAGTAATCGGTTTTCGTAATAAACATTCCTGTGCCATGTTGGAATACAATAAAAATGTGCCGTGGATTAGTTAAGCAATTTAATGCGCAACATGTTGAGTCAAGGTACTATCGTTTTAGCGTGTTGACAGTACAACAGTCTACCATGATGTACAGTATATTCTTAGGCAACGCAGAATCCAGGTTTCTAAATTTATTTTTTTGAGTTTTAATACATGCAATTGGATACACGTTGTCGTTGAATAATGTTCAGTTTTTAAATCAAGAAATTAACACTCGCTACTAGGTTTAAATATATTTATGATAAATGTACGTATTGAGAGTGAAAGTGCGTTCAGTTCTCCTTTTTCAAATGCACATTTTCTAAAAATAACGTGTGCATACGTGTTATGATGTAAACAGTAGTTAACACAGTCACGGTATTCAAACGCACATCTGTTTTTGCAAGCAACTGAAGATGATTAAACTCGTAGATGCGCGTTAAAATATAAAACAACAAAAGATGTACTGTGAAACATTGTTATAAAATTGATTACATATACGTGTAAAGTATTTTTTTTATATACTTATTCGGATTTATCAACACAACTGGATTTAAAGTCGGCCAAAATATAAAGATGGCGTAGAATCGAACACTGAACACTTCTTACAATAACACATTGACTGCTTAAATACCTAAGCGTGGATACTGGATATAAAGACTTCATACACGCAAAAAATATATGTGCTAAATTAACATGGATTCTTGTTGGATTTTGGAGAACCTTCAATACAGCAATTGTGTAAACAAAGGGAGGCTACTGTTCATAACAACAGTAAACCACATGTGCAAGTGTAGTAGGCCTATGCGGTAATTAATACATTGCAGAGGGTTAAATACATACTTTGGATGTTAACATTAAGTTTGGACCCAGATGACCAGCTCTAATGCCATGTGGGTAAAACTTGTATCCGCAAGACATTGTCTGTTAGTCTGCTTGGCTCAATATGACTGAGGAAAATCTAAGAGAAAATAAGAGGTAATTAAGGCACTTCAATATATAATTGGAGAGGTATTCTGAACAATTACTGTTAACTATTAATATGTTCTACTCTCCGTTTTGGTAATTCTGTTTCAATAAATGGTGACAACACATACCATTAACTATTGTTCAAATCAGAAAAAAAAAAAAATGTAGAACCTCACTGCGAGTGATATAGGGATATATATCACTGGTATTTTTCTATAGTTCACTACTTAGCATTAAATAAATAAACGTACACAATGATACATTATTCCCCAAAGCTGTAATTATTTTTGTGTAAATATTATATGTATGTTAGGTACTGTATAACTTAAATATATATATATATATATATATATATATTGTCTTTAAGATCTTTCTTATATTGTTTGAAATTGTATTATTTTTATCAAGACAATTTAAATATCTTCAAATGTGATGGTAGTCATGGTATTGACGTACACATAGACTCTTAAAAAGACTGGTGACCTTGATTTGTATTTCATTTTTCTCTATGCAAGAGATTTCTAAACCAAAATAACAAAGGTCACCAAAATCCATGTACAATATAAATATCATATAAACTGTCGCGTGCGTCCTTAAAATGGACCGACAGATTAGCAAGTTGATATTTTTTTATTAAATATTTGTCACATAATCCAAACAGAATAGTGTTGATAAAGAAGCTGCATATTTCTCCTGACACAGACACATACTGAACGCAATTCATAATCGTCCGTTGAAATGAATAAACTCAAATAGTAATTCAAATTAATTGACAACACAGCTGGATATATATCTGTAATGCAGATTTGCTTCATGTCGCGAGTGAGTGCCACTAATAAGGATAAGTTGCAGCCCAGTCTGAACCAGTTTCTGCGAGCAAAGCATTCCCAAATTGAACATAAACGAGAACTTGCTAGTTGTTATTTGTATCAATATAACCTATATATTGTATATTTAACGCTGACTTAACTGGAAGATGTTCTGAAATACTACTACAACAATACATTAATAATAAACGTGCACCAATGTCGCAGCAATCCACAGGACAGTCAGATATAGATTTTGAATAGATTCTGAAACATTTCCTTAATGTTTTGTTCGTTTCTGCTATTTATTCTGATTAGACAGTATTCGGTTGTAACGAATATATTAATAACGAAATTGCTATATATGTCTTAATTGAAAACTATTCAATACCGATTTAAGTCAATAGTTGGAATGTGAAACTACACAATTTAATGGTATTATTTGTCAGTCTTTTGTATATTGCGTTCACGAATGCAAATATAATATTAACGTAATAAACCGCGCATTCCAACGAATCTTCAAACAAATATAAATGCAGATTAGCATAAAACAACCCTGCATTCAAATCAATATTCATTATTTGTAAGTTTGTAAGTAAGGCGGTTACTTCGTGATTCGACCTCGATGATAACTTAGATACGTGCACGAAAACATTAATGCATATAAAGTTTTTCAGGTGTTTCCGGAAGTTATGTAACGACGGCAGGATTATTTACATGATAAAAAACCATGGTAAGGGACATTGGTCTCTAATAGTGTTTATATGAAAACAAAACTTAACGTAGTTGGTCAGTGCCGCTTGTCCAATGTGTCACTTCGAAACTAGTTAATACTAATAGTTAATACATGTACTTTAATTATTATAGGTTCTTACCAACATTGTCCGCGTTTCTTTTGCTATACTATTCGGAATCAAAATATGTAGCCAGAACTAACAATCATGCAGCAATTCGAACCAGAACGCCATGACACCTTATAGATCTACAATCATTTTCTTTTTTCCGGCGGCACAGATGGAATTACTTTTCCGTCAGTGATGCGGTAATAATAAGGTCAATTTCAAAACTAGTTTAAAGTATTGTTCCAAAAGGTTTTGTACTTTAAATAATCTTGGGCAGTCTTCATGCTTGTTCATTTTTTACAAATTGTTTTGCATTAAGAACTTTAGGTGTATGTGTTTAGGACTAATTAAATAATATTACATACATTTCTTAAATATTAATATGTCGGTTTGTAGAAAACAGATATACTGATATCGCATATTAAGAAAAGCGCTTGAAAATATGGTGTTACTCAATTTGTTTTAAATAAGTTACACACTGGCGTGTTGCCAACATTAGAAAACATACACAATTGCAACATCGTAAAATACATTGTATTTACCAATGAACAGGATCTACTTTCGGCAATGCTTAACACAGCCGACATGTTTCAACAAATGTCAGTATGAAAATACTCA
The DNA here is from genome assembly GCA_027627225.1 of Congeria kusceri. Classification (NCBI taxonomy): domain Eukaryota; kingdom Metazoa; phylum Mollusca; class Bivalvia; order Myida; family Dreissenidae; genus Congeria; species Congeria kusceri. Next base: position 92,259,013 of record CM051026.1, read on the forward strand.
CGAACATTTGAAACTACCGGGAATATGGAAATTCCGGTCCCCATTAATAAGCATTGTTTTGGTTTAGTGAAGACATTAATAATGCCCCGGTTTGGTCAAACGCCGACATATCATATAGACTTGTGGTCAAAACGAATGACTTGTGTCCTGTCGCGCAAAGCATACTGGGATAAGGGCTATTTTCAGCGGCACTGACTAAAACGCAGACGACAATGACACTATCGAAGCTGTCCGGCTAGCGCAGTAGTTGGTACACTCGCTGCTCACCTAGCTTCGCCCCCCCATGTGAGATTGGTTGGTGGTCACTATACCGGACAGTTGGGGTTTCCTCCGGGTATTTCGCTGCCCGCCCCCCTTAACAGCACAATACCACACATAATTAATAATATTTTAGTAAAATATAAATACCTGGACATTGCAGATGTAATTCACAATTCGTCTCAACTTCGATGTGTCTTCTGAAATAAACAAGGCTGGGGTGCTGGGACACAGTCAGACTCCTCAGAAAAATCAGTTTCGGCGCTGAAGGACCTAATAAACTTCGAAACACACAAAAACAGATACATTATCGATAAAGAAACAAAGCGAAGACTGAATACGGCTTACAAAAGATACATTGTATTTGTTGTTAAACAACTTTCGGTGTTCCTATACCTGTGAATATAATATTATATTCATAAAATATACTTAATAAACCGGTAATTATTGTTTAATTACGTATTATGACTTATGAGACATTTATAACATATATTTAACATTGAGTGGCATATATATAAATATAACGTGTTGCTTTTAACACATATCAAAATGCACTTATATATTTAACGTTAATTGCGGTAAATGACATTTCAGTAAATTCATATTTCATGTTAATAAATAATTTATAGAAGCAGAAAACAATATTTCTCCCCGAATGTGTCCCGATATATAGAATCATCAATTGAGTAAAATAATTGTACAGTTTGTGGCACAAAATGAATGTAAATTTATTGACTCAAATATTCCCATACACTATGAAGCTCAACTGCGCTATGTAATATTTAGATTTAAGTAATCAGTTAATATACACTGGTACATACTCTTATATTTAGTAAGTAATGAGCGCTTTTACTTTATATGTCACGCCGCAGTCTTTCTGTGTTAATTCGCTTCAATTGTTGTGTGTGCTATCGAATTGGTTTCAATTAGGCACGGGATTTGTATGCTCACAATGCGATTTATAAGTTTTGCATATGGCGGTGTACGCAATACATCGTATAGCTCAATACTGTATACCGTTTCATTCTAATAAAAGTCGTATACTGGTGTCAGCAACCCGAAATCTATGTTCTACGAATTGAATATTTGACAGCCATATAATAATTACACATACCGGTTAACTACCCTTTCAAAACCTGACTTAGAAATCAAATTACATATAAACATGTTCAATATTATTTTTGTAAAGCTACCACTAAACAATTATGTTGTTATATAAGAAATATGCATTTTGTTGTAATTTAACTTAATAGTCAGTCTTGTTGACAGAACACCTCTGCGGCGTATGTATACACTGACCAAGCGACGTGTGCTCTTAAGTGCGAAAAGCTTACTTCCAATTATGTGAAACTTAAAATAAATATGCATCAATTTACATGTACATCTACCTTTACAAAAATGTGATGTATGGGCTGCACATAATTAATTAACGCTTGGTATGTGTGCTGTAAATAATCAGATCAAATAAATTATGTTCATTATTACTATAATTTTCTTATAACATGAATGTTCATATGCACTTGAGGACAAAACAATTTTTCAAACTTAGTTTAAAGATTTAAACTATATATAATATCATATATATATAAATAAACTATATCAAATATTATATACACACGTTGTTCTGAATCATGTTCTTGAGGCGAAATTCTACATAAACATTTATTTTACAATCAGCTGTCCTTATTTTATTTAAAAAAACTGCGAAACCGACTTTTCGCAAATAAAAGTATCCTTTATTTATATTTATGTTGTCATAATTTAAATAAGTTGAATTTTTGCGCTTAGTCATGTGTGTTAATTGCGATTTTCCAAATTTTACAATATGTGGCAAAGTTGGGGTGAAATGTTGTGGACCGGATGATATTTGAAGAGCAGCTGTCACAGACATAATGAATTGAGGTCCTAGGATATACATGAGATTAAAGACGATGCGACAAGGCATTACCTCGCACCTGGAGCCAGACCTGTAGCAAATCAAAAGGTGTGCAGCGCTGGAGACGCTGAAGCTACAATATTGGCACATATTTCAATGAATGGCTGAAAGGGGCTATTGACGAATCAGATATTACTCTGTAGTAAATGCGTAGACCTGTGTAGATGAGATAATGATGGGCTGCACTCGGATGGGCTTTAATGAATGTTAAGAAAGATTGAACGCGATCTGTTATGATCCTGTAGACTGATCCATTTCTGTATATATCTCTGAGATGTTACTGAATGGTGAACGTGACGTTATTGCTCGTATATAGCTGAATGCATGATTAACGTCGTTTTAAATCTTTAATGAATGTTAAGCAAGATTGAACGAGGCTTGTTCTTAGGCTCATGGTCTTAATCGTGGACCAGATCAGATCTTGTCAGATCTTGAGGTCAGTCGTGGCAATCGTGTTAATCGTAGACAAATTTTGAACGGTTCAACAATTCTCTACGATTAACACGATCAACTGCGATCAATCGTCCATTGGGATCGTCCTATCAGATATTATTGCATCGTAACAAAGCGCAACAAATCGCATCTAATCGTGCATCCAGATAGTAGTGATCGGGATCGATCTTAGACGAGAAAAAACACCACGCTCGGTTAAGATGTGCTGCGATCTCAAGAAACAATGAAGTAAATAGTCAGTCGGGTTGTATTTATATCATTCGGGTCCAGTCGTAGCTCAAATCGTGATCTCCATCGATCATGATCGTGAAAGACATCGCGAACATAATCGTATCGTATCGTAACGGAGCGCATGGATTCGTGATAATCGTTGCGGAACTTATCTGTACGTACTAGAACGTCCTTATTCGGGGAACCCGATCGTGATGATCGTGTCAGATCGAGACCCACTCGTGGACAAGATTGAAACAATCTCAACGGAACGTATGTAATCGTATCTAAACTGTAGATTGGACCGTGACAGATCGTGACACCTGTAATTGACAAATCGTGACCGCATCGCAACAGAGCGCAGAACATCGTATCAAAACGTATGGACTCGCATCACATCGTTTCCAAGCCTGAAAAATCAAAGAAATACCACGATCTGCTACGAGTGGCCAATTGTGGCGTTCGTGACGGATCGCACGATAATGCATGCGTTTCCTCTGATGATTAAGACAATTGCTTACAATAAAGTTTCAAGTGAACTTACAAGATATAAAGTGTCACATGCGCCGATTAGATACAGAGTTGCATGCGAATTTCGTCCGTATGATTTAGTGGTTAAGTGTTAAAGTTTATAGACTAGGTGTAGAGGCAGCAATTTGATTTTTTGTCTTTTGAATATGTCATTTGAACGTGATACATTAAGTTCCAGTTGGTAGATCATTGAGACACACTCACGATTTTAATGAAAATGCAGGACAATCTGCAAACAATTTCCAACACGGTTTGCAGTATGGTTTATTCAGTACTCAACAATATAAAACAAAATAAAGCAAACGATCTCCTACATAACAGTTTCCTACCTACACATAAAACAAACGGGGCAATTTACGTTGATCAAATCCTCCCTTCCTTACAGTTATGTGCATAAGCATTTCCAGTTTAAACGACTTATGCCTCACAATTAGACATAAAATAACCGAATAAAAACTTAAACATACAAATTACAATATCGTGACATGTGATGACTAGACACTAGCCAACCAAACACAAAATCAGCAACAATATAATAACACAACTAAACTCGAAAGTCAGCTATCAAGGCCCGATGAAATGAAAAAACGAAGTATCACAATTATGTTATACACATGTCATAACACAGTTCCTCATCGTGCATATCAAGATCCCAAAAGCCCAAATCTATAACTGTGTTGTATATGATGACTGAATAGTATGATTACACCTCCAAGTTAAAGGCGCATTTCGACAGTATGACCGAACTAAGGACACATAATAAAAACAATATCATCCATATTAGCGTATTCATTACATCACAACTATACAAGATGGACTATATAAGAAAAGTATAATATACAGAACAAAATATACAATACTACACCATCTCGCAGTTTAATTAACGTTCTGAAAAGCACAATTATCCATAAATAGCAAAATACGCATTTGTTTGCATGGTTCAGCATATTGTAACTACTACTTATTTTCCCTCGCTCGCGGAATTGTCCACGGGAACATAGTCCAATAATGTAACAATTCGATACAAAATTTACATTGTTTTATAAAGTATTCGATAGTGCTTCAAAATTATCTATTACTGTCCTGTCCATGTTTTTACTTTTCTAAATTGGATTGCCAAATTACCGCCGATATGTCCATTTAATACAAGAAGGGGTGCACTTCCACCTTTTAAATAAAAGGCTTCCTACTGAAAAAGGCGTGTATGTTCGTAGATATCAACGAAACAGTTTCACATAATGACATGCGTCGTCCACATGTAATAAAAATATGGCTTTGAATAAAAAAGGCATACTAACATTACAATAAAACCATTAAATGTAAGGTATACTGCAAAGTATATGAAATTCCGCCTTGTCCGTGATCGCTGTAATTTAACCCATGTGACAAATATATGATTTACAGAGTTTTGATAATCTATTTTAAACGTCATATACCAACTGCGAAATTATTTGAGAAGTGTACATACACGACTAAAATATGATATCTAAGAGGATCATTTCATCGTCACATTGGCCAATAATGACTGTATTCGCGATCTTACAGTAATACACCGAACGTGGTGGTTTTAATACAATTGCCTCGGCTTCCAATACTGAAAGCGGTCGCATTCCTTGGAAATCCAATTGTATGTTATTGTCGGACTTCAATCCACAAACAAGTATTTGTCCGTAACATGCAACGTGGACATAACACGGTCCACGTAGCTCTGGACATGTTAACGTTGAAAGAGGAGTCCCGTCCTTGGAAAGTGTAATGACCTCATCGCTGTCGTAGCTGGTTACGTATATTCGGTTTCCATCGACAGACACTCCACAGCTGAAGACTGAAAATATGGGTTGTATACTGAAATGCATATCTAATGCCTAGGTTTCTTTGCCATGTCTTTTTATTAAAACGATTGTTTTATTATAATTTTATTGAGCTTATTTGTATTATTCTCTTAAAATAAAGCCTTACTGCCGTCACTGTTTCAGTGAGTTTGTATGTTCTATATATGCCGGCAAATACCCGAAACAGAAAACAAAGTGTATGTCTTTATCGTAAACTTCATTTAACAGTTTAATTTTTGTTGAATGTTGGTAGTTACTTAGTTTGTTTCTGGCCCGAAGGCCAACTTTCTTTATATTCGCCTTGTTATGTATTAAAACGCATACGTGATTCGTAAGTAATAGGAAAATCACAGAAATGATGATTATTAACAAGCTTTCTATTAGCATCAACGTTCTGATTACTGCTGATTAGCCAACGCAAGACACCGGTAGGCGGTTAATCTGCATAATACGTATTAAATTTAAAAATCATCTCACATATTCGATTTTATGTTCGCGGTATATACGGGATTGTACCGCGCAGCTTAACAGCATATTTATTGTTGGATATACTTTTACTCTAATCACTTAATAAATTCTAAATTCTGACCCACGGAATGTAGCATGTGTTATATTTAAACCTCTAAAAGTCTCAGAGAGGCGTTCAATTCCAAAGTCCATAAATTAATGTGTCTGCTAAACGATTTGATATCTCGTAAGAAAAACAACTAATCAACTTAAATAATGTAATACTCGTTTGTTCGAGGGTTGAGTTATCGTTGTATGTTTTTGCACGCGACATTGTTTACATTGGTAAAAAATAAAAATCAATGCAATGTGTAGCAGTTGTCTAAGTTTTCTTAATAAGAACAACTAATAAGTATTTAATAATCACGTGTTAAACCAATTAGAGAACCATTAGGTGACGATGTAATATATTTTGAAATCCAACCAGTGATTTCAAACAAGAAGACTTTTAAACTTCTGAATATAGCCATTACATTTTTTTTTTATAAATGTGCGCCCCTTTAGCATGGTCATTGACTGCAATCATGTACATTCATTCGATTTAGTGTGTCAATTGATATACCGGTGTCAATTTATGACTGGCTAGATTTTTTACATACACCCATATTTCAATAACGTCCCTGTTTCAGTTCAACTTGAAGGTGCTTAGCCTTTCAGTTGCATATATATTTTGTCACCATATTGACATATTTAATTTCATAATGACTGAAGAGCATTGAATTTTAGCAAATTATTATTCGTCGCATTGCCATCATTTACTACATCATTATTATAATCATACGTTTTTAAACAACGTCATCATTGTCTTTACTATCGTCACAATTATCGTACCATCATCACCATCGTCATTCTCACCATCGCCATTGTTTACTAGCAATAAACTAATAATTGAAAACCTAACCGTCACATTACGAAATACATAATCAACGTCATTATCGTAGTCAACCTCATCTCTGTCGTAATGGTGATCATAACCACCGTCATAATTAAAGTCATCTTCAATATCACAATGAACCATCATCACCAAAATATTCATTCGCACCGTCATTCTCGTCATCGTTTTCATTCGCATCACTGTCATTGGCTCCAAAACAATCAACATTGTCTACATCAAATTACGACTCACGCCGTCAGAATCATGCACGTCGGCAACGTCATCCCTGTCCTCACGGTGTAGTCTCTGCCATATTCTCTGCCATTAACTATATTTCACTTCTAGCGACAGCTTGATCACTTTGTCACTGTTTCACAAAATATTGTCCCTGTGCATTCTTGTCTTAAACTAAAGGTGCTAGTTGTCAAGTTTATATTCATAAGGAAATTCGGCTTGTGTTTTCGTTTGTATATCTGAACTTTCTAAGACCCTGTTACATACTCGTTTTCTACTGTCACATCAGACGTATATCCATTCATCCTTATACCATCATTTATTTAACATCCTAATATATGTTCACACAAAACGTATCTTGGTTAGAGTATCATAATCCATGTACCTATGTATGCATGGTTTCGTTTCTAAATAAATACAAAGCGAATTGTGTGTGACGCTGATTGCGTCGGAGTTTACTAAAATGTCCAGTATAATTAACCTTCAGTCTTTGTTCGTATGTCTACATATTCACTCTAATAAAATGCAATCGATCGCATAAACAAGTGTTCATTAATGTGTGATTCGCTCGATCTCTGCAAACGACTTTAATTGTCACCAGGAATTGATGTAAATCTACGCTTTCGGTGCACACTTATACACCGTGCATTGATATGCGTACGCCGCTGTAACATGTGTTGGTGACTAACTTATTGCGCCTAAATTCAACACCAAGTAAGGGGTTGTCATCTTCTAAAATATAATTTTTAAAGCGAAAGTCAAAACAAAGCGGTTACTGATACAACCAGGTTTCTGCAATTTAAACGTGTTTATACACAACTAAAACTTCCCCGTTTACATTTAGAACGAATGCATGACGAATACTGGTATCCATTTCACATTGTGTTTTTGTGTCGACTTAAATGTGTAAACCACAAATAAATGAACGCACTCCTTTAATAGGCACTTCTTGCAACATATAGCAAACTGTAGCTCCCGTGGTATCACTTGTATATAAATTACATTTAGTTTTATCTACCGCGACATTAATTTCATTTTCAAATTATTTCATTTCATAAACACAGCTGCCATTATATATGTATCGATTATAGAAAAAACAATTACATGCTTAGAAGTGTGAGTGCTTTGTTTTCTATTGGCAGAAACATGTCACAGTGATGTATTATTATTAATTCGTGCGTAACTTTTTGTTTGTTTGTTTATTTGGATATTTTCGCCGTTTTTAACAGTATTTCAGTTATATCACGGCGGTCAGTAAACTCACACTTTTCCTGGGCAAGCTTAGCCGATTTAAGCGGTTTACCAGTACTAAGTGCACATACTTATGCCAGTATCCCCACACAAGTTATGTGGCCTGGCGGGTATTCGAACCCACGTTCCCCGCATTGAAGTCCAGCGCTCTCCCAACTGAGCCAGCTGGGCCCGGCTAAATGCGTGCGTGACAAGCGGTCACCAAACACAAAATAAAAATTAAACACTGCACAATACTAACCTCAAGTCCGTGGATTCATGTCCTGCGTGTGAAGCAGGAAGATTAGTGTGTTCAGACCATAGTCGTCTCCGTTTTATAAAATGGCCTAAATATCGAAGATGACATTTCCTATGAAGTGTGACAAAATAATACATGTAAATTCTATTTTAAGGCAGATAACTTTGCATTTACAACGTAGCGAGACGAACTAAATATGTACGACTAACAGATAGTAGACACCTTTTCTCTTAGTATGTTTTGTTCAGGGGGTTAAAAATAAAAACTAATAATATGTAATTTTGTACTTAGTTTTATTAATGTATCGATATCTTTGATAATGTAGACATCTAATAATCTAACAAGTATTCACATGTGCATTGAAAAAAGATTCACAATAATATAGCGTTACAATAATTCATCTAACAGTAAATAGTTTATAATTTCACAACTTAAATAAATTCATAGAGGCAATTGTCTTATAATATTGATATGCTAGTTGATTCAACTTATATAAAACCAGTGGATAGCACAACAGTAGTAAACCGCACCAAAAATCAGTTGCGTATAGTTTTTCTTGAGGTTCACATGAAGTCATACTTAACACGTATTTGAACATAATATTAAATGCATAAGTACATTCATAACATTTAATCATCTGAGGGTTTAAAAAATATCAAAATGGTACACTACAGTTCACTTGGGTAAAGTACAACACCTGCCTATATAAATGTTGTTTGAAAATGCATCTAAACCAACACATATACTGGTACATTAAGTATTTAAAACAAACAAAACACATCCGTTTTAAAGTAACCATTGCACAGTTTTCATGTATGCATGTAATAAGCAGCATAATTAGCAAAAATTCACATTTAATATGCTAAGATATTTTAAACACGCTTGTTTATTAAAAAACAATCAATTGTATAAATTTGTTCTAAACGAAAACCAGAATTACAGCACATCTGTTTCAAAGTTTATATATGATAAAATCGAATTTATCATTTGAATAGTCATTACAACAGCATTCTGTTACGTATATGAAACAAATCATCAACACGACTCCCGTCCATGATCATCCGAAGAAAGTCCTCCTTCAGTATCTCAATTATACGACTGGTTATAACCTGCATAATCATGTCTGACGTATCAACCACCCCGTACTCATAAAAGCATTGGATGCTTCTTTTCACGCACTCCAGGCGCAGAACCTCCAGTTCCGTTCTCCTCCGGTTGTACCACAGTAGTGGCTCCGGGTGAGAGATAATGGCTTGTCGTATCTAATTCAATCTCAGTATTATCCTCGGACCTTCGTTTATCATGTCCGTTATAGTCGCTACCCATGCACGCTGCTGCTTATCTTCCAAGCCACACGCTGCCATTAGATTTCTCTCTGGTATCATATAATATGGCAGCTGTCTCGTGGATAAAGCAGTTTTTAATTCTCTCAGTCCTGCAAGTAGCCAATTAAACAAACTTCGTTCGTGAAATAATGTAATTGGGTTTCTCTCCGCTAGCCACAGTACTATGTTCTTCAGCGAGAATGATGTTACCTCTTTGTTACGTGGCATCAGTACATCTTTAACAATCATCTTCAACATAACATATATTTTTGCTTGAGTTTCATTGAGAAAGCTCACCAGCTCATTCTCACCCGTGTTAAAGCAAATCCTCCATTCTACAGGAGTGACAAATGCTCCAATGGATACGACTTTCTGAACGATATCCGTCGATGGCCAATGACGAGATATGTCACCCCATCTTTGCAGGATGCTAGGGCAGTGACAGTGTAGTGCATAAACTGCGTCCACCTGCAAGCATCCACTAAGCGACAGTGGCAATGACGGACATGCACGATCATGACGCTCGTCGTCTTCGCCTATTATTATTATTATTATTATTATTATTATTATTACTATTATTATTAGTACTATAATTATTATTGTCATTCTTCTTATTATTATTATTATCATTATTACTATTATTATTATTATTAGTAGTAGTAGTATTTGTAGTAGTAGTAGCAGTAGTAGTAGCTGAAGCAGTAGCAGTAGCAGTAGCAGTAGTAGTAGAAGTAGAAGTAGCATTAGAAGTAGTAGTAGTAGTAGTAGTAGAAGTAGTAGCAGTAGTAAAAGCAGTAGCAGTAGCAGTAGTAGTAGTTGTTGCAGTAGCAGTAGCAGTAGCAGTAGTAGTAGTCGTAGTAGTAGTAGTACTTGAAGTAGCAGTAGCAGTAGCAATTGCAGTGGTAATGCTATAATTATCATTAGAATTAGTTGCAGTGGTATTAGTGATAGTAGTAGTAGTAGTAGCAGTAGTAGTAGTAGTAGTAGTAGTATTAGTAGTACTAGTAGAAGTAGTTGTAGTAGTAGTAGTAGTAGTAGTAGTAGTAGTAGTAGTAGTAGTAGTAGTAGCAGTAGTAATAGGAGTAGTAGCAGTAGTAGGAGCAGCAGCAGTAATCGTAGCGGTAGTAGTAGTAGTAGTAGTAGTAGTAGTAGTAGTAGTAGTAGTAGTAGTAGTAGTAGTAGTAGTAGTAGTAGTAGTAGTAGTAGTAGTAGAAGTAGTATTGCATAAAGATAATGACTTTTTTGAAGTAGATCGTAAGTGCCACAATAGGGTGCCACATCTTCCGATGGAGGTCCTGCTGTATATTGTGGTCCATCCTGTGATCTAATGTATATACAAATGTGTATTGTAAAGCTAAACGGATCATGATATCAAGCCTGATTCAGCTATCATCTTTGCATTGTAGATCGCAACAAACAATGATGACTCGTTCGTTCATTCTCCACTACACGGGGTAGCGATTTAGTTCTTTTATAAAACGAGTGCTGGTTTTATACCGCTTAATTACGTTTGGTACGAGGTATTTCCACGCAGGTGATCAAGCATTAGCTCTGGTCAGCTAAATTCAGGAATGATACCTGACAAGAATCGCTCGAAAAACAATCCTGCTATAATGAAATCTTCCGGTCCATTTGTACCTATTAACCGGATGGTAATTTACAGGCAGATCAGGTCGTAATCATTATAGATTTAATAAACATGTGATTGTGTATACAATACATACGAAAAGTGTGATAGTTATGGTTTTAGCAATAAATAGTACACTTACTACTACTTCGGGCTTTGCAATATCTTCAAAAAACTTCGCTTTACAATAGAGATCAGTTTGACGATGCCGTTTGTTTATCGTGATCGGAGACCTCACACCGTTTGTAGTATTGTCTTTTGACGTAAAATTCATTAGACTTTCTTTCTGTTTAACGTCTTGTTCATTTGTCATTGGGCGGATATTTATCAGTTTTGCATCCTCTGTTCCCTTACTAGTCGGTGTGAAAATGTTACCATCTTCAATTTGTCTTTGATGTTCGTTCTCCGTATTCTGGTTACTAGCTTGATTATGTGAGTCTATAGTATTATCGTAAATACCACCGTTTCAACTATCTGCATTAATTTCACAGTCACTTGGAATTAAAAAAGATGTCATTTCAAGCTGCAAGGATATATTTGTGTCTTTATTGTTATAATCTTCGAGGACATCATCAACATCAGACATGTTGATTCGGTATAATAAAGGTCTGAGCAGCCCTATTACAAAATCGGTTCTGCGGGTGAGCATTGATACCACAAATGTAAAGTTGATTGCCTATTAGATGCGTACCTTCTACACCCATCTCTTGTTGCTGTGAATCTATCAAGAGTAAAATAAAACGTGCAACCAAACAGTTGTTTTGGCAGTTTACATACATGCATATTTAGGTAATATCGTCACTTATCAATAACAAATAACTAACCCGCTGATGTAGAGTTTTATGATAATCAATTAGCAACACTTACAAATGGTGAAAAGTTCCGACACAGCTAAGAATGCAAATAAATGCATTAAATTGAAATATGTATAAATGACATTAAATTGCATCTGCATCGTTCACATAATGTATTGCCTTTTTATGTGACAATGAGAAATGTACACATGTATATACTTTCATGTTTGTTCATGATATGCAAGTTTTACTTGTATTTCAGAAATATGTAATGTATTCTGATTCCCAACAATGTTCGTTAATTCATCAAAAACAAAACACCCTGAATAATCAAATGATCAGCACGATTTATGTATAATTCTATTGTTTTATCCAATCATCGGTATGCTATCATGTTTACCAATTTAAATGTTGTACATTTTGTGTTATACTTGATATTTGGTTTAACCAAAAACGGGGCTGAATTTACGGATATTCTGTTGTTTAAAAAACAATCAAAACTGTGTTATACGGGAAATGCTACTGATTTACTATAAATTAAAGTCCGGAGTCTATCAGCAAGAACATGGCTTATTTCTCGTGGTCGATGAGATCGTACAGTAGGAATATTTGAATACAATATTTGTGTTAATATCACAATACCGCCTGCATATGGTTTTGCAGGATGCCACTGGTAAACCCCCATGTGAAGGTCAAATTTCAAATAGGTGCACTTATTATATATCTCAATTATTTAAACTTCAAAACTGAAGAGAAAACATGCTGATATATTTAGCTCTTGATACATATACTGGACGTGCAGTGATTAGAAATGTATAATGTCCGTTTAAGGTGGGCGGGGTAAAATGACCTCATGACGTAAAAATCGCAATACTGTCAAAGTGATGAAGGCAGATGCATTTAAAGTTTTACAACAAACACTATTTGTTATAAGAATTGGCGTTAGAATAACACTATATTTATGTAAATAAGCATATTACAATATTCACAGTGTATAGCTTAATCCAAACAAATGTTTAATAAATTTAATAAATTTAATACATTCCTTCGTTTAAGGCTATCCTTCTAAGTTGTTTTTACAAAATGTTTTATATTTTTAGGAAACCTGTTTATAAGCTATAAAGTAAACAGCCAACAGTTATAATAATTATTTTCTTTTATAATAAGCGGGTCAGGATGATACTTTGTCACTCTAAACACTCTATTTAAGTTTGTTTTCCAGAATATAATACGAGTTTTGTTATACAACAATATACTTTTATCAGTGTTTGATATTTTATGAAATAAGTGAAACAGAATTTTGCAAATTAACTACATCTAATTAACTACATCTTAAATTAAGTTGACATTTAAACAGCGGATGGTAATCAGGTTTACTCTCTTGGTGATGTCTCTGGAGTCTCATTATTCATATATCTAGTTAAATCTAACTGGTAAATATTGATTGCCAGTGTATGCAATAGAACATGCATTGATAAAATAGTTTATATACATATATAGATAGTAGCAAATATCAATTTCGATAGAAGACATCTTTAAGTTCATGTGCGAATTGTACCACACCCGATTTGAACAGTTCTTGTAGACGTATATAATTACAAAAGTAATATCAATGTAAGTAGCTAGGAGTTGGGTGTTTCATCCCATCTTATAACAATTTGAGTATTTGATTAACAAAAAAAGAAGAATATGTGTCATACGTTTCGTCCATAGATGACTTGTTGAATGAAACAAGTTTTGTTTTGCCTATATCGTTGACATTTATGAAAATGCAAATTACCTGATTTACGCATAGTCATTACTTGTAAAAGGACAGTGCATAAGGACAGCGCATTACCTTCAATTGGGATACCATTTGGGCTATTCTATTCCCAAAACTGTTAAAGATTTCACCTGTTTCAAGTTGAGATATAATAATATGCACTTAGTTGACGTTTTACATACTTACGATAAAACAATGCAGAATCAAATGTGGCGTCTGGCAGTTTCACATTACATATACATCAAACATAGCATATATCATTGCTGCCAATTCCTACTTAACGATGCAATGGCCTGACAGCTTTTCTCCCATTGGACTTAAGCCTATTACATAGTTGGTATATAATACACTTTTCACAAATCAGTGTACTATTGCAATTAAAAATAAATATGAAAATCCTGTATTGAACATACGACGTATTTAGGAATGTTATACACCAATATATATTGTATCACATTTGATCATTGTCAGGTCATGACTATGTTTGTCGTGATTAAAAATTATTATACCATCACTAGAAATGTATTTCTAAAGGTTCATGGACATAGGATAGTGTTTTACGCACTGAATGTCGTTTTCCGTTGAGCTCGCGGCGTTAATTCCACCTGCAAAAACACTCTGTCACTGTTCACACTTGGATCATCTGAAAAATAAAGTCCAACCGGGGCAGAATTTTTAAAAGTATGTAAATACCCACGTCAGTGTAAACATCGGCCTCTATAAACAAAAGAAAACACATAATAAAATTCAATACAAATATAATTAAGCGGCAACGATACAGTAAGAGTGGCACTATTTTACGACCACAACAGTGATCGACAATTTTGGAATCATAAAGACGTCATATTTTTGACGTCATAATACCAAAAAAATGTGACGCTTCAACATATCTCTCTTTTTTATTTATCGTTCAAAAACATGAAATAAAATGACAATTTGTTTAATACAGTGTAAGATCGTATTTTATTTCATGAGTGGACATAAAAACTAGATATTTTCACTCGTGGATAGGAGTGGTCATTGTTTCTATGACCACTCATGAAATAAAATACCATCTTACACTGCATGAAACAAATATCCTCTATATCATGGTAGGGATGCTATATATAAAGTGTTATATAATTCCCTACTGATAATTTACAGGAGAATAACTGCTTGAAAATCATCAGACCAAAACAACCTGACACAATGCTTATGTCAACCCTAATGAGATGCTGCACATAAAGTGTCATTGAATTTTGAGTCAAAAATTCCAGAGATCTCGCGCGGAAACGAAAGAATGACAGACATGGAATATGACGGATAATATTGTCGGGGAAATTCACTCGGACAAACTAAACGGCAGTGGAATTAGAAGTCGGACGGACGGACAAAACGAATAATAGATGCTCCCCTAAAGGAAAACATAATAAACGAAGTCGTCACATGTCCGTAATAGTTAACATTAGGTCGTCCTTACAGCAGTAACAGCGTCGTCTCGAGACCGTCACATTTTGACTTTCAAAATAAGCTATAATAATTATTTAAAACAAGTAATACACTTGCCAATGAGCTTAAAATGTATAATCATACATCTTTCTGGGACTTTAATAAAGTTTGTAGATATTTTAAGCACATGTTTTCGCTATTATAAATACAATATCTACGCATGCGTCTTTGGAGCATTATGTTGTCAATTAATTCACATACTGAAATGTATAATATTCCTCATATTTTATGTACACTGATATTTCAGTACATAGTCCCAACAGTAAAATGCACAAAATGCTAAACAATTGAACATAATAAACACCTTATTTCGGTAGACATCGATAACCTTCATTTAAAATTATATATCCAGAACAACATCGTGATGATTGCCGATTTGCGTATGTACGTATTTTATAGTCGTTCCTAATTTTACGTGACATGATTAGAATGATAAGACTATGTCTGAAAACATTATGAATTGCGCATGCAGACACTAAGGCGTAATTAATTTAAAGGGGAGGCATCGAGGTCAACGTTGACAATATAAGCATCATATTCCCCTTACATATTAGTAAGTTTAAAGCAAATATAATTACCCTATCTCTTTAAACCGTTCACCCACAATGTTTTAAACGTAATTAACAATATATCGGGCGCCCGAAAAGGTGTAGTAGTAGTAAAAATGATATTAATGACTTTTTCATGGTTCAATCGTTACATCTACGCAATACAAAACTTGTATTGCGTAGGGATGTTTCCATTGAATAACGCAATTTTACAGAGGCAAGTTTAAAATTAGTGTTTGTCTTTGTATATACAATTGTCTTATCGAGTCATTGAATAAACGGTTACTAATTGAAAAACAAATATGAAAAAGAAAACAACAACGACAACAGAGCATTGTCTTGTTTAAATGTATGCATTTATGTATGCGAAGTATAGATGATGCTTCCCTTTAACTGAGACATTTAAAGTCCTTTCAACGCCTGCTGCTTCTGCTACTACTACTACTTCTACTACTGTTACTACTACTACTGCTACTAATGCTACTGCTGCCGTATTTCTCTGACACGCACAGCAACAACTCGTTGACGTTTTTTCCATGTGTTTTACTCCAAGTCGCCTTTTGTTCAATTTAAGACAATATCCCCTCAAGCTACGAGAAATGTGAAATGACTTTAATCAAGTGATTTATATTTCAGACGCGACACTCATTTATATTACTGGGATAAGTGGCTTGATCTTTGCCCAACAAGTAAGGATTGTTTAACACTTCACAATGCAAAAGCTCCCTTTTATGTTTTTTTAACAAAAATTGAAAGTACATTATCAACAAGTGTCCAGTATTTTCGCTGTATAAACTTCCCTATTCCATGATTTCGATTTGTTTACGTTATCATCAATTTGTGTTACAATTTAATTTATTAATTGCTTAATGTACCAGTACTATGTACGATCGACATGCGCAAACTGCAACGTTATGAACTATACATTATGTTCCGATATTCAACTAGGCCTTTGAGTTCTTGATATTGCTTTGATTATGTGTAAAACAGTATCCGTATTTAAATGCACTGCATATTTGTGAAAAAAACAATTCATGTGTGGATAACTTAAAAAACAACATTACTATTTATTATGTGTTTGGTCTAGGCGAAATACTTCCATGTCAATCATTATTATATACCACCTGGTCGTTATATGTATTAAGTTATGTCGGTATGGTGTTTGATAACTTGAGATTCACTCGAGAACATACATGCGATAGAAGTATAATGTTACCCTTTGTACAGTGTGTGATTTGCCAATTTGGGAATCATGAGATCCCATACACGCACAAACTCTATAGAACTTTCCTAAAATATGTGTCGCAGACACGGCTCCAGTTTCCTAAAACATGTGTCGCAGACACGGCTCCAGTTTCCTAAAACATGTGTCGCAGACACGGCTCCAGTTTCCTTTCAAAATCTTTCCAGAGGTATAACTACGCGGTGTTAAGTGTCAACGTCATTATCAGTATAATCTACGGTTTTTAAAGGTTGATAAAACGAGTTAAGTCATACGTGTGCCCTTGAATAATTTCAATTAGTTATATCAATGTATTGATTCTTCTATTATTTTGTAAATGGAACTAACAGTTATACATCTGATAAAATTAGAACTAGTTATACCTCTTATAACATTGGACGTAGAAAACAGATCCTTTATAATGCAATATTATTAGCATGTCAATAGATGTGTAACCAACGTATGAATTAACAGCTCCGTGGTTTTCGTTTCAATGACCATCCAGAGCTACGGAGCGCAGTCCACCGAATCGTAACCAACTACTATGAGACTTTGTACTGTCGTGTATTTGATAGATGGGCGGAATATGGAAAGCCAGGGCTGTCTTATACCGTGCTCTTTTGTTCAATTAATACAACCGTTTGGGTAGTATATGCATTCATTTATACTATATATTAAAAGAACAGTGAAAACATATTGAACGGAATCACCGGTGTATGAAACCAATGTACCTTTATATAGATTCGATCTAATATATTGACGAAATTAATTCATATTCATTGCATCAGCGATGGCTTTCAATAGTGGAACGCCACAGAACGTGCGTCGCTGCTAATGGGCTCTCTTTTAGATATTATCATCATGCCCGACGAGCAACACTGGAAATACATGTTTAATGCAGATCAGTTCATTCCGATATCATCCTGTATATCTTATACTCTTACCGTGTTTCTCTGACACGAACACTTTTCCTTCTTCCGTGTATTTGTTCCCGACTTGTGTCAGTGAAATAACGTTGGCCTAGTGAACACTTATTGAGTCACAACACCAATTTGTATTGCTGACGTAAGTGGTGTTTTCTACGCCCAGCAAGTTAGGATTGTTTGTCACTTGACAAGGCGCTCACACACATACTGCATACGTATCTCCGTAAAGTGAGTCTTCCATCAACACGTTTATATTAAGAAATAAGAAATAACACGTGTTACATGTTTTAGATTTCTATATTTCAATATTAGTTTTCCGGTTACCATCTAATTAATAAGTTGCCCGTTGAGTCTTAACATTATTCATAACGAGTTGCGCAAAATGCGACGTTTCAAACTATAGATGCTGTTTCGCTATTGTGATAGGCCTTACTGTAGAGTTCATTATATGGCTCTGTTAAATATGTGCTGAAAGTAGGAAATGTAGTAGTAACTGTATTGTTAATGCAATGAATATGTGTTATGATACAGTCACATACATGTTTTTCATTTTTTTCGTTTTTTGAACGTTCCATGTATTATATCCATAGAGCTAAAGTTGTCACAGAGTGTTATAGAGGGCATTTAAGTAAATATTACATCATGTTTTTGATGTGGTTGGTATGTCTACCTGATAATTATATGTCGAACACTAAGATAGTTATCATTCTTTCTTATTGAGAATACCGTTATAATCTCACCGATATGTTTATTTGATGCTCAGTATCACTGTACATAAGAGACACATGAAAACAATGCACAACTACACTCTGTTTAACCCAATAACCCGAGATGTAAGTAGGCACCAAGCAACATGACAATAAGTATAATACAAGATACATTGTGCACAGTTGCACAGAGATTTAAGATACTTCAGGCCGCATTCTTCTCCATAATATGAATAATATATTAAAATAAATTCGGATAAAATATCTGATTGAGTTGCCAACTAAAATACGAGTTAGATCACTTCGTTTCAAAAATTTCATTTCAATTACAACTTAAAAGTGACACTATACAAAAGAATCTTGAAATGAAATTACGAAATGTAAGTGTATACATATATAATAAAGTTATACATTTTATATTTGTTCAGTAATTAGTCTAAATTAATTTAATTTTGCAAGGTTATTGTAATGCTGTAGTGTAGTGTCCTTTTGAAATCAAAACGAAATGTTTTAGCTTACCTTGTATGGAAATACTTGAATAGATTGAAAAATTGATAACGATAACCCGTGTGTCATTTAATTTCGTTTGAACACATGGCATATGTATGTAATGCGCATTTGATAGAGTTTCAGTCCAATAAATATGAATGTCTATTAAATAAAATAGCGCATAAGAAACTCCATTAAATTCACACATTATGCGTTAAAGAAGTAAATCGTGTATGTCGCTTAAAAACAACAATGTATTATATTAACATATTTACGGAACAATTTGAATTTATTTTGGAGATGTTCTCTTATTTATCCACCGTAAACAGAAACACATCACTAAAGCGTCTAGAGGTTGGAGGGGGGGGGGTTACATGTCGACCTGTTCGAGTTACATAGTGTCATTGTCGATATATTTTGATAAATATTTTATTTTCGTTTTCTTATTAAGTATCAATTACAATTTGATCATTCAATAATTATTTTGTTATAAAACTTTTATTAAAAAAACGTTTCAGTTAGTACTCAGTCTAACAGCATAATGGGCCTTTAAACTTGCTGTAAAGACACAGTTTTGAATTTGGCCACTAGTTTTTCAAACTGTCGTGTTTCAATAAGTTGTTGAACATGCATTGAGTGGCTCTATTAATTATCACATTCGGTGTTGCACTTTAGACAAAGTCTTAGTCTTTAGACAAAGTTTAACTGCTCGTTTCTGTTCAAGTTGCCTCATGGTCTTTCAAACGAGCCTCTCTTTACGATATTTGGGATGCGTGTAAGTAAGTGCAGTGTTTACAGGGCCATACATTTAGGTCGTCCAGGTTTAAAGTTGCATTGCGTGCAATACAACTTAGGATTATCTCACGTATACTCTGAATATGCTCTTTTCTTTTAGAAACACATCCGCGCGTTAACAGTGATCAAGCCATTTAAGTCATTGATGGCACGTATATTTATCAATCAAAGCAACAATTTTCAGTTCCAGCGAAGTTCATTTAGCTTAAAAAATGAAGGTCACTTGTGCAAACGATGGTTACTGTAACCTCTGCCGGATACATACATGTTAACTTATAACATATACACGAAGGTACATTAACTGAGTAAATAATAAGTTATTAAGTAAAACGGCACAAGGTTAGTATTGGTTATAATTTGTACAAAATATGAATTTCAGTTACCAAACGATATATTTAGTTAAATAAAAAACATGGATTTTTTTATAAACATTTACTACAGTACTTTCTGATTTCAATTGCAGTGAGTTTGGATTCACTAATATACAAACATGCATCTGTGTTAAACGATTACTAGTACTGACATTCGGGCTACTTTAGTCGTTGTTTGCAGCGAGATAGTAAATGTATTTCCCGCCGTTTGAATTGATAAATTAGGCGGACATGATTTCCGTTATTGAATAAAATCCCAGTTGTTAACACCAACTTGTTATGGTCGGTCCTGACCAATCTTTGTTCAGATAGTTGTCTTTTGGTTCGTGTACGATACGGACATATTGAAGACAAAATCAGGTCAAATTATTGGCTTCTGCATTATGTTTTTGGGCAGTTATGTTTATGTTGTTATGGTATTGCTGAGATGTTTATTTACTTGCTTGTCTGTCAGTATAGTCCAAACGCAGTAATGCATAATATATGTGTTATTATATATTGTGTTTATGTTATTCAATGGGATAATTGTTACAGAGCATTTCTTATGAATCAATACGTCTTCTGTCAAACAGCATCCCATATATCTGGTTCTAGTATCGGTGGCCTATACAGTCATACTTTTTTTTATCATATTGATCATTCCGGCATTTATGAAATAACACTTAAAGCTACAATGTGTGTTTTACAAAATTCAGTTAAACCTAGTGTAAATGTCATGAAAAAGCATCATTATGAACACAAAATGGACATTTATCTTGTACTTAACATATCTTATGTTTTACTTTTCTTAAGTCGACCTTTAACTTTCCGTAGTTTTATCAGGTCTAGCAGTTCTAGCAAGCATTTAAATATGTGTTCTTGTTAGTGAACATATGTGTCAAGGCTCTAAAAGAGGAACATTAACAGGAAATATCCCAAAATGCACGTTTAGCTTGTATTGTACGTCTTTTGTCTTATAAATGTCATTTCTTGTAAATTTTTTCTTAGTGTATCCTTTTTATATTTGGAAAGAAATTAAATAATATTACTAAATATTCTTAACTTCCTTTGTATCTTATCGGTGAATCAAATCAGAGAAAAGTAAATGTCAACTCACGACAAATCAGATGATTAAGTTTTGGGCCTAATTTATTTTAAACATTTTGTTGTTAAATGAACTATTTTAGATAGGTAAACACTAACAACCTAAGACACATAAATTGCATCTAAATTAACATTGCTTAATGTACAACACGCGGTCGACCTGATTACGACACAAATTGTTTTCATTTGGTTTGTCGTTTGTTCTGTTATTTTAGTTAAAAATGTGATAATGATATTTAAATTCACCAAAATGCTGATGACATGTTTTTCAAAGCTTGAGGCTTATTGTAACACCACCACATTTCATTCTACTTTCATACGAATACATGCAAACACAAATAAGCGCTGGATTTTTAGAAACTGATTATATGAATATTTCCCTGCAAACAGTTGAATTTAAATATAAAAAAAACATGTCGCAACAAATAAACAACGCAAAACAATCGAACATCGCTTGAACGTGTAAATACAATACTCACAATTCACACATGTATATACAGATTATGCACATACAATCTTAATTTTACAATTTCAGTTGCAGAGCGTTAGCGTACAATAATACAAGTACTTTTTTTTCAATCGGACGACTTAAATAATTGTCAATACGTTAACATTATAAAAAGTAACTCGGCCACAGTAATTATAATGTACGTGACTATATCATAAGTAAATTCAACATCAGCTTAACATTATTTCATATACCTGGGTCGCATCATTTACAGAACGTCCTTGTGTGCGCATCTCCTGAAGTACCTTGCTCTGTATTTCAGTCAGACGTGTTGTAGTTCCTGAATTAATATATTTGCCTGAAGAGTTAACCCGTTTTCATCTCCGTTTCTATGCTGGTCTCTCTTTATGAGTTCCAGTCCCAGTAACTCAAGCTCTGATTGTAGTTGTTCGCAGACTAACTAAAGGTACAGCTATTTCAAAGCCATACAGTCAAAAAGCTATTGTCCTAACAGCTTTAGGCCAGTCAGATTTGACTACGCGAAAGTAATAAGTGCCGTTTTGAATATCATTTAATTTGTCAAATGGTAATCATTACGATTATTAATTTGATTAGAACATGACAAGTTGGGAAAACTTAAGTCAACAACTTTCAATGTACGATCAAATTATGACTTTACACGCGGAATAATATAAGTAGTACCTTATGCGTCTTTAATGAAAATGACATAATTTGGTAACGAGGCGAGCCGAGAAGAAATATAGTCATTATAATCTGACAGATCGAATAATTTAGTTAGTTATCGCAGACTCATGTTAATGTTATTTGTTGTGTGGGGCATGATTTATGAGTGTATTATTTATCTTATTATTTACTTGGCCATTAATACTAACCGTAATAATAATAATAATAATGATAATAATAATAATAATAATAATAATAATAATAATAATAATAATAATAAACAAAGAACACAATGGGCATAGCAGTTTACCGATAATTACGCAGCACACTATCAATTGCGGTCGGTTACACTCATATCTGAAAACCACTCGGTAGTCAGTCGTGGTTCAATCCCTGACAGACGCACATTTCTCTACTCTTTTTTTACAGAATATAAAGGTATGCTGCACGAAATGCTTTATTAATTAGAAAAGGCATTTATAAAATATCATATAATATGAGTACATGTAAGTTCGTTTAAGTATTTTAAAGCATTACTAAATATTATCCCACAACACTTTTGATTATAAGGTTGAAAGCATGTTACACTATCTTCACATTTAGAAAATGGTTAATATTTTTAACATTTAGCATCTTGCTTGTTTTTGAAGCTTTAAATTGAAGTTTGTTCAACGCCATAGTTGTTTCGCTTCGACAGATTAATCTGCTGTCTTCCACAGAGATTGCCCGGTAATAAACTGATGGTCATCATTTTTCACTATATAGGTATATATCTATTCATAAGATGTGTCACTGGTTATGAAAATGTATTGTTAGAATGTCAGTATGTCATTAATATACGTGTGTAGCCAAACAAAAAAATACCACGATATTGAAAATCAGACACATAATTTGGTTCATAAAGTTTATGTTTTCCAGACAGAACATTTTTCATTTTCAATTAAAAGTTGTCTTAACAGGCCTGATAAATTCTTACTCGCACACGGTATAAAGATGCTGTAAATGACGTTGTCTTGTTTTCGCACCTGTTAACGTTTTGATAAGTGACGTACTTTTTTACAATAGACATCACTTCATTCGCTGCACATTTGATAACAAATACAATTCAAAGCGCCATGTATGAGAAAACAGTAGCATAACTACACAATGGGTATATATATTTTAAAATCCGATTATTTTAAGAGGCAATAAATTATATATTTAACGCCTAATTGTGACCATATATATGTATAATGTTGACACAAATATTATAGTAAAACATTGAATGTAGGATTAATTAAAAGGATGTTATACGAATATTTTCGTTTAGTGTTTGACCTTTGGGAAGAAAAACATACATTACCATGTATATCACTTCGTGTTTGATGGTTCTGTCTAGTTAACCAGAATTTAATTCAGTGAAATATATTTTCTTTACGAAAGTACACTGAACTAGCGAAACTATCAAGATTTTCCGTTAAAAGACGTATATAACAAATCTATCTAAGGTGACATATGTCATTACCCTCTAATTACCTAGATTTGAAATGTCAACGGGTCGGGAATTTCATTTGAAAGTTATTATATGGTAATTAACCCATTTAAGCCTGTTGTCTACTTTTGTAGACATTGACAGTTAACAGTACACTGGTAATTAATTTGGAGCATAATTTTGATAATGATTGTTATTCTATTCTTGCTGTCCTGATAATCGTCAACTGGAATGTTTTTCTAGACAAAATGCAGACCACTACAGTATTTGCATTTTATTGGAGATGTGGTTAAGTGTTCCTTAAAATATTTTTGAAAATGGCTTATAGAAAAAGGTATGTAACATATACATTATATACATTTTATATACAACAATATAATTTTTTTTTACAATGTAATTATATTTCTGCTCATTTCATTTTAGATTTTGCAGAAATGTGTAACAAATATTTTATAACAGTTCATTTAAATTTTGTCTAAACAAGTAGACACCAGGATCAAATGGGTACGTTTTTCCATTTTGAGTAACATTATATATTTGTGATATTTGCAGAAGATATATGGTAAATGAAATCATATCAATGCTTGAGGATGAAGGTGATTTTTTGAAAAGGCAGACATACATGTTCTCCCACCCCACTGTAGATGAATTGACAGATAAAGATAGTGCAATCGCAAACGAAGATGTTGTTTTTACAATAACCTAAGTGGACGTCAGTTAGACCAACCAGCCATAGTTCGACATAGGGTGGAGAAGTAGTCATGGACCTGCTTTCGGAGATACAGAAAGATGATGCATATCACTTGACTTTTGATAACCTATTTACTTCTCTGAAACTTGTGGACCGGCTTACAGATATGGGAGTATCTTGAGAGGGACCATCCGAAATAGAAGATTGCCCATTCAAAATTGTGAAGGACATTGGGGAAAATACCAACAGGGAGCTATGATAAAAGGTATCACGCACACAAAGGTCTCATAGTGAATGACAACAATATAGTGAACGTGGTGTCGAATTGTCACGGGGTTGAGCCTCTGCAGCAATAATCATGGTGGTCAAAGCAGCCTAGAGCTAGGGTCCGTCTTCCGTAACCATGCCATATCTTTGTCATTATAACCAAACAATTGGGAGGTGTGGATACAATGGTCAAAAGCGTTAAAAGGTATTTATCTCTATCAGATCCAAAAAGTGGTTGTCGCCAGTGTTAATGTATTGCATAGATCGTGCGGTAAAACAGACATGGCACATTTACCGTGCTTCAGAGGCAGCAAGTATGCAACCATTAGATCTTTTAGGTGTCAGACGAGCCAGTGTCACTGTGCTGCTTGCCCAGGGACGTACCCCTGTAGTAAATCCAGGAAGGCCAAGAGGCCGGATGAGGCCACTGTCCAAAAGAATCCCTGACCACATCCGACTTGATGGAATAAATAATTATGCAGAGCCATAAAGAGAAGTGCATATTTAATTGTGTAAAATGAAATGCAGGACAATATCGATGGTTCAGCGCAACACTGTTCTAACTCAATTGTTTTACAAAAAATACATTTTTGTATTTTTGTAACTGGTTTGAATAGATACACAATATTAAAAATTCATTTCAACAAATTTCTTAAATTTGTGGCCAAACGGGGCCAGTTGGCATTTTGTTCTAGCTGTTTACTGTTGATTACTACTTGTTTTTACCGTTATATAGAGAATTTTTATATGGTTATATGAGTACAATCACAGTATTAATTTACTTTTGAAGCAAAAATAAATAAATTTGAACAATAATACTTATAAAAATAAATAATAATAATAATAATATCAAAAGTGGCAAATCCCATCGGTTTTAAAGTTTGCACAACCCCCATCATAAAAATGTCCAACACAGGAATAATAAAAATCAAACGGTTTAGTGATCATTTATATTTCCCTGTGCTCTCTGGTGTCAAAACAAATAAGTGCACAAAAAATGAAGGTGTATGTAGAAATTCGATGCATTTTATAATCAACGTGTTTAACAACAACACTCCAACCAAAAAAACAAACATTTAACATCAATTATATCACGAATAACACCATCCCACCAATAAATAATAGATGTTTCCAAAAATGTCAATCCTATGCAAATTAATGCGTAAATTTATCCAAGCATTGTACGTGGATATCACGTGATTAACGTTTAACCTATCTTACACGAAGGAGCACGTGGTACAAACCTTATGTGGTTGAGATATTTAATGAATGTAAACTAATCCGTTAACAACAGCTAGGGAGGATTTTAAAAAGTTAAAGGCAAAACCTGGGACGGGCTACTGTGCATTATAGGACGCGCGTGCGACATTGTTATGCAACAGGCCGCATTACACGTTGTTATTTATGGAGCAATTATTATCGGATACATTTTGTCTTAATTTAGATTGTAATTAATGAAATAATGTTTTGTAAGCATAATAACAGGAACATATTTACTCTAAATTTCTAGCAGTGAAATTGAAACGAGAATGCACTTTTGCGAATTTATTTTTCATACTATGTTTTCGTTTTGTTATTTTTTGCATCAAAACCAAATTTTAGATTGAGGACATTTAATTCATCAACGCCTAACATATTAAGTTGTGTTCTCGAAATGTTTGGAGAAATGTTAATACTAAAAATACAAGTGCTAATAAGTTTTAGCTGATTAAGTAAGGTCTAGTTAGAAGTGCCCATGGGTTGTATAAACTTTATAAGAAACGCACAATAATAACAGTAATAACATTACAAAGTCCCGGGCGCCATTCCATTATTTTCTCTGAAAGGTAGAGGATAGAGTATATATTACTCGCTGATAAAATCATGTAAATAAGGCAGACAACTTCATATCATCCGCATTCATTTAAATGGCGCACTCAGCGCAGTGATCTTCCTTCTGGTCAATTTAGAAAAGTATGGGCGACAACGTAGAGACTATTGTTGCATTAAAATCGAAGACCACATTTAAAAGGAATTATTGATTGTTTGGCGAATTAATCCTCATATAATTGTGTCAGTATTTCAAACAGAAATATTGCAGTTGTAGCAAATGTCATTAAACGCACATACAATTCTAAGCACTTTGTACTATTGAATAGTTGTCAACCATTTTCTATATAGTCTATGTAAATTGCAACACATGGATTATTGTTTACACCTCGCAGCATTCAATCTTTGTAAATGCAATTAAAAGTTCCATGTCTAGGAGCTTGTAAGAAGCTTATAGAGTCTGTCATAAATGTAGGCCGTCAACAAACTACTGTGTCCTGTTACTGCCATCGTAGTTTCGCAAATTCGACATGTGCTTATGAAAGGGCACCGACGTGCCGACACGATACGCCGACCCGCCGACTCTATACGCCGAAGCGCCGAGACGTTGGGTTATTCGGGCAAGGTCAAGGTGAAACAGACCAAGAGATGATACAAATACCCAAATAATTGTAAAACACTTGTCCGGGCAATAATGTTGCAACTATTAGACCTAGGTTCTTAAAACTTGATAGGTACGTTTGTCGTGACATATGGAGGATCCCGATTGATCATTTGGTCCTTGGGTCACAAAGTCTAGCCGACCAAATATTGTAAAAAAGACCCACTGCTGAATCTACACAACCATTGGGCCTATGTTTTTTACATTTAGAAGGTAGTCGGTTATGCCATATGGAAGATTCCTATCAATTGTGGAGGTCATCGGGTCACGGTCAAACAGACCATAAGATTATAGAAAACCACCCACTAATTGT
This sequence comes from Congeria kusceri, assembly GCA_027627225.1. Taxonomy (NCBI): domain Eukaryota; kingdom Metazoa; phylum Mollusca; class Bivalvia; order Myida; family Dreissenidae; genus Congeria; species Congeria kusceri. The sequence continues at coordinate 92,286,818 of CM051026.1, forward strand.
AAAAGCTTGCCGGGACAATACTTTTGTAACTTTGTCTGGGCAATAATTACAGAACACTAATGTTTAGGTTGTTTAAACATGATAGGTATGTTGGTCATGACTAGCAAAGGTTTTCTATTTATTTTAGAGTCCTTTGGTCAAAGGTCAATCTCAAACGGACCAATAGTAACTGTTGTAAAATCTGTTTCCTGGCAATGCCTATGGAAATCTTAGGTTCGTAAAAGTTGTTTGGTTGGTTATGACGACTACGTCATATGGTCAAAGGTCAATGTCAAACTGAACATAAGTTGAAACATAGTGCTATTTTACTTGTCATGATTGTATAGGGATATCTTTGGGCCTATAGGGAGCACATTGTAAACCTGTTTTACAAACAGTTCTTGTTATGTTCTAATTACTTTGTAAATTACATTTGACCCTTGATTTTATAGGTTTGCCATCATGCGACATGAAAAATAAGATATATAATTATTTTGATTGTCATGACGGAATGTGTACCTATCTGAGCATGTTAGGTTGAAAGTCTTTATATAACAATAAAATGATTTAATCGGACATATTAAACACACAAAACCCATCAAACTACCAAAATCACCCAATTCATGTACGTAGTCATGCGATTTTGCCTACTAAAAGTGTAAGCAAAATCATAGTAAATATAAATATAATGAAACGCCAGAGACATCACCACATGACCAGGAAAGAAACCCTTATAACCGCTGGTTCTGTATTCAGGCAAGAAACCAAAATAATAATGAAACAAAAACACAAACAAAGTCCTGATCTTTTTCTAGTATTTATTTTTTTTATTATTGAAGCAATCTACGGCTTCCACACACGCGCTCGCAAACATGCATTTACACGCAACGTAGGCATGCGCGCGCGCACACACGATCGAACACTTAGTGGCATTTTGATACATATTTTTTAATTAAAGTATTCTTAGTTTTAAAAATAAAGTTAATGTTATTTTGCTTCATGTCCATGTTTATGAAAAAAATATTTCCTCTATTTCCCGATAGAGCAATACACCTTTAACGCAATTGATAAATACTGTACTATAATCTCCAAAAGCAAATGTTTAATAACTTTAAATCAATAAAATAAATATCGGTTCTCATCTTGTTGTACCACCGTAGTTACTCCGCATGAGAGATAACGTCCTGTCGAATCTTTTGCAATCTCAGTATTATCCTCGGAACTTCATTTATGATATCCGCGATAGTTGTAACCATCGAGCGCAGTAATTTACAAAGTAAAGACCTCAGGATGCCATCAGGATTATCGCTGGTTTCTCTCTTGTATCATGTTGAATGGCAGCTGTCTTGTGGACATAGCAGTTTGCAGTATATGCAGTAAAACAATTCCTTTGGTCTTGTTCTCCGCTAACCATAATACTATACTATATTTTGAATTGTGTATGCTGTAATCTATTTCTTAAGCTGTTTTATTAAGTACTTAACCACCATAGTTAACATGACATATATTAAAAACCGAGTTTCGTTAAGATTGCTCACCAGTTCTTATCATCAGTATTGAAGCAAATCCCCCTATCTACTTGTTCCAATTCACTATTTGTAAACCCAAATGGAGTGACAAATGCTCCGATGGATACGACTTTCTCAACGATATCCGATGGTGGCCAATGACGAGGTCTGGCAGCCCATCTTTGTAAGATGCTGGGGCAGTGACCCCGTAGTGCATATACTAATTTCACATGTAATGTTTCAGCTGAACTCGACATTAAGATCCTGCACGTTTATGCCGCTCAGTGCCCGGTGGATGTTTAACGGCCGAGTACGCATTGACAAATGAATCACTGCTTCGAATAGTGCGTTCGGTACCATCATTGCACATACAATTGTACACGTTTTTGTGAATCCTTGTACCACGTCTTTCTTTAAGCAGTCTACAATGTCCAGGGCACATACTGGTGATTGATATAAATACAGTCGTTTCTCTTGGTAGTGTACCAGCATTAACACCATCTTCTAAACGAATAATATCTCTTCATACACACATTAGGTCCCTGTTTTAAGTGTCGCAAGGATATAATCACTTACACTTTAGTACATGTGGTACATACAATGAACAACTGCTCAATATGAAACATGAAATGTGAACTTTTGTGTAAAGATTCCATTCAAAACAGTTAATACATGTGTTCGAGATTCAGCTGTTTCAAAAAAGTTTAGTCTCGTTACACGACAGGAACGAAATCTCAGTTAATAGCTTTCAAAACAAACGTCATATGCAACAAATATAAATACAATTCATTACATTTTTTTCATTAATGAATATTGGTTATTGAGGCTTTATTGACGACCAATAAAGTTTCGAATAATCAAAGAAGTAATCACAGATTCTACAATAAACTCCCGATCACAGTGATCACATATTGACGCCGCGTTCATGAGTGCGCCACTTAACTGCGACAGTACATTCTGGGAGGTCATTGTGAACATGGAGAACTAATTCTGAATAATGCGGCATTTTATTTAAATTGGTCTATGGCATACATTTGTTTTGAGAAAAACTTGTAATAAAATGTAATAAAATGACTTATTAACAGATTTTTGTATTTAACAATTGTAATAACATATCTTCATTCAATACACTAAAGAATCTGAACTAATGATCCCAAATAAAGTAAAGTAAAGTAAAGTGTTTGTTTATTATAGTGTCACCCCTCGCGATTAAGGGCCAGCCCAAATAAATACTAAAAAAGCAACATAAAATTGAAATGTGCCTCAGCCGGGACCCGAACATACGACCTTTGGAGTAAACAGCTGTCACGCCAAGCACTGGGCAATGAGTACTTATATTCAATAATGTGTATTGTACGTTATATAAGATATATGTTGATGTTCTGTTGAGGCTGTTTCGCAATGACGACAAAATTATTACATAAGCTTTAAATGTGTATCCTATTTAACAAATGTTAATTCAAAAAACGATACATTCCTTCCTAACTTTGTATGGGTCACCAGTGTAACATCGTTTATTCATTTATGTGTTTTTCTTTTATGGAATTTTGATTTGAACATTGTTAATATGAACATTTGTGAATAGTTCCTTTTAAAATAAAGCAATAAAGCAAAAAAATACGGTTTCAGCGTATTTTATCCCGTTTACCGTATTGCCAAAAGCGTAGACAAAAATCGATATTTTATTCAAGGTTCAACGTTTACAATCGGCATAAACATATGTAAATTTCACAAAGAAAACACTATACATAAACAACTGTACTCACTGCTACACCAATATATACTACAATATATGTATCAACATTTTGTTAATCCGAAAAAAACACTTTGTCAGGCATGTACACTGTTTATCAATACATTATCTGTTTACATATCTGATTAGTGAACTCCATGCTAAACTGACTCGAACAACACTTGCACTACGTTTTGTATGTAATAGCATGCACATTTAAATAAAGTCATCCAGCATGCGCACAGATGCTACAAAACCAACTACTTTGGACATTTGTTTACTAAATCCAGGCTTGAATTATGCGACGATTTCATTCACAATATCAACGAACGTATATGTTTAAACAAAATAAACTACGTATACAAATTGTTTTACAATCCAAGAAGATGGCTGATACTTTGGTTTTTTACTTTGGTTTTGTCAATATACTACTATACTGAATACAAACAAAATATTTTGGAAATAGTGTTGTTCTTTTTTCAAAGCGGACCCTAGACCTTTAAAATAGTTGTTATGTCTCCATATAAATCAGCCTGTCATGTCAGGTTAAAAAATAACACACTATAAATTTGGTTCTTTGCAGAAAAAAATATTGTATTAGCATTTAATAATTAATACGAAACATACAATACTTTTATGAACAACAAAAGCGATCATGAATGCTATCCATAATGGTAACGGCCAAGGGCCAGAAATGTCGTTCAATGTATGGATATAATAAATCACGGTGTTAAAACGAATCGGTAACCTCTCCGTTAAATTTAACAAAAACACGTACCTTAACCTTTACCGTACCTGTACCTCTCCGTTGAAAATCAACATCAAAACTACCGGTAGGTCATTATCTCGTTAATTTAATACATTTTTATCCCTAAAATTCGAGTTTCATTGGTTTTACGGAACATCTTGGACATTGAACTGCTTATGTATCGTGTTTTCTATGAAATTTAAAGTGAACACAGTTGTCAACTCTGACTTACATTTGCTAATTTCATTGATTTATCTGTCGTAATTTCCGTTATTTAATTAAAAGCCAGTGTTTTAAGGACCAAACTTAGTTTATAAATAATTCCACGACGTATGTATGTTGTTACCGATAGCACAATTAGTAGACAAATGGTATAAATGCCTTAAACATGGGCCACGATGCATACTGTAAACGTTAATAAATTCGTCGGTATGAAATTTCGTGGTTTCCTTAAAAACGACAATTTCGTTGGTACTTGATTTCGTGGATTTCAAATTTTGAAAATAAAATACATCCTCAGTTCGACATCACAACTCCGTAAACTTCCATGTCCGACATTAAGCCAAGATTACGTAATCATGGTCTCCAAAAGATGTAATTAGAGATTTACTGGCAGTACCATGTACCAATTAAACAGTGAATTAATCGAATTTAAGTTTTAAAACATGTAAACAAGTGCCATTATTAACTGTAAATGAGTGATATAATAAAATATATTTCATGCGAATATCTATATGCGTTGTTGGAGCACCCTCTTACTTGTTCGTAAGTATTCAACCTTATGCAAGATAACAATGTAAACCAAGAGCGATCGGTGTGCAACATAAATAAACAATCTTTTGAAGAATATAGTACTTTACTTAACACATGCCTCCGTTACATGTTTTGCAATGGATGATACGTAAATACGGTCATCGATACACCGCGACTTACAACGTGAGTGTCCTAGTCAATGACACCAGCACTGATATGTAGATGATATTTGAGATGTGAGATTTTAATAAATCATATGTACATGTATTTTGTTATATATGACTGGATCACTAAGTAATCATGTGCCAACATATCTTTCAATTTGATTGGTGAATACATTCAGGTGACAAAGGCTTGAAATTGATGTAAAAGATAAAGGCAAGTCATCAGAGTGCATCTGCAAGGACGTTGTGTTTAATACAGACTGGACGCACAAAGTGATTTTAATATAAACTTGAACAGCATTTGTTTCTTGAAAAGAACTGTGTATAACTGTTAAGTGTATGACATCAAAGTGTTTTATTTTCTTTATTATGCACTCAGTGTATGAACAGTGTGTGCTCCGTACATTCATTGACATGAAACTGTCTAGTAAGTATAATATATTGAACACTTTTGTAAAATATTTCTGACGATGATATGTTTATTTGCTTTAGGATGTTTGTAGCATTGGCCAAATACGTATTATTTGTACAAATTATTATTTCTATAAACATAATATAATACGTCGGCTATCGGCAACCGAAAATGTATTCGGTGTGACACTGTCAGTGATATTAGCTTTGCTCTCAGACATCAGATATGTTTTCATTTAACTTTAATCTCAACTAATCGAAATCGAGCCACCTAACTCAGGGTATGTTTTTTATTCCACAGTTCAGTTAATTCGACACTTTTTAAGGTATTCACTTGAATGTTAGGACTTATCATTATCGTGAACTTGAATGTTGGGATTTATCATTATTGTGAACTTCGGCATCAGTTCTAAATTAAGTTGAACAAGTTTTCGTTACGTTCTCGTACTCACCAAATACAGTATAACATCAGTACCGTAAGAGAAGAATGGTGATTACCTTAAGTAGCTATCGGTAATATTGCAATGTTTTAGAACACCAAAGTCGCTACGTACGGCATTCAGTTCAGCGCCAAGGTTACTTTTTGGTATTATGTTATCTTAAAAACCGGATAACGGTAAGAGATTTATTTTATTCTACATAACATTGATACTATTAGAAACATTGATGATGAGATGCGACACAACGTGATTTATATTTATCCGTTACACGGTTTCTTGTTATATTCACATGCTGCTAGTTATGACGTGTAACATAAACCCGTTGGTGTTCTAGCTTGTTATATTCACATATTGCTAGATATGGCGTGTATAGTGTAACATACATCGGTTGATAAATCTAGCTAAACCGCGATATGTTTGCTAACAATGATCCAATGTTCATCAAATAAATAGACAGCCAATAATGTGTGACAAATAAGTAGCTGTATTTTACGCCATATACGACACAAACAAAACAGAATGGCATTGAAAGGAAGACGAACATTGTGTATCGCTCCGCGAATCCAACATCCCATGCGTGTCGTTTTCTGGTCCAACACATTTTACCTGTAGGCGTGTTTTTGGGAGTATGTATTTTTTTCTTTAATGAATGACCAATATTAATTACAGTTACAGTACACAGTTAGAATAAAAACAACAACAACAACAATGCTACTACAACAACAACAACAACAACATCTACTACTACTACTAACAACTACAACTACTTCTACTACTACTACTGATACTAACAGTTATAATAATAATAATAATAATAATAATAATAATAATAATAATAATAATAATAATAATAATAATAATGATAATAATAATAATAAAGGTGATAATAATAATAATAGTAAAATTATAATAAAAAAGCTTGCATTTATTTGCAATGAATTATTTACATTTGTTGAACATTATTTTATCGGGCTGTCTTTGATATACTTCCAAACGTTTTTATCTAGGGCAGCCTTGTTTATTCGTATTAAGACAACCCATTTATGCTCGTACGAGTTTAGTACTTTTGATTTCATTGAATTGCTTTTAAAATAGATTGTAGAATATCCGAAGATCTAAAACGAAATGGAGTAAACAAATGTAGGTCAACATCAATGTATTTGCTCTGCATTGAATTCTGATAACAGTGCACTAAATATATTATTGTCAAATATATGGCTCCCGTAATGTAAACACGTACACTGAAAATGAGGTCAATTAAATAAAATAAACGCGAGTGATCTGAGTAAATGTGATGTTTCAAATGGATGGATTATATTAAACGGATCACAGCAAGACAGACACGTAATGAACTTTTGTTAAATGTGCTTTAAAGGATAGTTCTAACCTTACTTTTCCCCCCGCTATTAATTCGCGCGGGTGGGGTATTATATCATTCGAATCTTCTAGATAGCAATCACAAACTTATCAAAAGCTGACAAACAAGTTCTATCCTGTCAGCCTGTTACCCGTTATGTGCTGTGAACTCGTCACGCATGACCAGGCCGTCTAATTGAAGATTAAGATTTTCATCGCTCCTAATAAACTGTTGAACAATTGTACGGCCACGGGAAATACCTGATAAAACTTAATAATAATGAGCAAAAGGCAACACTCATCCACAGCAAGTGAGAGCAATGCAGCCGATTCTAGTTTAATGGGATTACCCGTGTTCGAAACACCTGATTCAAATAAACAAAACAAGCAGAACAAAAGATTAATAAAAAATCGAAGATAGATCAAGAAAAACCAAATCAGAAAAGTATGACGGACTTCGTAAAAAGCGGTGCAACCAAAACGCCGATAGAGCAAACAGATTCATTAATAGGAAAACGCCTAGATGAAATTAGCTCTAAATTGTCAAATGTGCTGACAAAAAATGACACTTCATTAATCAAAACCATAATTAAGGAAACACTTGAGGAAATTAAAGAAAAGTTCCTTGGAAGTGTGTTAAAAAAACTAGAAATAATGGAAGGCAGCGTGTTCGAAAGCAAAAACGAAATAGATGCCTTAAAAACGACAATCAAAGAACAGAAGAGCGAGATAGATGCCCTGAAACAAAAGCAGCACGACACAGAGAGCAGTCACACACCCAGTCTAAACGATCTGGAACAATACGGACGAAGAAATAGCATCCGAATTTCTGGTCTCTCCAACGACTCGGATCAACAAACATCGATAGCTGTGGCCTACGAAACGGTATCTCTGTTAAGTCAAAAACTTGGCCTACAACTCAAAATCAAAGATATCGACGTTGCCCATCGTCTTGGAAAATATACATCGAATAAAAACAGACCAGTCATTGTGAAATTTGTCAGACGCCAAACAAAAATCGATATAATGAAACGTACGAAGCTTCTGAAAGGTACTGGAGTTTTCATAAACGAAGACCTAACAAAGATCAATGCAGAAGTTTTAGCATCATTACGTCTCAAAGAGCCTGAGCTGGTGGAGAGGGCCTGGTCCCGCGACGGAAAACTGTTCATACGCTACCGGGGACAAGAGCGCAACGAGCTAGTGTCATCCGAAAAATACAAATTCTGGCTGGCAAAGCCATGGCCAAACAAAAACCATGTCACACCCAAGACAACGTACGCCCGAAAAACGTCGAATGGCGGAAACTCAAGACCGGCCAACAAAACATAAACAATAGAACGGTGGCAATAACTCTAATCCCGGATATGGCACCCTTTCCTCTGTATACCGAACGTGTATTCTCCTATAGAAATGTTGTGGATTTTTTTGTTGTTGTTTTTTTGCAACTATTAAATATAACTGTTGTTTTGATAACTAATTAATGTAACTCTCAAAACACACACACACACACACAAACACGCACACACACACGCACGCACACGAACACACACGCGCATACAGACACACACACACGTACGCACGCACGCACGCACGTACACCCCCCCACACACACACACGCACACGCACACACACACATACATTAGCGCACAAGCGTGCATAGGTACCCGCATTTTGGAACGCACATATAACCACATGCGCAACAACCACCGAATAATATACAAACACATCCACATTCAACTATTTAAAGGTATTAATATTTCAAACAATTATGGGAAATATACAATATAACATAAATTATCTCACTATATAAAATGTGATTTTGTATATACTGGTATGTTGTAACCTTGTTCGGACTGATTACATCCTTTGAATTACTTCCCCTAGTCAAAATATTGCCATGATTTTTTTAACTTTTTACACATTTCCGCAATGAAAACAAATAGACAATACTGCAGAGACAAAGCCAAACAAATTACAAGGGAGTATAGATACATATTCTACATCAGTTACACAATAGTTGATTGTATGGTATTCTTGGATTATTTTTCTTTCCAGAAATGTGTTACGCTAAGGGATATTAAGTTATACTACTTGGTTAGTTCTTTTTTCCCATAAGAAATTTAATTGTAAGGTTTACTTGGATTACTTTTCTCTAGAAATGTGCTACGCTAAGGGATATTAATTTATATTACTTGGTTACTTCTTTTTTTCTCATAAAAAATTTCTACTTACACATATTACATATACATAGGTGCTAACACCAAATAAATAATAACTGTTTGTTATATTTTTGCATATTAAATCCATTTATTTATGTCTTTACATCACTGTACATATTTTTTAAACATGATCTCTACTTTCTTCGATTATTAATACTGTATAGAATAGAAATATCTTTATTATATAAATAATGCTTAAATTATTAACAATCAAGCTGATACACCAGATTACATAGATGTTAATAAAATGCCAAATATCACTATCTAGGTACATCAATCGCCCATTATCATCTTCCTGTTGAACACTTTAGAGTATGGTGATTTTATGCTCATACGTATATTTGGAAGCGGTAATGTGGGCGCATTGTTGATAGCACATGAAAACAATGTTTGTTGCTATAGCTTTTAAAGATCCATAATAAATTACTGACCTTATATTTTTCAGATCATTCTCTTCTTGCCATGGGGCCAGCCAACTATTGTACTGAGTTCATGCAGTACAATTGTATTTATTTAGTTAAATTTGTTTCCTTTTTGTTGTTGCATATGGTAACACCTATCTTGATTTATTTGTTGCATCTACGGTCAATATGTAAACTATCTATTATGCAATTGCTCTCTGAACTACATGTATATATATTTATAATTATTGTAAATTGTGATATTTCAGCACAATATGTTTGTACTTTGCCATATTTTTTCTTAACACTAAATGAACTCTGTTAAAATTGCCTCCCTAAACTGCCGCGGCCTCAACTGTAATAAGAAAAGAATAGACGTTTTAAATTTCCTTAAAGAAAAGGACTATCATATTTACTGCTTACAAGACACTCACTGGCCAAAAGAATTGGAAAAAGCTGTTTACTCTGCATGGGATGGGCAATGTTTTTTAAGCTATGGAAAATCAAATGCCAGAGGCTGTGCAATTTTAATAAAGAAAAATATTGATTTTAAAGTTCATAATGTTAAAATTGACGAAATTGGAAATCTACTAGCTCTAAATATTTGCATTGGTGAAATAAAAATTACATTAATTACGGTTTATGGTCCAAATACAGATTGTCCTCAATTCTATAAAGATATCTTTAATATAATTGATGAATTTGGAAATGATGAATATATTTTATGTGGCGATTTTAATTTGGTACTCGATAGCAGCCGGGATTATAGTAACTACAAATCTCTGAGCAATAATATAAATTCTAGAAATGTTATTCTACAAGAAATTGCAAACAGGAACCTTATAGATACTTTCAGAGAAATGCACGAAAATATGATACGTTTTACATGGAGACGCACAAAGCCTTTACAACAAGCAAGATTAGACTTTTTTCTAATAACCCCAGGTTTGCTCAATTTTTTAAAAGCATCAAATATAAAAGCCAGTATCAAATCTGATCACTCAATTATTGATATATCTCTTGAATTTAATAAAATCGAACATGGTAAAGGGCTGTGGAAATTCAACAACTCTCTTCTATACGACATCGAATATCTAACTTGTGTAAATAATGTAATAGATGAAATAAAAAAACAATATTGTTTACCAGTCTATAATTTGGAAAATGTTCAGTCTATTAATAACAGTGATATATTTTTTACCATAAATGACCAACTGTTTTTAGAAACGTTATTAATGGAAATTAGAGGGAAAACTATTTCTTATTCTAGTCATAACAATAAATTAAACTCTACATATGAACAAAATCTGTTAATGGAAATTGAAAATCTTGAACAAAACCTGGACGAGTCAAACAAAGAACAACTTAGACATTTAAATATAGAACTAAATTCTGTAAGAGATTTAAAACTGAAAGGACATATAATAAGGTCAAAAAGTAAATGGATTGAACAGGGTGAGAAAACAACTAACTTCTTTTGCTCATTAGAAAAACATCACTATACTAACAAAAATATACCATTTATTCAAAAAGATGATGGGGTAACATTATATAATCAATCAGATATTCTTAAAGAAACTTCAGATTTCTATAAAACATTATATGAAGAAGTAGAAATACAACCAAATCATACCCTAAACGATTTACAAGGTATACCATTTAGTAAACTAAATGGCACGCAATCAATAACACTCGAAGGTTTATTGACATTTGAGGAAATAACCATAACTCTGAAAAATATGAAAAACGATAAAAGCCCTGGATCAGATGGATTTACAACAAATTTTTTTAAAGTCTTTTGGAATAAAATAGGAATGTTTGTATTACGAAGCCTTAATTTTGCATACACTAATAACACCTTTTCAGTTACACAAAAGCAGGGCATTATTACATGTATTCCTAAAGAAAACAAACCAAGACACTTTCTGAAAAATTGGAGGCCTATTACTCTACTTAATACCGTTTATAAAATAGCATCTGGGTCAATTGCAAATCGATTAAAGCCATGCTTACAAACACTTATATCGAAAGACCAAACTGGTTTTGTTTCAGGCCGATACATAGGAGAAAACACACGTCTCGTATATGATATAATGAATTACACCGAAAATAATAAAATACCTGGATTACTTATGATGATAGACTTCGAAAAAGCCTTTGATTCTTTGTCTTTTGATTGTATTGAACAAACTTTAAACTTGTTTAATTTCGGACCAAGCTTTAAACGTTGGATTTCGATTTTTTTGAAAAATACACAAAGTTCGGTTCAATTAAACGGATTTTTGTCTGAAATTTTTTCAATAGGCCGCGGCTGTAGACAGGGAGACCCTATTTCGCCATATATCTTCATTTTATGTGCGGAACTTCTTGCAATTAAGATCAAACATAGCAAACATATAAAAGGCATTATTGTTAACGGCATAGAATATAAAATATCTCAATTTGCTGATGACACTTCTTTGTTACTAGACGGTTCTGAACATTCTCTAAATTCTGCTCTAAATATGCTCCATGATTTTGCATTATTTTCTGGTTTAAAGGTAAATTTTGACAAGACACATGTAATTTGGATCGGAGCGCTAAAGTATAGTACTCGATCCATCAAGACAAAATATAAACTCACATGGGGTACGACCAGATTTCAGTTGTTAGGAATTATTTTCGATGTTGACCTTAAACAATTATCTGAATTAAATTTTTCGGAAAAATTCGCTAAAGCAATCGCTCTTATTAATCAATGGAAAAAAAGAAAACTTACTCCCATTGGTAGAATTACCGTAATAAAATCACTTATTTTACCATTGTTTACGCACTGCTGTTTTTCAATCCCCACTCCAAAAAAAGACATCCTAGATAAATTGAAGAAATTGTTGTTTGATTTTGTTTGGGATAACAAACCTTATAAAATTAAAAGTTCAACACTTACTCAAAGCTATGACAAGGGCGGACTACTGATGGTAGATATTTATGCATACTGTAAAAAGATTAAGATTTCTTGGTTAAGAAAATTATATTCATGTAGCGAAAGTAAATGTATTATTCTTATACGATCCATGTTAAATGTTGGTAAACTTTTTAATACCGGATTACAGTATATTGAAACTATTAAGAAGACTATTAGAAACGAATTTTGGATTGAAGTATTATCTTGTTATGAACAGTTTCTAGAAGTTGTACAAGTTCACGATGTAGAAAATATTCTTAATATGCCTTTGTTTTACAATGAAAATTTAAAAATAGGCAATGAACCATTCTTTTTGAAAACATTGTATGACAGAGGTATACGATTTGTAAAGGATATAGTCATTGATTCAAAAACCTTTTTGAATAAAACACAAATAGAAACGATTACTGGAAAAGCCATAAATTTTATCCTCTATGAAGGACTAGTAAAATCCGTAAAAACGCTGTTCAATAAATTAAATTTACATTTTCATAAAAACGATGTTCAAATATCAGGTCCATCTCTGTCATGTTATGCAAAGTTTATTGTGTGCAATGATAGCAAAGACAAGTCAATTTATAATACCCTTATTAAATGTAATGTGGAGCCGATATGTAAAAGCAAATGGACCGACTTTGTCATTGCTGATGAAGAATGGAAAAACATCTTTAGAACAGTTTTCAACATAACCAGGGACAGCTACATACAATGGTTTCAAGTTAGAATTATTTACAATATTCTAGGTACAAACTCTTTAATGTACAAAATGAAATTGTTAAAAAATAGCATGTGCACTTTTTGTAAACAATATGAAGAAACTCTTATTCATCTTTTTTGGAACTGTCAAAAAGTAAAATGCTTAATTCAAAGAATTAACGATACACTATTCACTAAAAAGTTATCAAATTGTATGTCGGAAATAGACTGCAGAATATTTATGTTAGGTAGTACCAAAGCAGAAAAACAAAATCTTAACATATTATGTCTTGAAGTGAAAAGATACATATTTAAATGTTGAAAAGATAATTTTATTCCAAACTACAACGGTCTTTTAAATAGTTTAGTTTTCTACTACAAAGTATATAATTCATTTAAAGTATCGGAAATAGAAGCAACATCGTGGTCACTGATAAGAGATTTTTGTGAACCAAATATACATATATAGACAAGAAAGCATAGCATTTTCTTTTAATGCAACACCGATCATAAGACCTAGATATTCCACTTCATGTTGATGTAATGCTAACTCTATAAGAGAAATTACCATATGCAGTCGCATCTGTTTTTGTAGTTTTTTTTTTTGTTTTTTTTTCTATCTATTCTTATTCAATGTATAAACATGTTTGTATATATACTCTTTATAACATTCAAAGTAACATTTTTTATGTACTATATACCTCTTCTTCTATTAGATGTGTTATATGTTGGTAGACAATTACAATAGAACTCTAATAACATTTCGCAATATATTATAATTGCACTATGGTATTGTAATCTCCTTGTAAATGTCATTTTTATATTAAAATAAAAGTTTATACCAAAAAAAAAAAAAAAAAAAAAAAAAAAAAAAAAAAAAAAAAAAAAAAAAAATATTATTGTCAAGGCACCATATATTGTAATTACGTGTTCAGAAATCCCCCGTCTGTTACGTCATAACTAATTAAAAAAATGAGGTTTCTAATATGACATTAAATACAAACAGTGTCCAATTAAGTACTCTTTGAAATGTGAACTAACATTTATTAAAATTAAGCAGTCAATAAGAAAACGACGAGTGTATCCACCTATTGATGCAAAACAGTTGTGATGATTTGGTATACAGATACACTTTCAAAATATTTACATAATGTAATATAACATAACTACGTAATGCTTATATAAAGTTTAAACTAATATAACACACCACTAATACTGATCACGTAATGTTTACTTTCTCCGCAAACTAAAAACATACGACACATTAAACTATTCATGTACATAATATCCTTTTTTTGCGGTAGTGAATTTGGTAATTTGGAATTTAACCAGCATGAAGCACATCTTATTTTTTATCTGGAAGTTAGTTATTTATTCCAGTTGTAATGAAAAGAACATATATTCATTCGATTTGCGTTACGAGTTTGTTTAATATAATTTTCTTAGTGTTCATAATTCTTAAATTTTAAAATACAACGAGTATTTGTGCACGGTCAATAGGCAATGTTTGTATTTATTTAAAAACGCTGCAGCTTACATCTTCATGTCAAGCGTCAACTGTTAAGAAGTTCGGTATGCGATGTGTATATTTCTTTACCATGTATCAAGCTACTATTGAAAATCGAAGCCCATGGCAATTAATAAATGAATGATTTATTTATACCGCAGTTGAATGCTTGTATTTTTAATATCTGTCTTCACATTCGACTGCGTCGCTAGCGTGACCCGCTCCTATACACCGTTATTGATTTCAGTATTGAACATTTCAAAACTAGGGTTGAGAATGTAGCTAGATAGTTTTCAAATTATAATGATTTAAAATAAACTACATGTCTATACAATACTTTTTCAATACGTGCCTAATTAAATTGCTTCAATGCAAAACTGAACGTTCACATGTTTAACGTAGTCACTATGATATTAAGTGTTCTTTATAAATACGATTTTATAACTCTTTCTGTATCTGCCTATAACGTACATGTACATTGTATAATCTAAGCCTACAGACGGACAGTAACATTCAGAAGCAAAAACAACTAGGTACAAAAGTCATTAACAAATAAAGTATTACGAGTGCGTAATCACAACGCAAATGGCGGTGAATATCAATATTTATTAAAAAAAAACCTTCTTCAGCCCACACCACATTGATATATACACAGTGTCACCATAATGAACGGATATATGCATGCATTTTTGACATTGCCGATATTGTGCATGTATTAATATTAGTATTGTAAATAAACAATGTATTTAGGCTCTTTTTACAACAATAGTCTGCCTGAAATTATGCACGTAAATCATTTAAGTAATATCAGAGTAAGAGATCTAATGTATGTTGCTTTTTTAAATGACAGCTAAACAACCCGTAACCAAATAATGTTTATTTCGTCAGAATAAGTACTTTAACGAGTTGACCTCGAATATCGGTCGCAAGCTCATTTAACGAGTTGACCTCGAATATCGGTCGCAAGCTCATCAATAAGAATAAGTTTTTGTCAAAACCAATACAGCCAATAAGTTCAAATATGTGAATTGGTAATTTGGACCATACAAATATAAATCAAAATATATATCATGGCTGTATCGAGGTGATAGTTCCTAGGTGTTGATAGTGTCTCACGCAATCCAAACGTTACCCACTTCCATAACAATATTGGTAAAAGATTCCGTGTCAAAAGTTAAAAAAGCAAACTGAGTTTGACACTCGCGATCGTGTTATCTGAATATCTCTATTACGTTTTTTTTTCATACGACATTCGTTATGTGAATGTCATGACCATAAGATTCCAACCTCTTCCATACGACAGACTGGGTCCGGGTGTCAGGATAATTATATTTGTACGAGTCAAAGGACCATGCGATAACAACCCCAATTCATACGACAGAATCAGGACGGAAGCTGACATGTGAAATGTTTGTCGCATAACTAGTACTTTGTGCTAAAATCTATACCTGCCCATGCATAACCTTTCAGCAAGTTAAACACTGCTTGTAGTATCGAATACTATGATATATATGTTGTTTATAAAGGAGCATCTTGACAATGATTTAAAATAAAACCTTGACAATTATTGTACAACTCTTGCGATATTTAAAATGAGAATTATACTGAACGGTACCATACTAAAACAAAGACGACTTTAAGTTTGCCTCGATTCCGAAATTGATTAGATGCTTCAAATATGTTATTAGCCTTAAAGTCAGCCAAGACTATTATGGGCAAACCTAATACCATGTTTGTACTAGTATAAAGTAGTTCTATAAATTGACGCATTTTACAGTCTGTCGATTCAATTGTATGTAGATAGTCTCCTGCTAGCATTTAATTATATCAAACCAGTTTCGAATAAATAAATTTGAATATAATATCTGGCTGGTGTCTAATTTAAAGCAACAATTTAAGCCAATTTATGTCTTTTAAATATTTATCAAAAGTAACAAAGGTAAATAGGAATAGTATTGTAAACTGTTGGTTATGGGTCAACAATGCTATTGCAGTCAGTATCATCTAATAACATAGATCACGGAGAACTGTATGTGCGGTGAGAGTACGAGAACAATCTCTGCAAACATAATGGTATACGTTAGCATTACCTCAGCTTATTCCAGGCCGACTGTATTTGTTACAAACTAGCCCATCATGGTATTTGCATGTATTATTCTGGCATTTATATAATCGTATAACTTATAGACACTGTTGTGTAATATTTAGTGTGTTGTATTGCAAAGGGTTATTATGACGTGAATGAAATGGTATGCCATTAGTATAAGTAAATTGTCGCTTTGAATTATTTAGTTTAAAAATATAAACTATTTACTGTTAGATCAATCCATGTTCAGCAGCAGTTTTCATATTCAAACTGTGTGAACATATATAACTACAGTGTCACCGTTATGGTTCTCAATAGTATTCAACGTTGGAGAAAACGATTATTAGATACCTAAGTTTATAATTATATTTCTTAATTATCCAACTGACGCTTGAATTATGGCATTGAACACCGGTCTTTTTGCGTAGCATACGATCTCATCAAAAGGGAAGGATTCCATATACATTACATAATTACCATGCTATTTTGAAATGTGAACTTTCAGCAATTATGGTTTTTAAGCAAGGTGGGAATACCTCAATTAACAGCGAACACGTCAACGATTCTTTAAATGTCAACGAGTCTTTGTTTGATTCTAAAATTGAATGTGAATTGTGCAAATCTACCTCCTACCCGTTCAAAAATGTCCAGCGTGCAATAATCAGCAGTAATCAGTACTTGGTATTTTGAATGTATTTAAAGTTAGAACCTGTTTGAAGTACTGTTCTGCAATTTACTTTTCATTACGGACGAATACCACGAGAAGGCATAATCATTCAGACATGCAATGAAATAACTTACAAAGTAATTTATGTATGTTACAGACAATGTATTGGTTTTGTCTCTTCTCTGTCTAGGCTTGAAAGCGAACAATACATCTTACCGTTGGTCTCGATAATTACCATGTCATTTCGACTTAAACAAATGAAACAATTCAGCAAGCGTATCGTATACGGCGTGTTATTTTAAAAACATCTCGATTAAAGAAAAAACATAATTGAATAAAAGGTTGTAAGTCTACATTATGGAACATTGGCGACACACACAAAAATAAACTCATAATGCTTAACAATTTTTAGAATTTTTTTTTCAAGTTATTTGAAACAAATTCTACATTTTTACTGTCTGAACAGATATGTCTCTTGCACAGGCTACCGACATCAGAGGCAAAAAAAAGGTAATGGCGAGCAAAACAAACCAACACAATAATTACTCATATGATAGCACATAATTCAATTCGTTATGTTTATGAATTAATACAATTACAATTATTATTGTGATACATGTATCATATATTCGTATTGTCTATAGTGTTCTTTGTCAACAGAGAAGAAACCAACATTATCATTCTGCAGTATGGCATTTTAGGCAAGCAACCAATTGCCTTCGCAATACAGTACGCCATGCAACCAAATGTTAAACACAGATATGTAATTGGCAAATAAAAACAACACATAGTCCACGTCTTTCATTGTAGATGCACCTCTCTATCAACTTCTCGAGTAGATGTTATTCAATCTATAAATATGTTAAACCCATTCTATAAGTAAAATGTGGTGAAAGATGTCTCGTAATACGTCGAAATGTTACATTAACTTCATTTGCGTAGCATGAATACTCTATGTTCAATACTAAAGTTATAAAGCATATATATATACTTTCTGACAATACTAATATGTTAAATTTGTCTGACAAATTTGCCTGACAAATTCATGTATCAATAATGTCTATGTAAATTACCAGTATTTCGGTTATTCATGTATTACTGGTGAAAACACGGGACGGTATATTATCGGTTATTCACGGTACAGACATAAGAAATTATTTAGTTTATCTCAGATTAATTTTTGGGCCGATGCGGTTCCTTATGGTGTCCGAAATATCTAGTGTCCGAGAAGTCTCCTTAGTAGGAACCGATCAATTGTGGGGTCCGACAAGTTTCCTCAATAGGGACCGACAAATGTGGGGTCCGAGAAGTGACGTAACCGATCATCTTGATCATCTTGTTTTATATTTAGGGCAAGAATGACATCTCAATATTTATTTCAAGGTCGATTTGCTTTTTCAAGGCATTTCTTGTTTTTGCTAGTCGCAATGGATCGAGTGACCTTCCAAATACCATACTAACCAGAAATAATATGAAATGTAACATTGTTTCTGGTTAGTGCAGTTTATAAGTGTACTATTTTAATGCTCAAGGTTTGGATATATATATATTGGATATGAATGGATTAATGCATTAATGCCAGTAGAAAGGTATTAAATATAATCTGTGTAGGTTTCACTGAGTTTAATATTTTTTTAATATTTTGGATAGAGTACACGATTCATTTTTAAATTACTATTTTTATTTAAATGAGTTTGTTAGTAACATATAACTTAATTATAATAAACGATACAGGTATTTTCCAACTGCAAATAATTTCAACTGCAAATAATAAAAACGTTGCTGTGACGTTCTCTTATTGATCTTAGTGTACCATAATTTTAATATTAGAAGGGTAGCCGTCCAATATCTGACATGTTTTGGCAAGATTTTGGAGTGTAGTCTATTAATAATGGACAGCACGTGCTAGCTTTGGTTTTCTAAAGTCATAAGGAGACAATTATATACTGACGTCCACTTTATCACTGACATAATACTATTATTTAATGTAAACACTCATAAGTTTAAAATCATGTACAATTTTAGATGACAGATGTACGTAATGGCAAAGCAAGAGATAAATACCTCTTCTAAAGCGCATGAACTATCTCCCGCCACACTCCCAATTGTTTGGCAGACTCAATGAACGATTCTGATTTGAAGCATTTGAAAAAATGTGTAACATACACTCTAGCAGGCAGTACCATTTCTAAGAAAAAGTTTCTACAAACTAATGCCGTCATGTGTTTTGGCTGTCGAATATATCTAATACTATTAAAGCCTCGGTCACAACCTGCTGCGGAAACCGCAGACTGCAGACCAATCGCACGAATTTGAGATCGCAAGGCAAACGCCTGCGTTTCGAAAGCACTTGTGGAATTCGTACGGGCATCGTGCGTCCGACTTACGGGCGGCCTGCGTTCGCCGCACGATTGCTACGCGTTTTCAGTTTTAGCAGACCGCAGCTGTCTCTGCGAATCGTGCGATTACGTGCGTCCTACGGTAACCGTGCAATTCCGAATTACTTTTTATGTCGATGCACGACCAACGCATAGTTTATCGCAAGATCACCGCAGGTTGTACGCACGGTTGCCGCAAGACAACAAGTGAATGGTGGCAAAAACGCGAATCAATATTGTTTTTAATAAATATCCTGCATGAATTGGTGCCATATACTATTTTTAATTTGACATGTATATCAGAAGATGCTAAGGCTAAATTTTCAAATGTGCTAAAAAATCTGTATTATTTTTTCAAGTAGCAGTATGATGTAACACGCGTGAAATAAAGAGATAATATGGAAACTGTGTTAAAAGCATGCAAATAGTCGCGGTTCTTTATACGAAGCACATAGCGCCTTGCTGTCACCGTGAGATAACCGCGCGTGTCTTGCGGCGAGTGTGAGTTGTCAGTTTTTCTCTTGCGTCGACCTTGCCTTTATCGCAAGGTAGCCGTACGTACTACGAAAGGAAGTCGTGCGACGTCCGCAAGTGCATCTTGCGTGGTGGCGACAGGCAATTTTACTTCAAATATTTGTATTATATCAATGCTCAAATAGGCGCCAGAACCAACATCGTCTGCTAAAGTCTGTGCTTTCAGATTACTCAAGCTAGCACGTGCTGCCCAGTGCTTACCGACGACACGCCCATATTTTACCAAAAACACACCAGCTATTAGAGCTACCCGTCTAATATTAAAATTATGGTAAACTGAAAACCATGGGATGGCCTCATACCAATCTTTTAAAAATGCTTAGCGTAGCTCACGCTTTACCACATGTCAAGTGTAGTGTACGCTTTATTACATACACATGACTAGTGTTGTGTACGCTTTATTGCATACACATGACTAGTGTAGTGTACGATTTATTACATACACATGACTAGTGTAGTGTACGCTTTATTACATACACATGTCTAGTGTAGTGTACGCTTTATTACATACACATGACTAGTGTAGTGTACGCTTTGTTACATACACATGACTAGTGTAGTGTACGCTTTATTACATACGCATGTCTAGTGTAGTGTACGCTTTATTACATACACATGACTAGTGTAGTGTACGCTTTATTACATACACATGACTAGTGTAGTGTACGCTTTATTACATACACATGACTAGTGTAGTGTACGATTTATTACATACACATGTCTAGTGTAGTGTACGCTTTTACATACACATGTCTAGTGTAGTGTACGCTTTATTACATACACAATACTAGTGTAGTTTACTCTTTATTACCTATACAAAAATAGTGTAGTTTACGTTGTATTACATTAAAGAGCTCACGTTTCAGCATATGAATGTCGTTATTGCCGCTTATGAATTAGTGCATACATGCTTACTTGTAGGTCACGCATTAGTACAGACACATGGTGATTGCAGCTCACGCATTATTACATACATTGTTACTTGTAGCTCAAACATTAGTACATACACATGGTGATTGCAGCTCACGATTTAATACTTACATTTGCAAAATGTATGTTTTATGTTAAGTAGATGCTGATGAGCCATTTATTTTACCGTTATAGTCACAACTACAAACTCGTATTTTCATCTCCGTTTAACATATATATATAATATTAGTGCATTTTAAACAGTTGAACATATTTAGATTAGTTTTACACTCCAAATGTGCTTGTGTATGTGCGATTTGCTTTCGTTACAAGTGCACACATGTCTCGAATACAAATACGTGTTAAACAAATATCAGTCGTGATACATTAATGTTGGGCTGATGTAGCCGGTACTTTGGTAGTCTATACGTTTAAACTAATGAATTGCACTCAGTATAGTATGCCAGTCGATCGTAAAGCCTTCCGTGTTCATTGCTATAACATACTCTCACGTGTAACCATTAAACAAGCTTTGCTTATTAATTAATTTAGGTTGTTGGATATATTAATTAATGTATTTGTGTTGCACAACTTTCTGTTTTCCCATATTTACCACAATGACAACAATTCGATTGTATGTTTGATTCATTACCTTTTACATCCATTCATTAATATCCACACTGTTGTTACACAATATAAATCCTTCAACATTTTAACCCATATAATCTGAACTAAAATGAACCTAGACTTAACATATGCGCATGCAGGCTTCTGGGTGGTTTATGTGCTATACGTTGCAACTCAGCATATAACAATCAGTGTGGTGATAACGGAGAATATATTACAACGGGGCAATCAGTTAACGGAGCAATATATGTATAATAACATTCAGTAAATGGACACAATAAGCTATCTCGTAGTAATTCGCGCCCTTCGTGACAATGTAAAATATACGTTCAATGCAAGGCACAACAGAATAGTTAATGCAACAGTTGCGGCCCTAACGACTGTTTGACATGGAAACAATTTAGGATAACAAAAGTATGTATTCATTGATCGAACACCCACATATTCATTGTAAATGTCATGTAGCTAGCAGCAGTTATGTCCTTCTTTGATAAACATTTTGTATGCATAAATCGATCTCTACATTTGACTAGTGATTGAGCGGGCTTTGATTGCATTGTTCAAATATGTAATATTCTCTCTTAGATTATGACAGGACTAACCCACGACCATACAGTTGGCCGACTACCACATCACGGCCATGGTAGTAACACGATACTTTGTGATCACTGTGAAATGATTGGATTGCTTGAATGAGATATTGTTATTAACGTCTGTATCGGGTATACTGACTAATAGTATATTGTTTTGCACAATTTACATTTGGTACCGTTTAGATAAAATAACATAAATTCGGAATCTTCAATTACCCGCCCCACCATATGTTTCAATGTTGGCATACAAGCCTTTTTGCTACAATTTATTACAACAGAAAGTAAATATATAAAATAGTTTTATCTCATTGGTCACATGTTATGTGGTAATGCACAATAAATCTCCTTAATAATGCCCGTTTTTTAAGGTAGCACAATACAGAAGTGTACGTTGGTTCTAAACAGTGTCCGTCACTTGCATACATTGAACGTACTGCATGATCCTCAGTAGGAATCGATACATTGCAGTATAGCTGCAAACTAACTGACAACATATATTGATGTATATAAAATATTATGTGTTGTGTGAAGATCAAGTTTATCATGCGAAGCTGAAGAAAATGGTAGCGCGAGGCATGATAATGTTCATATGTAATCAACATTAACATTATAGTACATTTATTTTATTATGTTGTACTCATAATTCATGTACACGGCTTGGCTATATGCATTAAATCATAATTGGTTTCCCATTTTAACACTGTGTGCTTTGTTTATTATAAACGTCTTCAATTCGAATTACGCCACATTGAAATACAGAGCGTTCTAAATATAATTTTCGAATAAGCGTGTGCTAAAACTAGCGATATAATACACCTAAGGTTTATACGATGGGTTGTTATCCGATCGATTTTGGTTGTATAAAATATTCCTTATACGTGTTTTTTTATGGGCGGGAGTCACAGAATACGTACATGTGTCACTAATAAAGATTTATTAAACCTCAGTTTAAACCAGTTTCAGCGAGCATTATATGTTCAAAGTGAACAGAAAAGATGTTCTGAATTGTACACAGAGGTTATTTCTTTTAAAACCATATATAATGTTTTGTCTTAGTAACTCTGTCGAAATCGATAAATGTTCTTAAATAGTTATCTGCTCCAATAATACAGTAATCAAGTGAATTGCGCCAATTTCTCAGCTTAATATACCTGATTTACAATTGTCCACTGTACAGTCGACTTTACTTTGGGAGTATAATTTGAATATTTTCGTTGATGTGTCGCGACAGTATAATACACCCTCTGAAATTATATTCAAATATTCAAATAACATAATTGCTTAAGAATATCTACTATTGAAATATATCCGGTTAACATAATAAAGCCATGCATTCAAAACGAATCTGCAGTTAGTGTATATATTAAGTTACGCATACATTAAACCAAACATTCAAATCAATATTGGATAATCGTTGGTTTGAAGGTTAGTTCGTGATTCGATCCCTTTGATACCTTTGGTTCATGGAATACAAATAAAACAAATGTACGCAGACATTCGCTCGATTTCTCAGAGGTTTCAGAAAGTTATGTCACGGCGGCTGGAAAACGTGTTTTATATGAAATTAAGGTAAGGGACAGTAGTGTATTATTAGTTTATATGAACAAATATATCTTATTAGTGAAACATTAAAGTTTATGAAATATATTTTATGTGTGTACTAATATGTGTATATTTATTTTATTTTTAATGGACAATCAATAGCAGTTGGTACCTTCTGTTATTCCACCATCGATATTTGATACGCCACATAGTAATTTCAGACAATTATCATCCATATATGTACTTACGTTGTTTTATTTCAAATATTTTAACTTTGTTTACCGAGTTTTTGGTCGTCTAAGGGATTATTATGGATGCATTGACATAAATAAATTAAACAGCAACTGTGTACGTGTCGGTCTAAGTAATAATCGAGTTTTTCGCTTATTCAATGTTTCATTTCGAACTCCGTTCATACTGTAAGTATTATAATTTGCTGCCTATAGTGCCTACGGTCTTTTTTAATGATAAGCTGCGTTAAAATAGCTAAAGTATACGATTTTTCCGTAAATGATGCGACAGTTAAATATGTGGTATTTGTTGCTTTGTAATAACGTCGCCCCCTGTTTAAAAATGTAATGCAGTATCAGTACAGTTACAGCCATACATTCTATATTTATAGGACATTAGGTTGAGAGTAGTTCAGAAAGGTGAGTTTTTGGCTAAGCATGGGAATGAGCACATTAATATGAACTAGAATACAAATAAATGAT
Source organism: Congeria kusceri (assembly GCA_027627225.1). Taxonomy (NCBI): domain Eukaryota; kingdom Metazoa; phylum Mollusca; class Bivalvia; order Myida; family Dreissenidae; genus Congeria; species Congeria kusceri. Next base: position 92,311,728 of record CM051026.1, read on the forward strand.
AAGAAATCGAGTACAAAAATATTTATCGAGATTACAATGTGTGTAATGGTGGGGACCTCAACTACAGATATGTAGATTTGACATCATGAAAAGAAATTGGTGTAAAATTGGTGCGATGTAAAACTTGAAGGTATACTTATAATATGCACGTGATAGTTTAATATGATTTAAATATTGTCTTGTAGTGAACACTTTCACATACCTTGGCAGCCATGCTTTAAAAGATCCGAAATTAATTAGAGGGTCACCTAAAGAAAATGTCAATGAAAATATGTCAAAGTAGTTTATAACAAAAAGATTGTCAATGTTGCCTATGTTGCACATTTACACACCGCTGATGGCCATGTTTTGATCAAATCAAAAGTATTCGAAATAATTTGGTTATGAGTCACCCAATCAACTTTCTTTCGAAAGGAACTGACGATCCCTCGCGTAATTTGGTTGAATTCTGACCAGTAATTTATACAATGGGCCCAAATGCACGCACATCCGACGCACGTTACGTCATCCATGCGATTACGTTTGAGACGACATGAATCATCATTAATCGTGGCTCCTTTTAAAGGATTAGTACTGACAACGAACAAATAACAATATGTTAGCACAAAACGTGTTGATTCAATATATTATCAAGAGATGTTCGTATAAATAAAATGAAAAGTGCAGTTTACCTTATCTCGTAAAGCGTAAACGAGGTCTTTAGACATTACGGGAATAGTACGGTATGCCTATGTTTGTTTTGCATGTATATAAGCTTCTATTGAAATTCGAAGCCAGTGTAAATAACCAAGCAAATAATGTGTATAACCCTCAGTTGGTATGAATTGTATTCCAGAAGCGTAACTGCCTTTATGCAATATATATGCCTATGCATTTTTTCTAGAGATAAAATATATAAAAACAACGCTATTTAAAATGCAATACATCATAACGGGCTGGTGATGAGGAGTAATATTCGTTGGTTATGTTGATACTTCATATATAAACGATTACATCAATATACCGGACATTTCGTTATTTATACCATCGTTATTTATGACAATTAAACATTATAAACTGTATTCGATCTTGGTATCAATTTGTCAGTTATGCTGAAACTGGTTCAGTTATACTGAAAATAATGACTTCAAGTTGATTTCGAGCACTATGACGTACCTCAAAACATTGACTGATATAAACGCTACTGACCTGATGTACAGAAAATAACAGGTTCAGCACGAATAAAACAACGGTCGGGCAAGCCTCGCCGTTATATTATTCATAGCGTCACCTGATATATTACACAAGCCTCGGCAGTAACCTGTTTTTCTATTTATCATTCCACGCTTTTCTTAAAATTGCACCAAACGAGCTGATTTTTTACATATTTAAAAACTAAGAGCCGCGCTTATGTTACTGAGCCGGCTTTTACACGTTCACGTACATGTAGTTATGGATGTCTGAAAGTTGCATGATTAATACCTTATTATTAACATTTCGTAAAGATAAATGAGCTGTTTTCATTAAGAATACCTAGATTACGCACACGTCTATTCATATAATATTGAAAATGCAAACTGAAATGGATTGCAACGGTCAATTTCATCGGAGAACACGCATCGACGAATTGTTTTGAAACGCCATTTTCATGATTTTGGAGTTGTGTATTGAAATTGACATTTTGAAGATCGTTTCAATAATGACTATAGCGTGTTAAATTTTGGGTCAAACATGTCTGAGACTCAACATAAACAGATTCTGTGTAGTGACTTTTATTTCATTTATTTAAAACGCATTGAAATAACTATGTATGGATGATTTATTGTTCCATTTATGACGTCAAACCACTACCAAAGTGCGGGTTAATGTGAATATTTAAATTATAACGTTTTGCGATTTAGGACGATAAAAAATAATATACTATATACGTTCTTGTTATCAAATTGTTTGTTTTGTTAAATCTAATTCATTTTAACAGAAAATGTTGACTTTAGAAATGGATTTCGAGTAATATGACGTCCCGCAAAAAATTGACTGATATAAACGCTACTGACCTGATATAAAAAAATATTTCAGGTACCTTTGTACCAGGATGATATTAGCATAGTGTTATAATTAAAGAAAATTACCAGGCACCTTTGTATCAGGCCGATATTAGCAGAGTGGATTGATAAAATACCATCTAATAACGAAATTCATTTCGAGTGCAGCATCGTTAACGGTTCAGTTATTTTACTGCAAAATAGTGTAAAATAGTGAACATTTTCAATGCGGTAATTTTCTATTAATTTTAAACACACTAAAAGTGTATACCGTATACAAGTAGCGTAACACGCGAATACTACCACTACTACTACTACTACTACTACTACTAGTACTACTACAACTTTTTCTTCTTCTACTACTACTACTACTACTACTACTACTACTACTACTACTACTACTACTACTACTACTACTACTACAGCTACCATTACTACTTCTTTAATTACTACTACTTCTACTACTACTAATACTACTACTTCTAGCACTACTGCTACTCCTACTTCTACTACTACTACTAGTACTTCTACTACTACTACTACAACAACAACAACTGCTACTACTACTATTACCACTACTATATTACTACTACTACTACTACTACTACTACTGCTACTACCACTACCACTACCACTACCACTACTACTACTACTAGTACTATTACTACTATTACTACAACTACTACTACTACTACTACTACTACTACTACTACTACTACTGCTACTACTACTACTACTAATACTACTACCACTACTACTACTACTACTACTACTACTACTACTACTACTACTACTACTACTACTACTACTACTACTACTACTACTACTACTACTACTACTTTAATTACAACTACTTCTACTACTATTAATATTACTACTACTAATACTACTACTTCTACTACTACTACTACTGCTATTACTACCACTACTACTTCTACTACTACTACTACTAACTACTACTAATACTACAACAACAACTACTACTACAACTACTATTAATGCTACTATAACTATTACTACTACTACTACTACTAGAACGATTACTACTACTATTACTACTACTACTACTTATACTTCTACTACTACTGCAACTACTACTACTACTACTACTACTACTACTACTACTAACTACTACTACTACTGCTACTACTACTACTACCCACAACTACTACTACTACTACTACTACAATTACTGCTACTATAAATATTACTACTACTACTACTACTAGTACGATTACTACTACTAATACTACTACTACTACTACTACTACTACTACTACTACTACTACTACTACTATTACTACTACTTCTGCAACTACAACAACTATTACTACCATTACCACTACCACTACTACTACTACTGCTACTACTATAACTACAACAACTACTACTACTACTACTACTAGTAATTCTACTACTACTACAAAAATAATACTACCAATACCACTACCACTACTACTACTACTGCTACTACTAGTACTGCTACTAGTACTTCTACTACTACTTCTACTACTACTTCTACCACTACTAATACTATTACTACTACTACTACTACTACTACTACTACTACTACTACTACTACTACTACTACTACTGCTACTACTACTACTACTACTACTACTATTATTATTATTACTACTACCTTCTAATGTTATTACTACTACTTCCGCTACTACCACTACCACTACCACTCCTACTACTACTACTACTACTACTACTACTACTATACTACTACTACTACTACTACTACTATTGCTAATACTACAACAACTACTACCATTACCACTACCACAACTACTACTACTGCTACTTCTACAACTACTTCTACTACTGCTACTACTACTACTACTACTACTACTACTACTACTACTACTACTACTACTACTACTACTACTACTACTACTACTACTACTACTACTACTACTACTACTACTACTACTACCACTATTATTGCTACCACTACTACAACTACTACTTCTACTACTACTACTACTACTACTACTACTACTACTACTACTACTACTACTACTACTACTACTACTACTACTACTACTACTACTACTACTACTACTACTACTTCTAACAATAATAATAATGATATTAATAATAATTATAATTATAATTATAATAATATCGTGTAAATAAACTTAAAATCACATGTCGATTGATATTGAAGTCAATTCACCAAAGTCAATATTGCTTGCCGCTGGCCTGAGCTATATACGCATAACACATTTGAATACAACTTGCATACGAATATGTTTTTAGTAGGTAAAGCTTTCCAAAGACCCCTTCAAACATGTAGTGTATATTGACGCATTATAATTTAAAACTATCAGTTAACATTCTCAAGCCGGCGTTGTATTTCAAACTACTGAATTCATTATCATCTGATAGGACAGCGTCGTGCTGGTGTCATAGTCGATAATAATTCAGTTTAAGAATAAGGCGTAGCTTGGTTTTAATAATGAATAGGCACAATTTACCCCTGTACGTCGGTAATTCAAGTCGTAGGTGGTAAATCATATTTCAGCGAAACATGTCGGGCGAATTTTGTATTATCATTTTTCATTTACAAAATGTATATCTTCAAGGTGAGTTTCAACATTTTAAATATCGCACACGAGTCAATGATAGTGTATACGTAAAGTGCGCTGTTACAAACGACTCCTAATGGCAGTCGTGTGCCCAAATTAGTATACATTAAGTTGAGAATGAAGAAATATCAGTAAAGTTGACAATATTTTATTTAGAAAAGAACTAATGAATTAACGTTTTGCAATTATTAAAGAACGGCCTTACGTATCAGCCATTTTACTTATTATAGCTGCTATATGTGTTGTATAATTGCTCCATAAACATGTTATAATGTTTTTTTTGTGGGACACTATAATGTGAAATGAATAAAGCCCTGACTTTGTTTGGTTCGAGCTTTATCCGTTTTAAGATTGGACTTTATTCACTCATTTTCTTCAAACAGTTTGGTTCTTTCCAATAATGAACATACCATTCCAATGACAAGTTTATTTTAAACCAGAAATGCCTACGGTATAAACTAATAAACGTTTGAATGGCCTCACATATATAATATATCATTACCCTGAAATGGTTTACTTTGCTAATTTGTCACTTTATATATATAATTACTTCTTATAAAAACATTGATTTATTGAAACAACCTTAATATATAATTGTACAATACATAACTTATACATATATACAATAATTATGTATATATACTGATCCAGATCGCAAAAACATCCAAATATATTGCTACATGTCAATTGCGGACCAAATGTTTTCGCTGAAATGTGAATTATCATGTTAAATTTGCATTACCGACGTACAAGGGGTGCAATTGGCATAGCTTTTATTTAATAACAGTGGTTTAATATGGTTACCATACTATTCGCGTAATGTCTGAAGACATCAGTTTACGCTTTACATCATAAGGTAAGCTGCACGTTTCATTTCACTTATACGAACAACTCTTTATAAAATATTTAATCAACAAGTTTTGTGCTAACATATTTTTATTTGGTTGTTTTTAATACTAATCCCTTAAAATGAGACACGTTTAATGATGGTTCTTTTTCTCCTCAAACATAATTGATAAACGTAACGTTCGTCGGATGTGCGTGCATTTGGGCCCATTACAAAAACTACTGCATTCAAAATACACAAGGATCGTTAGTTACTTTAAAAATAAAGTTGATTGAGTGACTCATAACCAAATTCGTTCGAATAGTTTTGATTTGATCAAAACATGGCCACAAGCGGGTTGTAAATTTGCCTTTTATATGGATATATAGGCAACATTGACAATCGTTTTGTTAGAAACTACTTGCAGGATTTTGACATATTTTCATTGACATTTTCTTTGGGTGACCCTCTAATTAATTCCTAATCTTTTAAAGCATGGCTACCAAGGGATGTGAAAGAGTTTATTATTTAAGACAAGACAATATTTAAAACATATTAAACTGTCACATGCATATTATAAGTATATCTCAATTTTTACATCGCACCAATTTCACACCAAGTTCGTTTATGATGTCCAATCGGCATATCTGCATATGAAGTCCCCAACCAATACAGACATGTTATTCTCGTTTAATAGTTTCATACTCTTGTTCATATCATTTGTGTATTCTAGTTCATATTAATGTGCTCATTCCCGTGCTGAGCTGAAACGTACCTTTCTGAACTTCTCTCAACCTAATGTCCTATAAATATATAACGTATGGATGTAACTGTTATGATACTGCATTAAATTTTTAAACAGGGAGCGACGTTAGCTCGAAGAAAAAAAACCCACATTTTAACGTCTATTCTCTGGTCAGGTCGTAAATCGATTTTCGAGACGCTTACAGAGCGCAACTTAACTGGCTGATACAGGATTCCGTAACGTTCGCTCGCATGTGGTTTAAGCAAACACTCTTCATAAGATAATACTGTATGACTGGTCCCCTGCTGATCGGAATGACTGTTTTAATCGCTCAGTAAACATGCCATATCATAAACTGTCTAGGATAATTTATTTCGAAAAGTTTGAGATAAGACAAAATTCATGATATTCGATTGAGCACTAAAACCGTTTAAAGTATTTTATGACAGTATATGGAGTTTACTAAGATATTTCTAAATATTCATTGACTGACTGATGATTGTGTATTTCATAGAACACTACGATGCGTATCAGGCTTTACTCGACGATTTTCTAGTATAGATTCGTTCTTCATTATTTTGTTTTCTAAATTCCGTATACAACACATGTGTTCATCGGCCCGTTAACTTGATATATATTTTTTACTCAAAACGTAAACTAGTATCACGTGACAACGTTAAAATTTACCAAAAAATATGTCACATCAAATGTTTTTAATTCAGTTTATTTAGTTCGACTCTGTTTCACAAACATGTTGCGAGTGTTTCAAAATGTATAAGCGTCATATAATATTAGATTACCACAGCAAAGAATACTAGAACTCGCTCACGACATTAAAGATAACCGCGAGTGTAATAAAAACGTTATAGAATGCTATAAAATACGATCTATGCGCTTGTGTACACACACTCTAATGTTCAGTTCGATTGGTGAAAGTAATCTGTCGATACATGCTTATTGGAGACGATTGCTCATTTTTTGTCAGTTTACCGCTTTCTGAAATGTTTGTTCGCTGGTGATAATATTTCAAGGATACAATATTAGGTAAGTTGATATTGTGTAAAAGAAATATATCAGAAATACTAAGTTTATTATTCAAGCATTCGCATGATTTCATTTAGCAAAAAGTCGGGTGTTTCACAGCGCAATGTGTAAGCTTATCCACGCCAGTATTTTCAAATACATTTTTATGTTCATTACATTTGTTAAAGGCAAACATTTTTACACCAGTATGTCACGAAAATGCACATAATGCAGCAATGGAGTAAATTGCTTTCAGAATATATTGATACTTACATACCGGTAACATACCGCACACATAAAGATAAAACGAGGTGTTGAGAGACCTGTACATATTTTAAAGAATACATTTCGATTTGACGATACATTAACTATTGTATTTGAAACAAAATCTGATACAATATTCTACCAGATAAAGTGCAATTAAAAAAAAAAAGAAAATTGATAATAACAATGTAATTAAACCTGTCCAGAAAAAAACACCGCATGCAAAGCGACACGGACAGACACGTGCGAAAAAGCTGATAACGTTGGAACACAATCAGGTTAAACGATCAACTAATGCAAATTGACGCAAACAAGTGACATACCCACGGTACAGTTGGGTAACTTCCGGTCCAAAAAATCACCGTATGCAAAGCGATGGAGATAGACACTGACGCTATACATGATCAAGTAGAGACATCGAGCTCCGTATTTCATGGGTCACAGAGCGACACTTGCAGTACACCGGATAAAGTAGTAAGAATACCGATTCAAACGACCGCCTCATGCGAACCGACGTGTACTGACATCTGCGATACACCGGAAAATGTTGAAACAGTACCGTTTCCAACCATCACCGCATGCAAAGCGATACAGACAGACAACAGTGATACACATGAAAAAGATGAAACAGTTCCGGTTCCAATGATCACCACATGTAAAGCGACGCAGACAGACCAGTGTGATACACCTCATACAGACAAAGGCGATACAACTGATAAGTTGAAAAAGTACACCGCATGTTGAACACCGCATGCAATGGGACGCAGACAGACCAGTGTGATACACCTGAGAGATGTCGGGCATTGTCTAAGGAATTAGCTCGTGCAATCTTTGTTTCTCATGAAGGTAGGTGCATATGTCTAGTCGCAACTAATACACTAGCATCCGCAGCAAAAAACTTGAGCATATACACGTTCAACAATACGCGATACCCATCCAATTTTGCGTTATGAATTGTTACATATATACGAATATACATTATTCTTTTAACACAATAAGTCTTTAATGCCGTCAAATAACATAAATTCGTATACACGATTTATGTTTAGTTATTACACTGTCATATCCGAATAAAACGCGTAAAAACACCAACATTTTCGTTTAAATAATTGATGAACGTTTCTGTAGTCATATATTGCATGAATTAACATACGTTATGTATGGTGTAACAACATACAATATTAGCATAGAGTTCATGAAGTACAGTTTATACCAAGAAAAAGCGATGGTAAACTCCTGCTTAATTAAAATATATTCTAGGTAAAGAAATGATAGCTCAAATGTTCAGCATTTTTAAACAACTCAATCTGGCTGATAATCTACCAAGGATCGAAAGGGTCACCAAATGCACCGGGACACAGACCGACACGTATGATATACTAGCGAACAAGCTTTGGACTTTTGCCCAGGAGATAGCGCGAATAATTGCAGCGTTTGAAGGTTTGTATACAAAAACAGTCCCAAAGTGTATTCATTAAGAGTTCAATATGCTGAATTAACTGTAAAATAACTGTCATCATAATCGTTCAAAAATTCAATACAGTAGCATTTGATATTGACATTTTTTCTCAATTGTCAATGTTTCAATCAACTATAATTATATCCCATTGTGCAAGAGTAATACAGACAATTTATAAAATGCATCATAAAGTCGCCCTTTTTTCTAAAACCCAACCACAAAACCGGACATAAGTCATGAATATTTGTTTTCTCATATACTAATATATCTAAATTGATTATACGAACACTTTAAATATAAATATACCTGTAAATACATAGTAGGAATATATGTTTACATGTAGATACGGACAGAAGGGAGCTGTCAAGACTCCGCCTTCTCCTGGACTGCGAACAAGTCGAGGTCAATATAGTTGATCTGATGGATGAGCCTGCGAAACCTACAGGTATAATCAACAGTTGCGATTGGCTAGTGTAAATCTTTTCTTTTTTTTATAATATGTTTACCACATTTACAAACAATTTACACCATACATATCCATATAAATTGTCATCATAAGACGATTTAGCAGTTAAGTTAGTTATACTTTCGCCAAACGTGTTTGATTACCGAATGTAAAAAACATTTTCAATGATGCTTTATGCAACTGCGCAGCCCAATTACTTATTTGTATCACAAACATGCACATTGTGTTCAAAGAGAAAATACCAAATTTTTGCCATTCAAAGGAATGCGATAAATAATGAGTGCTATTTTTTCTCAGGAACATACAAAGCAATGGACATTGATCTACAAACACAAGCTAGTGGTATGTCTAAATACGAAATAACATAATGTGTTCGTATGCACGAATTCCCTTGTCTTAGATATAGACGAAATACTACTACTACTACTACTACTACTACTACTACTACTACTACTACTACTACTACTACTACAACTACTACTACTACTACAACTACAACTACTACTACTACTAATAATAATATTTCTACTATTAAGTATCGTCTTCTTCTTCTACTACTACTACTACTTCCACTACTATTACTACTATAACTACTACTATTACTACTACTTCTACTACTACTACTACTACTACTACTACTACTACTACTACTACTACTACTACTACTACTACTACTACTGCTACTTCTACTGCTACTACTTCTACTACTACTACTACTACTTCTACTACTACTATTGCTACTACTACTCTTAATACTTCTACTACTACTTCTACTACTACTACTTACTTCTTCTTCTACTACTACTAATATTACTACTACTACTACTATACTACTACTACTACTACTACTACTACTACTACTACTACTACTTCTACTAAAACTACTACTACTACTATTAATTCTACAACTACGACCAACTCTCTGATTAAATTCTTTGTAACAAACACACTATAAACTACAACGGAATGAGCGTAGTCTTAACGATAACGAGTACATGCATTAAACAATTCAATAGAAAATAAATATAACACCTATACGGCAATTGCTATGTGCCAAAATAAATACATTTCATAAATAAGCATTTTTGATAATTATATGACAGTAGATGTAAATGTTGTTGTTTTGTTCACAATATTTTTTTTTGTTTTTGAACAGCTGAAATTTATGCTACTGGCGATGATTTGTTGTAATAGTCATTTTAATAGTAGCTGGCATTGACTATCCACACTATACAGTCTTCAAACGATTTCAACAACACTCGTATATCGTTTACCAATTATTCGAATGATATTTAATGGTTTCTATGAAGTAATTATGTACTGGATTTGCAGGCTTACTTTTTGCATTGGTTGGCGATATTATCAAACAAAAGGGAAAGTGTGTTGACAAGCCATGCGATAGCAAAGGTTTCTCTGGTGGTGACAGTCATGACAAAATATCCACTACGGACAATCCGCGATGGATTTGTATATATTGCCACAATACAGCAAACAGTTAAATATATCGTGCCTATCCAAACCAGATATTAAGGGCTGAGAGTAGTGTCAAACTTAAAAGGGACTGAACTTCAGATGGTCCGACTGAAACACCGAAATAAAATGGTCAAAAATACACGATTTTCTTCCAACATCGCGTAGAACATATTAAACAATTAGACACGTATATTTTTAACTGGAAAACAATGATTGTATATAGTGTTCGTTCTTTTTATCGTGCCACAATCTATAGCCCACGCATTATCCCATGAAGTAACTTAAAAATAGCGCCGTTCATATTTAGGATAACCAGTTTAGTTTTGTTGAGTCGCGTATGCGCATACTTAAATCAGGTGCTTGTATTTGGAAAAGCCGCGGTATTTTTAAATCGGGAATACCGGGTTCAATGAAAGTGCGAGCTAATTTAACTTCAATTTTTCAATGAATTATCCATTTTATGACAGTGTTTGGTCATGTTCTATACAAGTAATAACAACTAAATAAACGCACATGTTAAGACCCATCTGGGGTTCAGTATCTTTAAAGTGAATGCCATTGTATGAAATTACTTTAATATTCAAAATTAAATCAAATTGCATATTTAATCAATATTTAATCAATTGAAGACTTGAACAATAAAATATACGCATTTTGTCAGTATGTATTTAGTGAATACTATTAGTTAACCGACAAATAACCACCTATTCAGCTCAAGAGCTAGCAGGAGGAATTCAACAGTCTGAAATAAAAAAATATATGAACGGAACCAACTGTACAAAACAGCATCTACCTTTGTTTAATGTTGAGTGTAGTTATATGATTAGAAGTCATGAGCTTGACGAAGGCTGTTAAGACAATTGCTATTGTATTCATAATGAAGATTGACAATCGCATGTACACTATTTTACATAGCCAACATTATACAATTATTGACTAGCCAGTAGATATGATATGCTATCATATTCCCCAAGGCCAAGTACCCTATATCAAAAAGTGTGTTATAACATGACATTTTTTACATTTGGTTTATTATGCGAATAAAAATAGCTACCGTATTTGTTTAATATGTAGATGTACCAATCTGTCCTTTAAGATGAAGTATGAAGACGAATCCGTCGAAGCCTGTGCCCTTATGACTTGGATGAGGTATGGCGTAGACATCAGACAGAAACGAATAGATTCTTATAGGAAGATAGATAGTGAGGCTTTTGGACGCGGCAATAGTACAATAACTGTACTCACTACTGGAAGCAAGGCAGAGGGACTAACCGCCCTTTTTGAGGGTGAATGGGACTGTGTATACATCTTAACAGGTCTCTTCTGCATTGAAGACGGAATGGATGACAAAACAATACCATACGGTACAACAGTGTTTAGGATGGATACAAACGAGTGCCACTGCGGTCACTGTAGGCTACTGCTAGTGAGGAAAGGTTCTAATGTTCCCTCTGAAATTGACAAAGCCCTGTACGATGCGGGTAATGGCAACATTATCTTGAGCAGTGAATTGTGTGTAGCGGAATTGGAAGGAAACACGTGTATACAAAGAGCAACGTATAATGTACGCACAGGACCACACACAGCTGGGCATGTCGTATATACGGATAACAATAGATTGGCACTTCAATGCTTCTGTCCTAAAGTCCTGCAGAAATGGTCTGAACGAGCTCGCCATTGGCCACCGCCGGATGTCGTTAAAAACATATTATCCATGACAGCATGTGTAACCCCTGTAGTGAATATAAACATGTAGAATGGCGGATTGACTTCAATAAGGGTGAGACAGAACTAATAAGAAATCTAAATGACATTCATGGAAAGATATACGTTATGCTGAAAATGATCGTTCAAGATGTACTCAAACCACAGAAGAAAGAAGTTACATCATATACGGTTAAAAACATAGTGTTATGATTAGCGGAGAACAACCCACAGCCATTGTTCCGTGAAAGGAGTTTATTTTACTGGGTACGCGAAGGGCTCGATCAATTAAGAACGTCTATATAATCGAAACAGCTGCCATATTATATGATACCAGAGCAAAATATGTTGGCAGCCTGTGGGCTTGAGGATGCGCAGCAACGTTCATGGGTAACAACTATCACAGATATGATGACTGAAGGTCCGAGGATAATACTGAGATTGCAGAAGTTTCGAAAGCTCATTATCTCGAGCCCGGAGCCTCTCATTTGGTACAACAGGTTGAGAACTGAACTGGAGTTGCTGGCGCATGTCAATGCTACGTCCACGGATCGGCATGGGGAAAGCGATGGGTCCGATATTATTTCGCAGCAAATATGGGTTCGTCAGGTGGAAATACAGAGGGAAGTTCTTCAACGGTTGCACATGGAAGGGAGTGCTATTAGTGATTTATATGATATTGAATGCAGAATGTTGAGCTGAAAAAAACAATACATTAAATAATTTATTTCACGTGCATCAACTATATAAATATAAACAATGTGACACTTCAGCTGGATTAACAGCCGATAACAGTTTAAGTAGTAAAGGATCCTGTACTAAAGGCAGATGACGAATTGCCAATTAACAAAGCACGATACAGAAACATGTCAGAAAACAAAACACACATATGAATGAAACTCGGGTTGCCGCTTTGGTCGGTTACGGTGCCAGAACCTCACATGATTATTTATACGGGTAAAGAATATTACCACCGTGCACGTTCTGATTGTTTACAGTAATACAAACAGCCGGTGCAGAAATTGACATTTATTTCTGATATGGTATAGTTTACATTTTGTAAAGTCTTGTAGGCTTACTTATTGGTGACTGGTATATATAATTTAAAATATATTATACAATTAAACCCATATGGTTTAATTAAACATTTTATGTTGTTTTGTGTTTTATTATAAACATATAAAACGTGTATACATATATGTTTTACCAATGCATGGCTGATGGTAATAAATTTCCAGTAGAGTATTTAGATATTAAATACCATCATTTAAAGCAATTAAAACTCAAAACAAACACTGTACTGTATTATAATACCAATGAATCAAGTTGTACATATTCTTTTAGTACATAACTTAAATTCTAAATTATTCATGTCATATTTTAGTTCTCATTTTGTAAACTCTTGTACTTGAAAAGTCTACATAGTTTCACATACGTCCATTGCCCAAATATACAATCACAATAAAACAGTAATGAAAAAAATGTCATAAAACTGATAATCGCAATCAAAAAGAATTATGTCAGTTCTTCCTGAATCAGATAGACCGGAATGCATGTATAAATATACCAACAGTGCAATTTCTGAATACATGCTAACAGGTTGACCCATATTTGTTTGAAAATATCACAACTGTTTGTATGCAGTGTTTATATATATATTATATATATTCACAGTTGGCAGCCGAAACTGCTATCTGGAAGCTAATTTGGTACCTGTTTGCAAACGGTCAATGATCATTGAAGCTAAAACCGAGAAAATTGCAAACAGTTTGGCAAGGTCACGTCGTTTTAACTGCCAATATCATAATTTAAACAGATAACACGACGTATTCAATTATTCCACATACCCATATATACAATGCATCCTTTGTATAGCTAGTAGTTTTAACGCAACGGCTTATTTAAACGCAAACGGCTTATTTAAACGAAATAGGGAATACAATATTTGGTTCGAGATTCTTAGTTCGTAATCTGTGTCTATTTTTTTTATAAAAACAGTATAACAGTATCAGTACATAATGCTATATATGGTGGAAAAATATGTTTGAAACAAAGGTATATTCTAGTGTTACAAATGCGCGATTAATATATTTTGTTGAAAGGACGCGCCATCGTTTTCCTCAGGCACATGGTACCTGGGAATATATGGAACCTGAGTCCTTGAAGTTATTTAATGTATGCAGAAGAGTAGGGATGGCATATATAATAATTAACATTAAAATTAATGTTAATTAACATTATATTAAAACCGTCCGACAGCCCTGCCAAGGTTAAAAATAGTGACTTGTCATCGTTAAATTGTTTCAAAAAGTCTAATATTTCGAATTTACTTGTAGCTTGAAATGCTTCTTTACTACCCATGTATCCACTAGAGAAAACAATCCATATAAATCTGTTTTGTTGTTGATAGATTTATGTCCCTTTTCAACTAATTAATATTTGTTAAACTTACAGAGTTTCATAGTCTAATATATTGAATAGTATCATAGGTATTTTATTAAAACAATATGGCAAAATAAAAAAAAATAAAAAAAATAACCATATTATACAGTAATACTAGTAATAATGTGAAATATAAATCATATATGACACTATGGAAATATAATCCATAATGCATCATTGCACATTTATCTGTTCTTCATAGAAATCAGTTAAAAATACCTTACTGTGTAGGTCTATGTCAAGCCAAACGGTTATTTGTCTAGTCTTAAGATACATTTTCAATGTTTTAATAGAATAATCGTTATTTCGGAATATTTTAATTGGTCCCGACGATTTCGAAAATACACATACAAATGAAACTGTTGGTACAAAGTATCAAGAGATACATTCTAGCCCGGGATAAGCAGGCAATGTTAAACATGTTTACATGGTGTCCCTGACCCAGGCTATGTCTTTTTTGTTGACTATTTGGAAAATACAATTTTTATAAACATTTTATAGGTCGAACAGCGTCGTGCGTATAATTATTATAAAACATGTATATACACAGAAACAGCTGTAGTTTCTAAAATAATGCTACTAAGGTATAACTTCATTTCTTCTAACGTTAATATCCCATAATAGTAGGTAGTCAACAAATAATCGAATATTCGATTATTCGAATACCTGACCGAATATTCGAATATAGTACAACTATTCGAATATAAAATTAAAATCAAACAATCTTAAGAAAAGAAAAAAATATATATATCCGCTGCCATTACGATCTTTTGTTTTGAGAGTTTGTTATTTTGACACACCATTTAACACCTTGGGTGCTCGAATGCGCAACTTCTGAAAACAAGATTATGATCAACTGGAGGTAGATTGACACCCATGATATCAACCCATATGTCCGTTCAGGTCTAATAATGTCTTGTTTTTTTATTCATTTCATCGTGCCTCAGAAAGTTGCAATTCTGCTGCTCTGGTTTGCATCTAGCCATTGAGTAATTAAATGGTAATTAAATTGAATAATATTCTCTTTTATTGCTGTTTAAGTTGAATTGCGATGCTATGAGGTTAATTTTTATTTACACTTACATGTTTTGTGAATAATTCTGTGCCAAGTGTGAGGTTCGTGCGCAAATAAACCGGTTTAAACCCCCCATGCTTTTCATTGACCGTCCCAAGGCGGTGACCCCAGCTTTACTCATGTGTGTTTTGTGTTTTTTATATGTTTTTGTGATGTATTGTGTATTGTTTTTGGCAATTGGTCACTTGTGATAAATAAAAGACCACGAGCTGCTAATAAGAGTTCTCTCCAGCTGGAGTTTCTCTTTGTTTATATTTCAAAGGGACCATGTTTCCTAATAGTGACTTTAAGTGTGCGTTATGATACAAAGGTCGGACAAAGATATCAACAATTAATTTTGGCCGAAAATAAGATTAAAGTAATGCAAGCATTTACGAATTTTGAAAACAAATATCCTTATATCTAAAAGGTTTGTTGGGCCCTTTATGTTTATACAAAGCAGAATGGCATAGGTGGTTAAGGCGCTGTCTAATGGACATCATTAGTTGTTAAGGCTCCAAAGTTATTAGTTTGGTACCCGCTGTAAGTGGTTGTCATTTGTTAAGCATATTTGTTGTTTTGTTATATATTATTTATACATACGTTTTAGGTAATCTGAATTATTTTGATACTGACGATGACGACGATGATGACGATAATATTGGTCACAAACAAAATGATATTCATTTATAAAATGACCGAATATCCGAATAATATTCGAATACTGAATTCGAATATTCGAATAGCGTTTCTGTATTCGTTGCCATCCCTACATAATAGTATGCATGCAATTTGTATCTTATTGATGAAGTCTTTCTGCACAAGTTGTATATGCTTACACCGCAATTCAAAAGTCACTTAACAGTTCCTAATATCGCTGCAATTCAAGTCCAATGAGTGTTATGGGCATAATCTCTTTGGGTCACATTTGTGGTGAGTTCTGACTGGCAAGCGTCCCCGATTACATTCTTGAAGACTATGTATATCAGACCTATCTGACTTGCGTTGCCTACGGCTTTGCTTTCTGGAAGATCACAGAAGTGGTCTCTATAATAAATATTAATTATTGTATAAATAAACTCGCCACGTAAATTAAAATTACTATAGTACAAAAACTGAAGCAGCTAAGTATTATTTCTTTACAGTAAGTTATACACATTAGATTAAAATAACATGGATTTGTGCAATTGATTCTACCCAGTTCTTCATACTATTATCGGAGTGAATTGTCTCAGTGGTGGACTCTACCTCTTATAGCAATTATGTTATGTTCGATACATAACTTGTCATCGATTGTGAAAACACAAAAGACGAACATTTGAGCTTAAACAAGGCGTTGTAACAATCAGTTACTGCAATGCATAGTTATACATGCATTTGATATGTGCACCCTCAGTCTCAGTACCAGGAACTGATGTGGTCACCACAGTCATGCTCTTGTTCTGTTCTGGCGTACACACATTTCCACGTGGTGATGATCTTGAACGATCAATAAAAAGTAGAGAATAATTAAAGTAAGACAAAACATTCCCAGATCCGTTATATTTCTCGAAATTATAGCTCTTGCAATAACATCAATCTCATTAAAATCAAATCCTAACGTTGTTAGGATCTGAAGACATCATATAACAGGTCGCGTTAAAATGACCTTGCGAAAAATAAAATATCAGCCCTGCTGCGCCCAATATGATTGCTTGTTGCACAGCAAAATTTGGCCACAGTTTTGAAAAGTGATGCGTTTCCAGCTGATCCTAGGGACAAATAATTAACAGTTAATTTTCACGGGGATAACAATGGACATAGTAGTAAATTAGGCGAGCAAACATCCACAGTTCACGTTAATTTCGTGCGTAGTGTTTGTGGTTTATATATGAAGTTATACCACAATATTTTGAAGGCACCATTTTGATTGGCTCCTGAAAAAGTCATCTGAACGTGACCCTTAATGCGAAGTCATCATATCCTGTCAGCGTATAATATAGTAGCGACTGTAGATGATTTTAATGATGAGATTGGCAATAACACATACCCTGATATAAAATATTTATGGATGGTGAATCCCTGTAAAGGCTCGTAATTATAAGCCAAATATTGACTGAATGACTATATGAAAACTTTATGTAATATACACTCAATATCTCTGATACGTTTTCTGTAAACACAATTGTACGAGTACTAGTAAACAAGCAATGACAATACTGATTTAGTTATCTGTCAGGAGTCATGTTCTAACAGTATAACTGTAGCACTCTGGAATCACGTGCACACCAATGAACGAACAATGATCTTTTATCTGCAAAAATAGTGCACATGTCTCAAAATAAGTATTGTTAAAATATGAATATGCTATTAACGGCGCTTTGTATACACTGTTTGCCACTGAAAACACAAATACCTCCGTGTGTTCTATAAATCTGGCATGACACAACTCATTGAGAGTGCATAAAAATATGCATCAAATAGTATGAACTATGAACTAATGTTAGGATTAATAGTTATATTGTTCCGTGGACAAGATTGTAATTTAAACAAACCTTTCAAAATGATGACTTTTTGCAATGACAGTTGTATCCTGAACATCGCCCAATGCAATGTTTTTAGCTTCAATGAATAGGTGCCTTTAGCCACCAGGTACCAAATCAGAGTCCACACAGAATTGGAACAACTGCATCATCTCACAATGTCAATATGTTATTTGACGGGTTAGGAATAGAAACTAAACGATGGTTAGGTATTGGCAGCGCTATTGTTTTATCACATGTATCCGTCCAATAGGCGTAAGTATCATTCTTGACCAGGTTTCCAATAGGTTTTACTTTGGATAATGTATCTTTAAAATTTAGTTCTAACATCTTTTCAGGTCAATTTGAGTTAGAAAAAGCATGTCAAAAGTATGCTGGTTCGATTTAAATTTATATCGTGTGGTAGGCTTTCAGAACTGAACTTATGCATTCTTATCCAAACTACTTTTGTTTTACGATAAGTTAGTAGTTTAAAGAAAAATATTTCAGCACACAGTACAAGAACGTAGCAACTTAGTGGATCGCTTTCACGGCATCAACGTTGTATATAAAATAAATCTGACAAAACCCTTCACTGTGTCACGGCTAAATCCCATCTTTAAGACACTAAATCATGTCATAATATCCGAACCGAAATTGAACCATGATAGGGGTTTCTTTACAAATGACAAAGACAATTAATCGATGACAAGGACAATTAATCGAATAAAAATCTATAAGCAGAAGGAGAAATTGAATAGTATTGTCCTCGGTGTAGTTAATTATTCCGTAAAAAAGTCTAGTATTTTCCTGAATGAACCTACCCTTGACAAAACCAGTTTTATCAGTATTTATTTATCAATATAAAGCTTTAACAGACATACAAACAGATCCAATTTTATATACGGTATTTAGCAACAAGATCGGGAGCCAGTATTGTTTTTTAATTACCTATGTTTCTCAGCCTTTAGTACGCAAGCAATTATACCCTGTGCTGGAGTTGCAGGCACATTAGACCATTCTGTTTTTATATTTTGTTAAGCGTCAACTTCATTTTGCAAAACCTAGCTACCTATTCGCAAAACCATATACCAAATCAGCTTGCAGATAGCAGTTACGGCTGTCTATCGTGTTATTTATAAACATTTGGTTTGCAGAACTGTTATTTACAACTATAGGTACACATTATAGCTTTTTCGGAGACATTTTGAATTACAGTCATATTTCAAATGTATACACTTAATAAAGTATATATAGCTACAAAAAATTGGCAACATGCAAATATGATCAAATATATGAAAGTAATGAATCGACAAACGAAAAGACTGTTAGAAAGCTTGGAACGTATATGTTAAAGGTCAATCAATCAATAACACAATTATATTACTATTGAAATGTTTCTCCAAACAATTCTGAATATGGAATGTATAGCTTTACTTATTAATAATTAATTGTATTGCCAAAATGGTACTTTGTACTATGTATGCATAGAGATTTAATGTTTGACATTAGAAAATACATATACACTATTACACATGTTTTGAATGTATACACTTTTTTATGAAAATTATAAAATTTAATGTATGTTTATGTATGCTAATATGTATGCTATTGACTATTGCATTGTATTTATTTATAGGTGTGTTACAATGTATACCCAGGTGCATAATGCCTAATGTATTATAAATAAAATAGTAACCTCTGATTCAAGAGAACTGTTCAGCAGCACATGGTCTTCAGTTTTTTAGTGTGTTGACTCTGGATTTAGTATTTTCAGAAAGACAAGTTCTTCAAAACTCATGTGACTATTTCACAATTTCAATATTTAACGAAACATGAGTATGCCCACCCATTGTCTGACTCTGACACCGCACGTTTTCGCACTGAAAGCTTAAAAAGCCAACACAATCTTCAAATTGTTGTAGGTAATTCCTCGGTAAATGACATATAATAATCCGAGCGATAACGTAGGATTATGTGTGCTTTCCATTAGTTTCTAAGTCAACATCTCGACGAAGATTAATCATGCATGTACAAGTTTGGAAAGCCAAATTCGCGAGCCATTTTGGTTTTTGTTCTTAGCCAGTTTGGTCAAAACACGAAATTATGTTCGAATAAATCCTTCTTAAAACTATAACAGTGTGTAGCATTTGGCATGTTGATTAAAACTGAATCGACCCATATGGCAATTACTTGTCTTGTTACAATGTTTTTCGTGTGGAATTGTAAGGAACTATTTGAAGTGGCGGAAAACATCAGGCATACATACTATATTACAACGCAACGTTAAATTCAGTACATTTAATGGATGTATGTATCTACTTTATAAATCATTGTAATATATGCGATAATTAGATTTGAATTCAGAATATATTGTTAACGTGTTCTGTTTCTCGGATAAGTCATTATAGCGACCATATTGTACAGGGTCAAACATTTGACCTGTCGTTGAAACTTTTTTTAACGTCGGTGACGAATCAGTCTACTGATAAACTTAACTTAAATACGTCACTACGTTTGGTAACCTAGCTATATGCATTTCGATTTAAATGAATGTTGAACATGTGTGTCATTTATTTAATCGATATCAAAATTTGATCCAATTTGCCTGACAAAAGGCCATTTTGTTGAGATTTATGTAAGTGTCGGGTTAGGAGTGCTGTTCAGTGTATATTGTAACCTCTCTAAATTAGAATATTTGGTAACAAAAAAGGAATGTAAAAAGGAAGATATGTTTAAACTCTTTCAACTTGATAATGTTTCATTCGTTTTTAATGCATCATGCGCAGGCCAAGTTCCTTGTGTGTATTTTAAAATGGATCATACAGAAATGGGAACACAACTAGTTTCAAACGAGTTACACGTCTTCAAATTGCTTAGTAAAGACTTTAATGATATACAGGAAATACAAGTAGTTTGGATAAAATGTATATATTTTGCAAAATTCTTCACAACTATAAAACTTTAGAACTTAAAAAAATATATTTCTTTGATTAAGTCCCCAACAAGATGAACATTGTTGTTTTTTTCAAACCATAATTATAAAAAATAAGATTTCTTTACCAATCATAATAATCATAATATTTGGATTATAGAATATTGGGTTCTATAACGAGTATATGGTATCAACGGGTTCCGCTGAGCAGACGTCAACACAGGATTTTAATGTATATTTAAGTTTCCAAAACTCTATTTTTTTCTATAGATTAGGTTTTCGGGATATTGTAGGCTACAGTTATATAATTTATCAAGGGCTATCATCGGTTATGCAATATTAATGAAATTGTCATTTCCGATGACAGATCTACGGATCAAAGTACACTTTAAAGAACTAATAAAATAAAACAGGTCGATCAAATTTAAGCGTTCCGCAGCATATTCGTTTATTATTACATTTTCTTAACTTTTCATTTACCATTCCACACAGAATTGGAACAACTGCATCATCTCACAATGTCAATATGTTATTTGACGGGTTAGGAATAGAAACTAAACGATGGTTAGGTATTGGCAGCGCTATTGTTTTATCACATGTATCCGTCCAATAGGCGTAAGTATCATTCTTGACCAGGTTTCCAATAGGTTTTACTTTGGATAATGTATCTTTAAAATTTAGTTCTAACATCTTTTCAGGTCAATTTGAGTTAGAAAAAGCATGTCAAAAGTATGCTGGTTCGATTTAAATTTATATCGTGTGGTAGGCTTTCAGAACTGAACTTATGCATTCTTATCCAAACTACTTTTGTTTTACGATAAGTTAGTAGTTTAAAGAAAAATATTTCAGCACACAGTACAAGAACGTAGCAACTTAGTGGATCGCTTTCACGGCATCAACGTTGTATATAAAATAAATCTGACAAAACCCTTCACTGTGTCACGGCTAAATCCCATCTTTAAGACACTAAATCATGTCATAATATCCGAACCGAAATTGAACCATGATAGGGGTTTCTTTACAAATGACAAAGACAATTAATCGATGACAAGGACAATTAATCGAATAAAAATCTATAAGCAGAAGGAGAAATTGAATAGTATTGTCCTCGGTGTAGTTAATTATTCCGTAAAAAAGTCTAGTATTTTCCTCAATGAACCTACCCTTGACAAAACCAATTTTATCAGTATTTATTTATCAATATAAAGCTTTAACAGACATACAAACAGATCCAATTTTATATACGGTATTTAGCAACGAGATCGGGAGCCAGTATTGTTTTTTAATTACCTATGTTTCTCAGCCTTTAGTATGCAAGCAATTATACCCTGTGCTGGAGTTGCAGGCACATTAGACCATTCTGTTTTTATATTTTGTTAAGCGTCAACCTCATTTTGCAAAACCTAGCTACCTATTCGCAAAACCATATACCAAATCAGCTTGCAGATAGCAGTTACGGCTGTCTATCGTGTTATTTATAAACATTTGGTTTGCAGAACTGTTATTTACAACTATAGGTACACATTATAGCTTATTCGGAGACATTTTGAATTACAGTCATATTTCAAATGTATACACTTAATAAAGTATATATAGCTACAAAAAATTGGCAAAATGCAAATATGATCAAATATATGAAAGTAATGAATCGACAAACGAAAAGACTGTTAGAAAGCTTGGAACGTATATGTTAAAGGTCAATCAATTAATAACACAATTATATTACTATTGAAATGTTTCTCCAAACAATTCTGAATATGGAATGTATAGCTTTACTTATTAATAAGTAATTGTATTGCCAAAATGGTACTTTGTACTATGTATGCATAGAGATTTAATGTTTGACATTAGAAAATACATATACACTATTACACATGTTTTGAATGTATACACTTTTTTATGAAAATTATAAAATTTAATGTATGTTTATGTATGTTAATATGTATGCTATTGACTATTGCATTGTATTTATTTATAGGTGTGTTACAATGTATACCCAGGTGCATAATGCCTAATGTATTATAAATAAAATAGTAACCTCTGATTCAAGAGAACTGTTCAGCAGCACATGGTCTTCAGTTTTTTAGTGTGTTGACTCTGGATTTAGTATTTTCAGAAAGACAAGTTCTTCAAAACTCATGTGACTATTTCACAATTTCAATATTTAACGAAACATGAGTATGCCCACCCATTGTCTGACTCTGACACCGCACGTTTTCGCACTGAAAGCTTAAAAAGCCAACACAATCTTCAAATTGTTGTAGGTAATTCCTCGGTAAATGACATATAATAATCCGAGCGATAACGTAGGATTATGTGTGCTTTCCATTAGTTTCTAAGTCAACATCTCGACGAAGATTAATCATGCATGTACAAGTTTGGAAAGCCAAATTCGCGAGCCATTTTGGTTTTTGTTCTTAGCCAGTTTGGTCAAAACACGAAATTATGTTCGAATAAATCCTTCTTAAAACTATAACAGTGTGTAGCATTTGGCATGTTGATTAAAACTGAATCGACCCATATGGCAATTACTTGTCTTGTTACAATGTTTTTCGTGTGGAATTGTAAGGAACTATTTGAAGTGGCGGAAAACATCAGGCATACATACTATATTACAACGCAACGTTAAATTCAGTACATTTAATGGATGTATGTATCTACTTTATAAATCATTGTAATATATGCGATAATTAGATTTGAATTCAGAATATATTGTTAACGTGTTCTGTTTCTCGGATAAGTCATTATAGCGACCATATTGTACAGGGTCAAACATTTGACCTGTCGTTGAAACTTTTTTTAACGTCGGTGACGAATCAGTCTACTGATAAACTTAACTTAAATACGTCACTACGTTTGGTAACCTAGCTATATGCATTTCGATTTAAATGAATGTTGAACATGTGTGTCATTTATTTAATCGATATCAAAATTTGATCCAATTTGCCTGACAAAAGGCCATTGTGTTGAGATTTATGTAAGTGTCGGGTTAGGAGTGCTGTTCAGTGTATATTGTAACCTCTCTAAATTAGAATATTTGGTAACAAAAAAGGAATGTAAAAAGGAAGATATGTTTAAACTCTTTCAACTTGATAATGTTTCATTCGTTTTTAATGCATCATGCGCAGGCCAAGTTCCTTGTGTGTATTTTAAAATGGATCATACAGAAATGGGAACAAAACTAGTTTCAAACGAGTTACACGTCTTCAAATTGCTTAGTAAAGACTTTAATGATATACAGGAAATACAAGTAGTTTGGATAAAATGTATATATTTTGCAAAATTCTTCACAACTATAAAACTTTAGAACTTAAAAAAATATATTTCTTTGATTAAGTCCCCAACAAGATGAACATTGTTGTTTTTTTCAAACCATAATTATAAAAAATAAGATTTCTTTACCAATCATAATAATCATAATATTTGGATTATAGAATATTGGGTTCTATAACGAGTATATGGTATCAACGGGTTCCGCTGAGCAGACGTCAACACAGGATTTTAATGTATATTTAAGTTTCCAAAACTCTATTTTTTTCTATAGATTAGGTTTTCGGGATATTGTAGGCTACAGTTATATAATTTATCAAGGGCTATCATCGGTTATGCAATATTAATGAAATTGTCATTTCCGATGACAGATCTACGGATCAAAGTACACTTTAAAGAACTAATAAAATAAAACAGGTCGATCAAATTTAAGCGTTCCGCATCATATTCGTTTATTATTACATTTTCTTAACTTTTCATTTACCATTCCACACAGAATTGGAACAACTGCATCATCTCACAATGTCAATATGTTATTTGACGGGTTAGGAATAGAAACTAAACGATGGTTAGGTATTGGCAGCGCTATTGTTTTATCACATGTATCCGTCCAGTAGGCGTAGGTATCATTCTTGACCAGGTTTCCAATAGGTTTTACTTTTGATAATGTATCTTTAAAATTTAGTTCTAACATCTTTTCAGGTCAATTTGAGTTAGAAAAAGCATGTCAAAAGTATGCTGGTTCGATTTAAATTTATATCGTGTGGTAGGCTTTCAGAACTGAACTTATGCATTCTTATCCAAACTACTTTTGTTTTACGATAAGTTAGTAGTTTAAAGAAAAATATTTCAGCACACAGTACAAGAACGTAGCAACTTAGTGGATCGCTTTCACGGCATCAGCGGTTTATTTAAAACAAATCTGACAAAACCCTTCACTGTGTCACGGCTAAATCCCTTCTTTAAGACACTAAATCATGTCATAATATCAGAACCGAAATTGAACCATGATAGGGTTTTGTTACAAATGATAAAGACAATTAATCGATGACAAGGACAATTAATTGAATCAAAATCTAGAGGAGAAATTGATTAGTATTGTCCTCGGTGTAGTTAATTATTCGTACAAAAGTCTAGTATTTTCCTCAATGAACCTACCCTTGACAAAACCAATTTTATCAGTATTTATTTATCAATATAAAGCTTTAACAGACATACAAACAGATCCAATGTTATATACGGTATTTAGCAACGAGATCGGGAGCCAGTATTTTTAATTACCTATGTTTATCAACCTTTAGTATGCAAGCAATTATACCCTGTGCTGGAGTTGCAGGCACATTAGACCATTCTGTTTTTATATTGTGTTAAGCGTCAACCTCATTTTGCAAAACCTAGCTACCTATTCGCAAAAAGCACATAAACCGTTCCGAAAAACCAAACCAATTTTCTTGATGTTGATAACAGAAAATGGAATAGTTTTGATGCTTTAATAACTGAACATCATACGAAACATATTTAAAAATACTGACTAGTTTAAACACTATAATTTAACGAAATATTAAAATATAATACAAAACTGTACAACAGTTGAGTTTACAGAAAGTGAGCATAATAACAAAACATAAATACACACAGTTTTATATAAGAGTACATGTATGTGATACAAAAAGGTATAGATTATATGCAAGTATTGTCAATATGTGGCACCTTGTCAATATTATAATTTAATTGCAGAGGCACTTTCTGAGATCAAAGTTCATAAATTCACACGAGCATTTTTTCAAAGATGACCCCATTCAATTTTGACTGAATCCTAGTTTGTTGTTACTTTTTCACATTGTATATATGTGTGTACCTGGCGGCATCGCGTTGCTAGCGTTGTATGTTGCGTTCAAATAAACCTGCAGTGATTATGAGTAGTCCTTTCAAGGCTGCTCGCCCGCCAACTTTAATTGCTACGCTAGTATGAAAGAAAGTATTGCTTGTCAGATATCATTCAATCCTGTGGAATTGTTCATTGTGGACTTTCTCGATATCACATGGAAAATGTTATTTGGTCTTTCATTAACTGAAGCTGAGTAACTTTCTGTGCAGCCGTGTGGCAACTAGTCTGTGGAACGTCCTCTCCACTGTCGGTGAAACCATGCATAGGGTTTGTGCTAATCTTATTGTCCATCTAACCCCTTGACTAAGAAAAGTTGTTTCCAAGAAGAGTTACTGTAGCCTTTTGTAGGTTTTGAAGCCATTACTCAAACGATGTCATACAGTACTTTCATTCTCAGTGATATGCCACTGCTTAATGGATCGTTGTGTAGCTATTGAAATACTGATTGACCGGGTGGTTTAGGTGTTAAAGAAAGATACAGAAGATTAAACAGCTGCTTGACAAGAACCGTCTCGTCGTTCTCGGGGTGAGATAAGTTCCTTTGCGAAACTTGTATGGTATTATTGTCGTATGTACTGATTTTCGAGTCTTGAATACGCTTGGTTAATTCGTTAATGCCACTGCCACCACGCCAGTAATGAAGGAAAGCTCCGACGAACTTTGTAAAATATGTTTAACTGACACAACTGTACCATGGCAATGTTGGAACAAAGGGCAACAGCTATGGTATACACAGGGTTAAACAACACCAATACTACTGGCACAATCTTGTGTCTATTAAATTGGCATATAAAATATCCGGAAAAGCAAGAAAAAGCACAATCGTGGTGGTAGCAAATGTAAATATCACACTCGTGGTGGTAGCAAATGTCAATATCACAATCGTGGTGGTAGCAAATGTAAATATCACAATCGTGGTGGTAGCAAATGTAAATATCACAATCGTGGTGGTAGCAAATGTTAATATCACAATCGTGGTGGTAGCAAATGTAAATATCAATGATAAGAGTGTCAAGACGCTCGTTCTTTAGCGCTTTAAACTCTTATCAAAATGTTGTTTTTTCGGCTGACGGAGCTCAAACCCTACGCGCACGCGCACGCTTAACAAAGTAATAAAACAGAATGGCATTACTGCTTGTAAATGCTTGATTCAAAGCTCTACTGAACTGAATCTCCAAATTTCGACCAATATGCTTTAACAATGTACATTGTACACTCCGACGAACAGGGGCTTGTATTTGTTGCCGTGTTCTTCATAACGATCGAGCCGTCGTTTAGTGTTATTGGTCCTTCTGAAAGATGTTCATTTGATGATTTCGGTGTATCCATACCCGTGAAAATGTTATTAAAATCAGAATCAATGTCGATATTACCCTTGTTTTGATAAAATAATGCTGTTTCTAAAAAAATGTCGCCTCGGTTATGCAAAACAATTATTTTTTCATTTAGTAAGCTGTTTACGGATCATTTGCGTAGTACTTTTCAAGATGGCATACTATCTCCGTTCTGCCCGTCGTCTTATAATAGCCACCCCTTAATGTTCATCTTGAATTTTCCTAAGTTCATCAATTAATTCAAGAAACCATGCAAAGTATTTTATGGGATAGTTCTTTCTTGCTTATCTAGTTCAAATTTTAACTGTTATGTGAGATTATTACGGGATTGTGTTATATATGAATTATACGAAACTGCTTTACCTCAAATTTACATTAATAAATTAGTCATCTGTGGTAAATTGAATGTTCTTGTAATGCGTCGATTGTGTAAAATTAGTTTAACAGTTTAACAGTGTAAAAGTCGTCATTACACTGGAACGATCCGATTGGTAACCATGAACTATGTTGACAACATGGAAAACTGGCAATACATCCGTCGATACAAAAAATCAAGCCGTCTCCGAATATATCGCCTAGAATTAGGATACATATTTCTAAAATGTTCTGTGAGATTTCGTTCTTTAATACGGTTCAGTAAAATGTTCTGTGAGATTTCGTTCTTTAATATGGTTCAGTAATATGTTCTGTGAGATTTCGTTCATTAATATGGTTCAGTAAAATGTTCTGTGAGATTTCGGTCATTAATATGGTTCAGTAAAATGTTCTGTGAGATTTCGTTCATTAATATGGTTCAGTAAAATGTTCTGTGAGATTTCGTTCATTAATATGGTTCAGTAAAATGTTCTGTGAGATTGTACTCTTTAATATGGTTCAGTAAACACGAGCTCGCAATTTTGTTATATATCTATAGTTGTCATAATCTAAAACCGGGTTTAAGACTTCATTTAAATCACCACAGATGTTGAAAAGTAGGAATCGTTTCCATTGGCATCTATAATACCAGAAACATCGAACAAAGTATGGGTTCACCAACATTTAGATCTAAAATAATATAATTGCCAAGTTCATCTAAATGTAGCGTATGCATTTTATATTCAAGCTCCTTAGAAAAGAGCCTTGTGACACCGCGAAATTAGAAGAGCCATAACTAAACAAACATTGGGTCCCCCCCCCCCCCATTCTGAGCAAAATGTTGTATATTAATCAACGATAAAACGCGTGGAAAGTAAATATCATAATATGTATATTTCAAATGTTGTAAAGAGGAAAAAAAACTACACACACACACCCTTCTAATCACTTTTTCTCCTAGATGCATCTGCAGTTGACAAACACAATGTTAAGATCATTCATAAATAAAAAATAGTTATGTAAAGTTCTATATATTACAGGTCACTTAGATTAAACCGCATGAAAAATCAATCGTCTTTAACACAGAACGTAAATTAAATAAATACATGGAGAACAAACACACATGAACAAATTATTTTTTTAATTTTTGATAGGCAGCTGACAGGGCTTTTCCTGCGTACATGATAGCAATAGGGATGTTAGCACAATTTAGTAATAACGACAACTAATAAAGCTTTTCAAATTGGTAAGTTGATAATTTACCATTTAAACGAATTGTTCAAAATGTCATGTATACATACATTTACACATACAATGTACTGAACAATTAAGCAGACACTGTATTACCAATGAAACTGATATACAGAGTTGCTAAAGTATTTAGAAAGCAAACACAAAGACGTTCAACAACAAACCATGCTAACAGGCTGAAGGTATCTACAGAAACGCACTAAACAGTGCAACAGTATTAACAGACAAAAACGTGCACATTCCATTGTCCATTACTACATGGACTTAATATATAAGGATCAAGCTCTGAAATAACGAAAATCAACCCAAACATATAACAAGTAACTCATTTAAGGACAGATGATACACAGTGAAACAGGAAAGCCAAAAATACGCATACAACCACGTTCACAAAACGCGGTAAATGGCATACCTATATACATTTATCAAACTGTTGTGTATACATACTTACTTTTAATACCTATTTTTTTCACAAACTATATGACCAGCGAAACTGATTTACTGGAATGGCAATTTTAAGAGATGAAAAGCGTATCAAGTAAAATAAAACCTGAATTTGTATAGGTTTTACGCAATTAGCATAGCTACGTTATAACCGAGATTTATGAGCAATTTGAAACACTTATAAAACCCGAAACGATAAAATAGATTTAGATTGATAAGTGTATATACAACGTGCATATTTTGGAAACAAATAAACATACACAAACGGTTGTATATATTATCGTGAAAATACACATAACTTTTAGGTATTTGTTTAATCCAGTCTACATAGTATTTAGGAGAATGATACCAAATAAAAATGCAAAGGAGTATGACAGCATAACTTCATAAGCGGTTTTTACCAATGGCTGCCTTTATAGTGAGGAAAATGATACCAAAGAAATACGCACATTCTACAAAAATTGTCAAAACTTATATGCAGTAAAAGTCAGTTCACAATATGGCGAAAATTCCCGTGCAGCACGGGCATTTCGATTGCACCCTCGCTTGCATATTTACCGACTGCACTGTGGGTTAAAATGCAGGTGGAAACGTCAACAAACATGAATCAAGGCATATAAAGCAGTCATTTTTAAATACAGACGATTACATCGTGTCTATAAACAGAAAGTCACGATTCTCTCAGTACATGGTTATCGTCTAAATATCAACAAAACTGTAATCAACTAAATTAACAAAGTAAACTGTTCATCAAATAAAAAGGTTGCACAAGTATGTACACCTGTTACTGTTTAGGCAAGTGTTGGTAGTCATCCCACTCGACACCGTGCACCGCTACTCGTGCGTCATGGTAGGAAATGACCCGGTCAGATCAGGCATATTTAACTTCGTCTGACATGCAACATTTTATTTTCATGAAAACCTCACAACTTTGTCTTGCTTTTCGGACCCCTCGTTAGTCGGTGGGCTATGTCAACGTCCTGTATATTGAGGTTCTCCTTGGTAATTCTGTTGAGCTTATCAATGGTAGTTTTAGTGGTTCCTTCTGCTGATTCAAATGATAATGCCTTGTCGTTGACGCCATTTTTTGCGAATGTTTGCTCTACACTACTACTAATGATGTTAGTTTTACTTGTGCTGTATTGATCTTTTGATATGCTTGGATTGCTCTCGTGATTTGTAATGTCAGATGATTTTATGTTTTCATTTCAAACTGGATGTTTATTTCTACTTTTTGTTTTTACACTCTTTCTTCAAAATATCGTTCTCTATGTCTTTGTCGAAAATTCTTGACTCTGCATTGTCTATTTGTATAGGGGTTGAACAGTCCCTATTTGAGTCTTTTCGTAAAGATACTTCACTATTTGTTTCAGGCTTTCGTAATCGCTTTCGTTTATAGTTTTTACTTTCTCGTAAATTCTGCTGACCGACCTGTCAACGGTCGATACTATATTCGCCATATTCGAGTTAATGTCTTTCAAATGCTTTTTTAACGTCAGAAATTTCGCTTGACATTTTCATCTACACTATCCTCGTTTTGAGAATCATTAGATGCCACGTCATCGCAAAACGGTAATTCAGGTTCAGTTTTATCAGTTTCGTTCTCACTAACACTATTAGTATAGTTTACTTCCTTAGTACACTTCTTGTCGAGTTTACTCATTGCTGACACTTAGTATGGCACTATGTTTATTTGGGAAGTACAGAGCGACCAGACGTTACATTTGTAGATGAATACATTATTTATCGATTATGAATGGTCAAGATTCCACGAACAAGCCATACAAAATGGCGGTAACCATGTAACAATTTAAAATAGTTTAGCACATTGATCTTAGAAATTTTAAATTTTCCCTCTCAACTGCCTATGTAGAAGGTAACACATACACATATTTTTTACCATAATCTGTAGTTCATAGTCCTCTCTTACAATGAATACAATTTCTAGATTAACATGTGATATCCTCGCGTAGTGATTAGTAAGAACAGCATATCATGTTCTATATTAATAAAATAACGGCTCACGTTTGTTCGATTATATTGTAGAGAATTGCACATGTTTAGTTCCCAAATGGCGTTAACTATTGTGTTATTTGTATAAAATACATTATAAGAATGGTATGTTCTCTTTACCTATCTGAATACACTCATGTGTATGTCCTTTATGTATTTCTGCATATTTATGTGTTTATTTCATTTGGTACATAATAATTGTCAGCTCAACATATTGCAACTGATATTTAACAAATCATTCACATCACTTCCCTCCCTGTGCAGCCGCTGAACTACCTCCCTCATTAGTTCTCCTTGACGTATATAAATTTGCTGCAGAATAATATCTGAACCATAAGTGTCCGTGATTTCACCCATGTGGATTTGTTTGAAATTGTTAAGCAACTCCAGCTCAGTGCTCAACTTGTTGTACCACAGTAGTGGCTCCGGGAAGGCGATAATTCCTTGTCGCATCTTCTTCAATCTCAGTAATATATTCGGGCCTTCATTAATCATGTCCGTGATAGTTGTTATCCATGTGTGCTGCTGCACATCCTCTAATCCACAAGCTGCCATCAGATTTCTATCTGGTATCATATAATACGGCAGCTTCTTCGTGGATATAGCAGTCCTTAGATTTTTCAGTCCTTCATGCAACCAGTAAAATAAACTTTTGTCAACAAACAATGACTGCGGGTTGCTTTCTGCTAGCCATAATACTATATTTTTAACAGTGTACGATGTAACTTCTTTCTTCAGGGGTTTGAGTACTTCTTTTACGATCATTTTAAGCATTACGTATAGCTTTAATTGCGTGTCATTTAGATTTATCATTAGTTCTGTCTCACCCTTATTGAAGCAAATCCTCCACTCTACATGCTTGTAATCACTTCCTTTGAATCCACATGGGGCAAGAATTGCTGTCATCTTTTCGACCTTTTCAACAACAGCCGGCGGTGGCCAATGGCGAGATCGTTGAGACCATTCCTTGAGGATTTTAGGACATATGCATGGAAGCGCGTATACATTATCCGTGTGAAGGACACTTCCAACTGTATAAGGCAATGATGGTCCTGCACGTTGATGGTAGACTGCGCCTTTTTCAGGTTTATTTCTCGAGCATTCAGTTACAAACAAATCACTGCTTAAGACAGGGCGTCCATTTCCTAGATCACACACTGCATTTAGAATTTCAGGGAAAACAGTTGGACCCCTTCTTACTAGTAGTAGCCTACAATGACCGCTGTAACATTCATTTGTATCCATTTTAAACACTGTTATATCCCATGGTATTATCTTCTCGTCAATTCCTTCTTCAAGGCAGACGGAACAATACAAGAGGAATATGCAGTCCCAATCTCCCTCAAACGTGTTGGTAAGGCCCTCAGCCTTGCTTCCAGCTGTGATAACCATAACCCTCCTATCTCCTTGAGCATTTGACAGGCTATCCATCTTCTGATAGGTATCGATGCGCTTCCTCCTGAGTTCTGCTCCATATCTTAACCAGGACATAAGGATACATGTTTCGACGGACTCATTTTCATACTGATTCTGAAACGAAACTGTATACAATAACTTCTGCTCAGCTTAAATGCAATGAGTGACTTGTTATTAATTTGTTTTATCTAAAAAATCTGGTTTGCATTTGCATATAATTTAGACACATGCATAAACATTAAAATATTAATTAATGCTATAAACACCCCAGGTACAATTATACCGAAAATCTATAAACTTATAATACGCCCACCACTAGATTTTGTTTGGTAAGGAATATAACAACAATTTACCAGTAGGACATACAATACACGACAAACACGTAACACCATTATTCTATATACATTAAACCACCAATCTGCTACATAACTAACTTTTAAACATATTTTATACAAGGATATGCAAGAACAATACCGAAGCCTAAAACAACTGATTTTTTTTAAAATGTTTATGTCTTAATGATGTATACAACTCCATGCTTTGGCTACGATTGCCCACGATTTATAAAAGACTTGTTAAAGGTGATGAGCAAGGAGCACAGGCCACTAGTACGGTTCGAGGCACAATTAAAATCGTGGTCTTTTCGTGGACTTAACGTTGCGATCCTTTCACATTTAAATAAATCTTGAGGTGACCAATGTTGAACGGTTTTAAGTTTACCACGGATCTGAATGATCTGGATCATCGTTTCAGATCAAATTGCATTGTAACTAAATGCGTCAAATCGCATCTTATCTTGCATCCAAATCAGGATGATCGGGATCGATTTTAGACAAGAAAAGCACCACGATATTTTAAGATGCGGTGCGATCTTAAGAATCAATGAAGTCAGTGGTTATTCGATCTGTATTTCTTCCCGTTGGGGTCCAGTCATTGCTAAAATCGCGAAAACCTCGATAGTGATCGTAGAAGAAATTCGATTCTTGATGTACGTATTTGCACGTGCGAGACCGTCCCTATTTGAGGAACACACTTATGAGGATCATGTTAGATCGAGACCTAATGGAGAGCTGGCAACAATCATAACGGAACAAATGTAATCGTATCTGAACTGGAGATCAGACCCGGGACAAATCGTGAAATTGACGTATCGATTCCGGAACCAAAAACGCATAAGAACGTATCGACTTGCATCATCTTGTATCCAAACATGAAATTTCAGAGAATGTCCGAGATCAGCTATGAATGACCAATCGTGGCGGTTGCAATTGATTGCACGACAGTAAGAAACGAGCATAAGCAAGACATGTTTCGACGAGATTTGATTGTCTTGCGTTTAGCCATTCAGAAAACTGGGACTTAATTGTATCACGGACATGTCTTGGAAAAACAATCGTTTACTGTAAACGGTGTTTGTCGGACTTCATCTTAGGTCGGCGTGTATAAAAATCCCATAGCGTATTGGCAACTGGCGATCATTTTACTTTTTTTTTGTGCCGATCAAATAAAACATATCTTTACTCAATACATGACACAACTGTTATGATAATTCTGTTGTTTCTTGGTGTTCGATATATATACAAAAAACATACTGGAATAACTCGAGAAAAAAAGGTAGAATGACTTAACAAAACCAACAATATATGAAATCATTAGACTGCACGTGATTGCTTTAACAGTGTACGATGTAAAAGTAAAGCACAGGGAAGTAATCTATTTTCGCCGATGCAAGGGTTACAGGCTTAAACCATAAGCAATAGAAACTGGTTTACACATTCATACATACAAACAACAAATAAATACACAAATACATGCATGATTTCGATAACAAGTACTGTATTTATTCCAAAACTTTAGTGCTAAACGGCATTAAGTTTTGATCGTGGAACCAACATAAATCAATGTCTATAACATTTTTATATTCCATAGTGTTGTTATTATTTATAAGGTTTATACGTGCATTTTGTAATGAGCACTCAAACAAGTTCAATGACAAATTAAGCAAAAAATAATGTTTGGTCGATCTTTGTTGCTGTTAAACCAGATTATCGGTATAACCTATCAATACTTTCGTCTGCTGATTTGACCCCTAGGTGTGACATCGCCAGTAAACCTATTGACCGGATTCATACCCATACATGGCGATATTTGTATCTGAACAAGCAACATTTGATTTTAAGGCCAATTCATTATTTTAGAGCAATACGTCGCTGGTAAATAAGAATGGAACGACCTAACAATACGTTTATTTATTCCTTATATGGATGCTATGTATATTAATTAAACATTTATCAGACAGTGGCTACCGGACATCATGGTTTTCTTGTTATGGATGCTGAATACAAATTAAAAGTGCTTGTATAGTTCCTGATATCTCGAGCGGAAAATAATGTAATTATTATATTAAAATATTCATTGAATTTGAATTATTTCCTCATGAGGTCTCCCGCGGGAATAAAAAATTACGCTATATTTAATAAAAAAGGACAATGCATTGTTGAAATTATTAGACCGGAACGACAATATGCGCATGAACTCCGGGAAGAGAATTTAAGTTATTAGCTCGTGAGATTTTACGCGGAAACGAAGAGGGTTATGTGAATTGGGGTGATATTTATAAACTATATTCAATCGAGATGATATTGCTTTCGAACATTTGATCAAAAGTATTTACGCCTAGCACCAGGCCATACGTGCTTACATGTTTTGACGCGTATTACAAATGTATGTATTAACACTAAGATATCACTAAATAATTAATAATCATGTACTAAAAATATCGATAAACATACCCACTTCCATAGAAATATGTAAAACGTTCTAACACACATTTTTGGAAAGCGCCAATTCAACAAGCTACGAATTCGTGTAAACATTCCATAACGTACGACCAATACATTATAGTGATATGAAACTAATATGCAAACGACACGGGAGTTTATTTACAACATGATATATTATCATCTACAATTAAAATATAGTTAAATCCTCGTACATTTAAACAACATACGCAATCGCGTTTTGTTTTGTTTTTGACCAACTAGCCAGTAACCTACCCCACGCATAAAACGATTTATTAAATAACTACAATCCGCATTATCTTACCTGCATGTGTACTGTAGATGATACTTTGCGCATTTGATTCCGTTCATAAATTATTATCTCTGAATGTGCTATGCCTCCTGCAAACACCTGCGAAGAAGAGGTGGACATTAGTCGGTATAATAACAGAATGGCAAGACGCAGTTGTTGCAGTGTGTGACTGTAAAATCCACCGAATCCTGACAAACTACAATGACGCTTGGTATTGCATTGTTTTGATGTGGGTGAAACACCACAAAATGTGTGCCGCTGCTATTTGACTGTAATATGAGAAACTGCAGCTGCAGCGCACAATTCTTACCAGTACCGGCGTTCAAGGCACAAACGATAAATGTCGCCGTAGTGTTCCATGACGTGAAAACTACATGTTTTTAACGTAATGCTAATTTCATAGTGTTTCACATCGGTCAGTGCAACTTTTCGTGTGAATTTATTAAACAATAAATCTGCTATATACTGTGCTTTGGTAAGTTTGTAGTTTTTTTCAAAATCTAATTCCGGAAACATTTGCTCTATTGTATGTGTCTTACTTATGTTCAAGTGCGCACATGTTTTGTATATAAAACAACACGAGTTCAGCAATACATTGACATAAGCCTTCTATTGGAACGAAAAATATGCCCCAAATTGAGGACAATAGTTACACGTACGTGACATCATACCATCATACCAACCTTTTGCTGACTGTCCAAATACTGTGTGTCATTACTCTCGACACCGGATGAGCTGTTGATGTCACTGTGTTGGTCAGCATATTGTATTTTTGAGTTGATAATATTGCCCAGTATATGAAATATTCCTACAAATATAATACGTTTATTATGAGAAGTATTGGTGTCGTTAATTTAATTATGTAATGCATTTAGTTAACATAAAGTTAATGAAAGGAATTTATACACTACGCTTAGCAAACCATCATGGAACAGTGAACTGTAAGGTATTGTAATTTAAAAAAAGTAATATGAATGATGTGAATGGACATATACGTTTTGTAATTTCTAGACATACCACTGGGTTGTGTTTGTAGATCACTCTCTATTGCTGCATATTGTACTGAGAAAGAAAACAAAACTGGCGAGCCACATAACATAATTATTCAGTTGATATTAGCATTTCGTCTAACTTCCGTA
Source organism: Congeria kusceri (assembly GCA_027627225.1). Taxonomy (NCBI): domain Eukaryota; kingdom Metazoa; phylum Mollusca; class Bivalvia; order Myida; family Dreissenidae; genus Congeria; species Congeria kusceri. Next base: position 92,349,440 of record CM051026.1, read on the forward strand.
TTCAAAGGTATATTTTTATTTGAAAATAAAATAAAAAATGTTATATTTTGTTCTAGCATAACATATACATGTATACATAATATACAGTGTTATATTTTTATCCATAACCCCATCCAGTCATATTAAATAAATCCCGCCTGATATTCGGTCGCTTTATTTTTGTTTTCAAAATTAAGTTTGATAATATATTAAAGGCACTTTTTTTGACACAAAGTCAATATTCTGTATGGTCATCGAAAGCATGAAATTCAGTACAGGTTCCGTGTAAAAGATCAGTCCATAAGAACAAATATAAATTGTGTATTTTAAGTAAGTTTGTGGTTAACATGTACGAGCATGCACTATGATTTTAATGTTGCATATATCGATAATGTTGAGTACTCAAGTGAATCACGTAATTATATTCAGAATTATACCTTCATATTTCAAAGAAACATCGATCAGATCAACAGTTTTGACCTTCTCTTGTTCGCTGTCCAGGAGTAGGCGGAGTCTTGAAATCTTCGTTTTATCCTTGTCTAAACAAACAAACAAACACACAAACATCTATTCTGATAAGGTTCTTACATGCATAATAACACTTGATTTATTTAAATAAGTGGCTGTTACATATTTGTCGATTTTTTTAACATTATTTTCGTTTGTCCGACTTATATCGTAAGCAAACGATGTTCTAGCATTGAAGTATTTATAGAGAGTTTATAGATCCTTTGTAAATTCAATGGTAATGCTTGAAGTCGTGTCTATTACGATAAAAGCATCAATGCATACATACATATCTCATTAGGGAACTGGGTTAAACTGTGAAATGCATAAGTAAAAAATACAGCGCATATCAACATTATAGACTATTCAGCCAACAATTGAATATACTAAAATATGTCCACACATATGCTTCGCGTTTAGTTTTTGTATACAAACCTTCAAATACTGCAATTATTCGCGCGATCTCCTTGGCAAAGGTCAGAAATTTGTTCGCAAGTATATCATACGTTTCCGTTTGTGTCCCGGTGCATTGGACGCTTTCGACCACAGTCAATGATGTGCTATTAGCAACGTTTCTTTCCATGCCAAGGTTGAACAATTTGAAGATTTGAGCAAGCATTTCATTACTGCGCTGTGTTTCTGCGGTGTGAAAAAAGGAACATGAAAAATGTTTCATCGAGATAATATAAACCATCAAAGACTATTATTTCGTCAGGACCTCATCGGACACACGTGTTTAACCTTCGTTTAGTTATCATATAAAATAACTACAGAAGATCGGTTTTTGATATGTTATTGTTTCTACGTTCTACTTTCACAAAATTCACATTTAGAGATATGCTCTAACAAAACAATCTTATATTTAATTGTTGATTGTCTTTACGCATTAGTGGTGTACATCTGTCTACCATGTTCAAATGTACAAATTATGAACTAACATTTTAATGCTCGACAGGTATTGTTCAAGGACAAACATAGGAGCACATGTACGCGATATTTTAAGTAGTTGCTATCAACATTTAGTGCAAGAAGTACAATAACAATGAACAATACATAAGTTGTTGGTGGATCGATGTATCCGTGATTCAAAATATCTCGTTGTAGTGTTTCGCTAACACTACTTTTGCATTCATCACATAACCTGCTGGGCATAATACAGCCAAATTACACATGTATTTGTCCACATGGTTCCTGATCATTGCATTGTAATTAGGTCTCAGGAGCGTAATAGAGAACAAAAGGTAGCGTATTGTGAAGTTGAATTTATCCGTCAAATTGAAGGCAGATGTACAAAGCGAGGCAATACAAAAACAAGGCCAGTAATAAGTTGTCTTAATAAACATTATAATCATCGACAAGACGTTTCACCTAGAATTATATTATAAACACATAAATTTGACACTGTCGAGATTTTGGTTAAACAAACTTTTTAATAACAACTTTAACATATGTACACTCAAGAAAATAACAAGAGTGCCATAAGGCCTTAAGTCGCCAAATGAGAGGCTAAGGAACTAAATTGTTATTGGCAAGTTACATGAAGACTGGGCTACAAATGTCACCTCTAGCGTGTTTACAAGCTGTTAGTGACCTAGTTTTTTACACCACATGACCCGGTTTTTGACTCGTCCAATATAGCATTAAAATTCTGAGCGAGTTTCACGATGATTCGGTTACAAATGTGGCCTACATAGAGTTCACAAATTTTTTGTTTCAATTTGGCCTGATGATCTAGTTTTTGAGCCCACTTGACCCAGTTTCAAACTCATCCGAAATGTTATAAACACAACTGTTCTGAGCGAGTTCTTGATGAATGGTTACACCATTTACTTGTAGAGTTTTCAAGTGTTTTTTATTCAATTAACCCCAGTGACCTAATTTCTGACCCAACATAACCAAGTTTTGAACTCGTCCGAAATATAATTACAACTAATGTTTTCGGCAATATTCATAAAGTTTGGGCAATAAATGTGGCTTCTAGAGTGTTTTTAAAAGTTACCAATATAGCCACATAAGAAAAACTGCCCCGCTCCTTGGAGGCCATGTTTATCAACGGAACGGAAACATTTTCAAACTCGGCTGAAATATCATAAGAACAAAATTTAACGTTCTGAAGAAGTTTCATTTTGATTGGTCGAACAATGTGACTTCTAGATTGTTCATAAGCTTATTCTGTAGCCATATAAGGAAAACTGCCACGTTGGCGGCCATGTTTTTCAACAAAGCGGAACCATTTCCCAACTCGGCCTAGATATTATAAGATTAAGTGTAATGAGCAAGTTTCATGTGATAGGTTAAAATTGTGACTTCTGAAGTGTTCACCAGCTTTATTACAGCCATATAAGAAAAACTGCCCCGACTCCTGACGGTCATGTCTTTCATCGGAGCGGAACCATTTTCGAGATATTATAAGATCAGGTGTTCTGTGCAAGTTTCAAGTTAATTGGGCAAAACATGTGACTTCCAGTGTGTTTACAAACTTTTACTGCAATTTGACATAGTGACCTAGACATGTACACCACATTTACGTGATTCCTTATTCAACGAAAAGTAAACCATATTGAGTTTTGCCTGATGGTTGCGGTACGTATTACGATATGATGTAAGAATAAAATGTGCGTTAAACAGTTACAGTAAATCGGCAGCTGTAATAGGAAGTGCATGTCATAAACAATATACACTTATTTTTAAACAATCGTTTCAGGACACGTTACAGTACAATGATATTGCCCATAGTGTAAATATATGGGCTGATGGTGTTTCTAACAGGGTCGCATCCAATGATACTGATGCCTGTATACTGCATCTAAATAATATATGAGATTTGAGTTGGCCCCCTTCTTTCTACCAAAAGATTAGACATTGTATTATAGTAAATATACCTATAAATGTTATACTTTTTATATCTTTGTTTTCGCCTGAATGTGGTGCAAAAAGAGATGTTATGATTTAGGAACTAAGTCAACAGTTATCCGTATGAATAATCTGTTAACTATTATTGAATCTAAAACAAACACAAGTAATGGCCCCGGTAAACAAAAATGTATACAAATAAAGGCTTACGTTGCCATACCTACTTACACTTTTAACGCTATTTTTTTATGCTGATTACTTTGCGGCTTTTTGGTGGGAACACGTTACTTTTGCGAACAGCGCTTAAAAATTAAGCGCTTAAGAATTACTTTTTGTACGAATATTGTAAACTGTGGAAGTTAGTCGTGAAAACCAGTAAAACTAAAATTATACTATTTGGAAATGAACGGCGACTGCAGAATATTTTTACTATAATGATATAGAAATTGAGACCGTCAAGACTCGCCGTGTAAACATTTCTTCAACTCGTCGGATAAATTAGAGTACAAAAAGAAACTGACCTAATATTCTCTATTTACCTTAACATTGGAAGCGATACTTGAAATGAACAAATTCCTTTACAATTGTACCGTTATCCCCGCAAAACGTATAGTAAAATTACTGCAGAAGTTCATATCACCTGTACTTAACTACGGCAGGAATTTGTGTTATTTTGAGTATAATAAGGTGTGTGCAATGTTACATGATGTATTGTTCTCAGACTAATCTTTCTATAACTTAAAACTCAAATATGTGCGTTCATATTTGCATTGAACTATGAGATAGTAGCAAGTATGTGCATACATTTGTATTTACTGTATCTAATATCTGCTACAGTTAACTTTGAAAAGTCCCATCTATTAGTTTATTGTATACATCGTATGAGATGTTGAAATAACCAAATGTGTCTTTACTATAGAACATCAAGGATTATTCGTGATTTCTTAATGTTCTAGAGTAAAGATACATTTTATGATGTTAACATCTCATACTACATTAAGTGTGAATTGCAATATATTTTTGTCGTTTCGCATAGGTGTGGTTGCATGTGAATACGTATAAAGAAACATAATTATTGTCTTGAAAAGTTTTCATATATTTTTTATGACTTTACTGTTTTTATCTGGATAATTTAATTATCTTTAATTGTGATGATAATCATGTTGTTTGAGTACCAATAGAATCTTAACAACACTGGCGACCTTTATTTTAATGTCTTCTGCCCGAAATTAATTACTTTAGCAAAAGTACCAAAACGTTACCAAAATATATGTACAACATAAAAAACATATTAACTTCCACGTGCGTCCTTAAAAATAGACGTACTAATATTGTCAGTATGTTCTTGAAATAAATAATATGAAAGATACCTAAGAAATGGAAAAAAAAAACTAAAATTAAGTAAAAATAGATGTTGGTGCTTAGCATTAATGCTTCTTTGAAAATTGTATCGGAATGTAAATATGCCATACGATGTTTAATAAAACGGGTGGCAGGTTCTTGCACGTGGTAATACGTCTCACCATTTCTTTAATGCAAAGCCATTTTAAAATCCACCCATGCTCGACAAAGTTATGTTCCGGACAATGTGTTAGGATTTATTTCTTATATTTTACATTTGACCTTGAATAGTGACATTGACCAACATTTCTGCACATATGACAGTCATTTATTAGGGTAAAATGTGAAAGAAAAGGTGAGTACACTGCAAGTTTATGATGTTTGAGCATGTGATAAAACATACCTGAAGATCGTTGTCATTTATTTCACGATAAAATAGCCAAAGGCTCGCTTACTCACACATTTTCCGAACTCGTCTAAGTAAACTTTGTATCAAATGACTACTCGTATCAGATCCTATATATATGTAAAAAAGTGTTGATATATTTTAAACACATACGTTCTTGAGAAACAGCGAATGCACGTGCTATCTCCGTAGACAGGGCACGACAGATCTCCGGTGTATCGCATGTCTCTGTCTGAATCCCCTTGCATCTGGTACTCGTTTGCACCAGTACTGTTCCAGCTTCAGCCGGTGTATCACACATGTCTGTCTGTGTCCCGTTGCATGTTGTCACCGTTTGAACTGAATCTTTTTCAACAGTGTCCGGTTTATTGCATGTGCCTATCTGCGTCCCCTTGCATGTTGTAGTCGTTTGAATCGGTACTGTTCCAACTATGTCTGAAATATCCAACGTATCTGTCTGTGTCCCGTTGGATGAGGTGAGAACCGAAACTTTTCCAACAGTATTCGGTTTATCGCACGACACGTGCTTCTGCGTCTCCGTGTATACGTTGGCCATTTGATCTGGTAATGTTCCAACCTTTTCCGGTTCATGACATGTGTCTTCCTGCATGCACTTGCCTGTGGTAACTCTGATAGGATCTGTTGCATGTTCATATTTCAGATCCATGTAGTTTTACGCTACAAATACAGTTAAGACGAAGTGTTGCTACATAGCTAAATGGTTTCTTACTTGACGGCCGATTGGAGGTACATGATATACGATAAAATACAAAAACAAGAAAATTAGTAAAACCAATGGATACTCCCCGATGTCGTTTTGACCTCTAATTGTGGTCTTAACCTTAAACCTGATTACTTCAGACACATGCTAACATGTTAAGCAAAACGTATGATAATTGATTTACAAAACATTCAACACGTTATAATCCAGACAAGAAAACAGCCAAAGTTAACATTTGACCTTTAAGTAAGACCTTGACCTTTGACATACAGTTTTATTTTTCATGAACGTAACATTTGTGCAAAGAAATTTAAGCATCCTTCAATTGATGGTCACCTCATAGTGACAAGCAACGTTTCATGGAATTCAAGTTTTTAGTTCTTGTGATCTTGCGTGGAAACGAACATATTATAAAAAATTATTATTTTAATATAATAAATGGCTATATCTCTCTGAACAATCACCAGACCGGAAAAAAACATGAGAATATGCGCTTATCCCCTTAGTAAGGATGGTGTACATAAAATTTCCTTATATTCGGGTAAAATAAGTTATTGGGATCATGCGCCAAATTCAAAATTTCCTATTAAAATGTCATATTTATATACTAAGGCGTGTAACTCCATGAACAATCATCAGACCGGTAAGACCTGACAACATGACCGTGCCCCCTTCGTGAGCATGGTGCATATAAAGCTGAATTGCTTTCGGGTTATCTCGCGCGGAAACAAAAACATTATTAACATAGGAATAATGAAACTCCAGAGACATCATCAGGAGAAAAACCCTTATTGCCATTCGTTGATCCTATTTATAATCAAATGACGATAACTTCCTGATGAAGCATCACACCAAACCGAACTGAAAATATGTGCATGTTCACCCTATACTGATGATGCACAGGCAGTCATTAAAATTGAATCATTAATTCCCGAATTGTTGTGCCAAAACGAAGTACTAGACGGACGGATAGAAGAATGGAAGGACGGAATGACGGCTGTTCTGATGCGTGGATATTAAACCACATGGGCTACGCCCTCGTGGTGTAATTCCTACGCATCAGATCTCGAATTCTATGTCTACTGGCCGGTAAACATTGATAAATCGACAATTATGTTTAAATAGTATATTGGCCTTGTCATAACTTTTTTATGTTACATGTATTATGTTGTAAACTTTATGTGCGTTTTATAAACGTAGTGAATGCTAAAAACAATACTCAGTTAATCAGCCGATAATATAGATAATTACCGTGTCACTTTTAGACAATTGATTTCGCATTTCGAATATAATCTGTAAAACAAATAATATATCGCCTTACCTTGTATCTAATCCTTTAAATAGTTACAGTTTCGACCAAACATTGCATATACACTGAAAAAACATAATAACAACCGTTGCTAATAAACACATATCGCCTGATCCAGTACACACGCGTATACACCAACTGATATTGATGGTTTATTGCATTTAGCGCTAACCTTAAAGGCACAGGGACCGCTATTGGCATAAATCAGTTTAAATTGTACATACTAACCAAACTAATTATTCGATGTTACTTACTGCTGCAGCAATAGGTTTAATACGAAGCACATTATATCAACCATGAACACTTTGTTTACATAGCATAATATTTATCCATGATTTAATTAAGAATTCAATAGTATTTTTTTGCATTTCGTCTGTGTATGAACTGTCGGGAAAATTACGCCCAATTTGCATAAACGCCGGCGGTTCATACACCGATGAAATAAAAAGAATATTATTCAATTATTATAATAATAAGCACAAGTGGATTAAATGTTTACTTTTAACTAAGGGCCGCAACTGATGTGGAACATCTAGCGTATGAATCCCCGTTTTAGTTTCGGTTTCATTTTCTTCGAACGGTATTTCTAATACCTCGTCAGACATTTCAAATCGCTGTGGATCATGTTGGAGTTGACTTTCTGGTAAAAACAATTGAAATGTTTCAATATGCGTTTGCAATTTCATTATTTGCAACATCGGCAGCCGATATGTTAGTCATTATGTTTAAGAACGATGGTGTATACATCATAAACGTCCTCGCAAAAAAATGACGTAATTTCGTAAATAGCAAATGAAAGAACACGTCGTAAAGGTGCGCGCAATACAATGACGTCTCGTTGCAAATAGAGAATGAAAATGCAGTACGGTCATGAATAATAACGAGGTAATTTGCATGCGCAGCCGGTTCATCAAGGTATGACAGACAGGTCACGTGGGCGGATTACCCAATCAGAAAGCAGCTTTTACGTGAACATGCAAAAAGTTGTAATTATTATGTCACAAGGAAAATACATGCACTAATAATATACATATTGTTTTTTATTAACCAGTGGGTAGACCATAAATCGTTCCGACTTTCTGTCTGTCTAGGTTTGTTGTCCAATAATTTGATGTATATTGAATGGATTAAATTATATGCTGCCATGTTTTATTATTTACCTCTGAAATACAAACCCATAATTGGTCAACTCAATCATTGATTGAGAAGTATATTCTGGTCCTTTGCTTGTATCATTTTAAAATTTAACTGACGCTTCAACCCCAATAAATTCGGATATTGTCCACTAAGGTTTAAATTTTGTGTCAGTGACATTCACAATATCAACAAATATACATGTTACGACATTTTATGATATTACTTCAGCCGAATCGATAGGATAACAAGCCATCGTATGGAATTTAGCTTTATCCGATCGCTAATTTTAGAATGCTATGTACATGTTCGTACTTCAATGTGACCTCATCCGTTTCTAAGCCTCGCATGATAAACATCATCTTCATTATTAACAATCGCCTAATATTCTCTATGAATTAAACATGTTTTACAGTGCAAGAAGGCTTGAATTACTTTATAAAAATCAGAATGCACGTATTTATTATGTTGTTACCTCAAAGCATGTACTGGACCTTTAAATGTCGCCGGCGCTTTCTAGTGACCTTGGTTGTGGAGATCTCTCGTTAAATATAAAGTTTGCGTGTCAATCCAAATTCGCTTCGTTCTTGAAACGCAGTTAAAAGTCGATAAGTTATATGGCCGCGTTAAACTCTTGGTACAGAATATCGGTTATTTATTGACAAATTGCGTACTTACAAGCTATGCTACACTAGACATGTCATGTCATAAATTGTATAATAAATATGCAAAGGAAATGTCTGCAGCCACGTTTACGAGGTGTGTATCTATTAAAGCTTTGTACATCATTGTCACGTGGTCGTGGACCGACAGGCGTTCATAATTTATTCCAATTTTAAGTTACCTGATAGCAATTTATAGTTTTATACTTTGGGTATTAATTTCTGTGTCCTTTATAGCTCGATTATTCGAAGAATATGTGAGCTTTTCTACTACCCGCGGCGTCGGTGTCGGCGTCGGCGTCCTCGTCCATGTCTGAATTATGTTAGTGGTTAAATGGTTAAAGTTTTTATTCTAAAGTCTTGTAACTTCTAAACTACATAAGTTATTCACTTGAAACTTGGAATATACCTTTGTCATCAACTCCAATGTCAGGGGCAATATTTCCCATAACACTGTTTTGTATTTGGACAGAGTTATGCCTCTTTTTCACTTAGATTTTCTGGTTAAAGTTTATATTCAAAAGTTTTGTAACTTCAAATCTACATAAGTTATTAACTTGAAACTTGGAATATACCCTTGTCATCAACTTCAGTGTCAAGGGCAACATTCCCCATAACTCTTTTTTGTATTTGGACAGAGTTAAGCCCCTTGTTCACTTAGATTTTCTGGTTAAAGTTTATATTCAAAAGATTTGAAACTTCAAATCTACCTAAGTTATTAATTTGAAACTTGGAACTAACCTTTGTCATCAATTCCAGTATCAAGGGCAACATTCCCTATAACTATGTTTTGTATGTTGACAGAGTTATGCCCCTTTTTCACTTAGATTTTCTGTTTAAAGTTTATATTCAAAAGTTTTGTAACTTGAATATTACAAAAGCTGTTCACTTGAAACTTGAAATATAGCTTTGTCATCAACTCCAGTATCAGGGTGAACATTCTCCATAACTCTATTTCGTATTTTGACAGACTCATGCCCCCTTTTCACATAGATTTTGTGGTGAAAGTTTATATTCAAAAGTATTTTTAACTTAAAAACTGTATAAGTTATTAACTTGAAACTTGGAACTAACCTGTGTTATCAACTCTAGTATCAGGGACCACATTACCAATATCTCTATTTTGTATTTTGACAGAGTTATGCCCCCTTTTCACTTAGATTTTCTGTTAAAAGTTTATATTCAAAAATTTGGTAACTTCTAAACTGCATAAGGTATTGACTTGAAACTTGGAACTAACCTTTGTCATCAACTCTAGTATCATGGGCAACATTACCCATAACTCTGTTTTGCATTTTGACAGAGTTACGCCCGATTTTCACAAAGATTTTCTGATTACAGTTTATATTCAAAAGTTGTGTTACTTCAAAACTACATAAGTTATTCACTTGAAACTTGGAGCTAACCTTTGCCATCAACTCTAGTATCTAGGGCCACATTATCCATAACTCTGTTTTGCATTTTGAAAGAGTTAGCCCACTTTGTACATATACTTTCTGGTTAAAGTTTTTGTTCCAAAAATGTACGAACTACACAAGGCTTCACTTAAAAGTTGTGTATTTTAACAAATGTATGCCCCTTCCATTATCTAAACTGTAACAACTGAAATACCTCGAATAGTCGAGCGCGCTGTCCTCTGACAGCTCTTATTACATTTGTTATACCTTACGTGACCAGCCCATGATACATTTTTGATATACCTATCATGAAACAATTCGTAATGTCACATGCGTCAGTATACTGTCACCCTCGCGTGGAGCTAAACATAGAAACAAATCGACATTTACATTTAGTAATGCTAACGTCATTCCACTGCCTTTACAATTAATATCCAGCAACAAGCATTTGCAGTTAATTTTAAAGTATCCACACAGTTATGACAGTTTTTACTTCATGCTTACCGTGCTTACCAGAAACGCTAGTTAAACGTATATTTTAAAGAGTATTTTGTATCCGATTATCCATATTGCCATCCAAAATAATGTTAGATATCGCCGATGCATGGTTTCGTTAATTATATGCATGCGAGTACTTAAACAAATATTAACACGACACAGCACACTCGTTTGTAACGATGTCAGTCGAGTGAAAACTGGTTTGTGACGTCAGTGCAATTAATATACACAACGCGTTATGTATTTTGAATATCCATTACAGTCTCCTCATCAACTATATTTTGTATTGTACCCAACAACACTTTGCGCCCGTATTTCGCCCTATTTAGTATTGATTTAAACTAACGCGCTGTAGAATCGATCACGCCATCTTTTTAGTATGACACGTCTAAATATAGCTGTACTGAACTCACTCACCAGTCAAGACGGTACACTTAGTACAATGTTGGAAGGCACGGAAGACTGTTGCTGCAGTATTATTTAACTTTTGTATTGTGATGGAACAATAAATGTTTCATATAGAAAGTAGTCACACATGTTCAAATGTGCGTTTTTGTGTGTGTAAATTTAGCCCAATAGTAAAATATGCGCAAAACCATTACTATTTGTATAGAACACGATCAAATACTGTCATAAACTGTATTGAAAAATACAAGTTGAATAAGCTTGCACTTTCCTTGAACCCGCTGTTCCCAATTTAAAAATATACGGCGCTATTTTCGGAATGTCCTACATGTCGGTAAGAAGGTCGGATACAATGGCGTATATGTATGAAAACTTTGTTTCTTAACGCCGCGATCTGGATGGCTAATCGAGATGTCAATTATTGAGCCGTCGTAATTTCAATTTCAAACTGTACTAGTCATACACGGTGTACATGATCCACATATGATGCTTTTATTCTGCCAAACATTCTACAATCAATATTGTTCTGTATATAAGTTTGTATTAAGCACAGTCTTTAAAGTGTTGTAACCTGATTATGATTCCGTATGTAATAAACATATGTCACCCGCATGTGTTCATCAATCAAAGTAATTATAATAGATAACCAACAATATATACGAAAACAAAACTTTATTATACTCTTAAATCTCGAATGCCGTCTGCATATAAGTGCGTTTGTCCTTCAATGTGACACTGATCACGCCATTGGTTGTGTATTGATAACCTTATTTACGTAGCCAATACATTCTTGTTATGTAGGCTGGTTACATTAGCATAATATATTATTATTAAATGGAGCTAAACTGCTGACCTAACATTCTTTGTTCGATATTGATATGACGCATATTTACGATGAGCATAGAGACACAAGATTGAATCATGAAGCAAAAATCAACGTTCGCTTATCAAACGCACGTCACTTTTTCATGAACCGTTTTTTTTTATTACCTATCGTACTTTACAGGGAGCACATTTAAATTCCAAACTTCCCCCGGTATGCTCGAATTACTATTACTTTTGTCTTAAAGAACACAAAAGGCGTGTTTGTTTAAAAGAAAACATGTCGACACAATACGTTTAGGAAATATGCCTTTATTGTTCGATTTAGAACGTACGATACAGTATGTCGTGTATTTATTTATTCTGTTAAACACGCAAGTGTATTCTGTAGTTAGCCGTCATTCATTTTCACAACTTGTTGTTAACGCGTTTTCATATTTTCTAAGTAGTCACACCGGAATATAAAACTAGATTTAAATAGTAATTCAACTAGTGTGATATACACTTAAATATTGTTTTGGTTTTTACATACACGTTAACATGTTTCTTGTGTGTTCTTTCATTATTGCACGCTAGACAGATAACTATAATACAGTTTGCATGCGCTGTATTCAGCGAACATAAAAGTCACGTACATAGCCTTTTATAATGGTGACAAATTTGGTTAGCTCCTTCCTAGCTTTAAAGATCGCTTTCGTTTCAGCTTTCAAGTGCCAGCTAACCCAAACAATGTGATAAATATACGTTTGGTAACGGAATAAACTTGCGAAGGGCGATTAAAAAGATATATTCTGACTGTATGCATTGTATGTTTTCAAATTCATATACGTATTTATCCTTATCTCTTGCCATTATAAATTATCCAGTTTCGATCACACGCATTAATTTATTAAACCCTTAATGACAGAATTGTTAGTTTAAACCAAAGTAAAAACACCTAAAAATGTACATAACAAGTCATCGAGAGATAACCCACGTTTATGTATATTTGTGTGAGACTGCAGGGCAATTTAATGGTTTTCTATGTATCTTATCTCTCTGTAAACATTATATATTATCTGTCCGGGACTGCATAACGTGGATGTATTACAATAAAAGTATTAAAATAACAATGATCTAACTTTAGGAAACGAGTGATAAGATTAACGAATGCTGTCTGTTTTCTGACAGTTGTTTTCGCTACGTGATATGTGCAACGATGTCAACTTGATACACCGTGTCAACATCTGTATGCTAAGTTTAGTACTACATTGGGGCAATCAACTGATATAAGAAGTTTTAAGTTCCTCGAGTAGTTCTTTAAGGATTAGACATCGCGGCTTCTTGCCAGAAACCCAGGTTCGATTGAAATACGGTCATATCCCTTGACGAATTTGACATTCGTCTTAACTACATAGTGTAGAGATGCAGCCTTTTAGCTCGTAGCTCAATGATCACAGGTTTGAGCCGCTGCTACACCAAGATAAGTGTATAATTCTTTCTGAAGAGACGGAAAGCCTTTCTTCCCCAGTATATTTGCTAAGACGTCAACGCATGCACGCCTGTTACGCCGCTGATAAATTAAAATTGTATATCAAATGCAATGTGTGAGTTCTTCCTTAACTGCCGAACCCAACTGCTCATCCTGCCCACATGGAACAATCAATCGCGGTGTCATAGATACCGATTATGGTTTTGTGAGTAATCATGGATACAGCGAGTTTCAATAAATATACTTGTTTACTTAGACAATCTGCACTCGCTTGTATGTGTTCATACAATCACAATCACAAATATATGATGCATTGATGTTACAGTTGTATCTTTCGCGGATGGCTACTTGCATTGCGATATATGTCTCAAATAGTGTTATACAGACCTAATCTTAATCAATAGACGTCCGTTTGAAACACAATTAATATTAAACGCTCACAGCTTTAATGGAATCGATATCGAGTTATCTGACTGGGTAGAACCAGTATTATCACTATATTGGTTCACTATTATCACTATATTGTATTTTGTAAATGTAAACATGTGCACTTGTTTATGTCGGCCACGAGGATGATAAGAGCTGCTCGCATGCCTTGACGTTCAATGCTATATTTCTTATAAAATGTAGACTCGTTTAAATCCCACATCTTTATATAAGGACCCAATGTATTTATTTGTCGGTTCAATGTACAATTTATGGGCTAATTTTATTGGGCGTTCATATATAACCATGTTAATTAAATACAAAACAACATATGTATGCATACAACAGTGTCTTATGCAAGATAATTTACTAATTGGCTCACATATATATTTATTGTGTATTGAATTTTATATTGCAGTTTGTGCTTGGCATGTAACTTTAACGAAACTTTACTGTCGTTATCGGGCCCGGGAGTGTGTGATATATTTAATTGCATGTAAATAATGGCTAATATTTAGTTAAAAATAAAATATAATTTTTAATCACCAATTTGTGGTTTACATATTAAACGATCACATCAATTCACGCCGGTATGTTAGAATTCGTGTACTTAATCGGTAACACTACCGCAATCTGTTGAACCAAAGAACTTGCACCACATCCTGTGTGGTTACATTTCACTAAATATGCCTATCAGAATTGAGACAGTTGCGCATGTAGAATGCGTGTTCTATGGTCTGTGTTTTAAAATACATGTATGTGAGAACGTAATACAATGCGTTTCAGCATGCATGGGCACATGTGTTTATAAAATACTACTTGTTTATATTCAAGGTTTTCGCAATGTCCAAGGACTTTACGCAGTGAATTGACATGGCTATCTAATGGATACACATGCAGAGTTCTTGTCCAGAAGAGGGAGTTGGGAAATAAGACAAGTATAACATTAAATCCTAGACACCACCAATATCTCCCTGATTTGCTATATTAACCGACAATGAAGATAACAACATGGAATGAGTTTGCCACAAATGTGAATGAAGTTAAGTTGTTCTGGTTATATGATATGGTACAATGAATTATAAAAGAATAATTAACCAACTGATAAATTGGATATTATATAAAATATTTTGCATACGTGAACTACATTATCTTATGCATGCATCGATACACTTTTCTCACTGCAACATCAATTCGTTCCCGTAACAGTTTGTATGTCTGAATGATGGAGGTTCAAACAATAAACCACGTATTCATCATTATAGTGGCGCTCATTGAAATATATGTTTGTGAGATGGAAATGAAAGTATGTTAGTTTAATAGTGTATGTTTTGCTTAGACCGACATGTAACGTTGATATTTCCCTATAAGAATTACTCAAACGCTGTAATGATGTGCAACACGAATAAAAGACGGACTTGCCTTTACAATCGGTGCTCATTTCGAAGTAGTCATAGGTGTTCTATGTTTAATGGTCTATACATGTATTAACAAATAGCAATTAAAATACGTATATATCCGTAGATATGTATTCGTGTATCATACATGTGTATTTGAAGCCGAGCCTTCATTTTGTTACTTTAATATACTAGATCTAATATGTGTTTGTTTCTCTTAAGTGACAATAATCAGACTGACAATAATCGGACTCAGTTTGATCTAACCTGCTGGGGGGAATTATTGTTAGCACCGCCTAGCGTGAAGCTCAAAATATCAATGTATACACCGAACATAGGGGGACAATTATGGCTAGTTTTGAATATCTCTTGGGTTTGATGGATTTGATTAAATACGTTTTAATTGTGTACAACTCAGACGTATTGTTAACAAGGCTGCAATATTGTAAATGGATATGGGTCGCGTTTAAATTCTAAAGCGTGTATGCGTATAAAATAGTTTGATATATAGACATTCGACATATGTTGAAATCGAAAGTGGATTTTTATCCTACATCTACAAACGTGTTTTTGTTCTGCAAGTAAGTATACATGAGTTTGTTAAATCAAATATATATTCAAATTAACACGTTTCAACGATACAACCATAAGGATAATAGATAATAAATAGTATTTCAAAGTAGATAGCACTAACTTTTCAGTAGAAATAACACGGATACAACTATTGATTGTTGTATTTGACAATGCAAACGGTTAATTAATTTCTACAGCACATATTATAATGACATTGCGTTGTTTAAAGATAATTTACAATGGAATGGTATTCTGCGTACAAAACATATAAAAAACTATTCACACCCGATGCGCAACAAAACTTGACTCTTCAGTGGATACTATTACAATATGTATATGAAGTTAATAATTTCGCGCACGTTAGTCAATTACTTTGATTTCTGGAATTTTGTATCAGTTTTTCAGATTCCCTGCAAATTTTGTCATATTTACATAGAGAAGATATAGAGGATATTTGTTGAGTTTGGTGTACGATCGTATTTTATTTCACGAGTGTTCATAGAAAATGATATTTTTACGAGTAAAATAATATATGATCTTACACCGATCTCAAACAAATTAATTTGTTTCAATGCTTTTGGAAAAAACACTAAAATTGCGCGCGATAAGCTTAAAGGTTACAAGTTCGTGTATTCTGACGTCATAAACATGACGGCATCAATGATTTCAAAACTGTCACTTGTTAGTATGGTGGGGAAAGAAGTGCCTTATTTGTTGTGAGTCGTTGTCGCTAAATTATAGTTTTGTTGAATTTTATCATGTGTTTTATGTAAACACATGCATGGACATACTGTACATGTATATAAATTTGCCTAGGGTTGTAAACCACTATTTGCTATTTATGGAAAAAATAGTCCGTTTTATGTTGTATTTTCGCTGTAGTAAAAATATGAAATCTTATATTTTCGCTGCTCCAACAGTGAAACTATATACTTTTATTTCACTAATACAATTCGATATTTCACTGAAAAGCATATAATAAATCAATATGTGTGCACAGTGGAAGCAATAACATATGTGCGCAAATCTAAATATTTGTGTTCACTTTAAACATAATGACCTCGCAAAAGTGGTTTAAACCAAGGTTCAATCTATCTTTTTTTATTACACATGCACGTATTTTGTGACTAGCGCCGTTAAACGAATCCGTATATGTTACAGTAATTTATACCTAAATATGTTGTCAATTAGTTGCAGCTATACTACAATTTCACCATGTCAATTGAGGATCGTGCATTACATACAATATACGAGTATATCTTTATCAGGAGTGTTGTGCAACATCTTTATCAAGAATATTATTTCATTTTTTGAATATGCGACCAAATAATTGGAAAATTGTCAATTTGCTAATACGTTATTCCGTTCTCTTTTGGGGTAGACACAATTAGTTGCTGATGGCGCTGTATATAATACAATGATCATACTAGTAGGCTTGCACAAAGGCAAGCGGATGCACGTTGAAACTGCAAGAAGAAAAACGCCTAAATAGTCTTAATCACAATCTATACCTTGTCTCCCGTGTAATACAACCATTACGAATATTTATATTTTACAAATGTGTACATTGGCTACATATTATTTGACTGACCAATCGCATGACGTTATTCATTGTGAAATGACGTCGTCAACATGAAATGACGTCATGCCAATACACACATTTTAGGATTTATCAACATGTTTTAGTTAGTTTGTTTGTTTGTTTTTGTTTATTTGGATTTTTCGCCGTATTCAACAGTATTTCAGTCATATAACGGCGGTCAGTTAACCTACTCACACTTTTCCTTGGTAAGCTGGTTTATCAGTACTAAGTGCACATACTTATGCCAGTAACTGACAAATGCCCTACTTGAATCAGACGTAGGGGGAGAATGGCGTCGTTTCATAAAATATGGTATGAAATGACAACTCGTGTCAGATCCTATATGTATTATATATGCATGTTTGTTGTTCCTGTCAGGTTATTATCTGAAAGTGAAAAAAATAAAAAAAATATCGGTCGGGTTTTTAAGCGGGCATGAAGATATTGTATATACATAAAATACACGGCTGACAGAAAATATTCCATTGTTTAACGAATATATGTTATTTGAGTAAACACGTTAAAATCAGTGTTTAAATTTAACTGTTGGCATTTTGCGCATGTCGACACAGGTCGCTTATTTCTCATTGATATTTTGACTCTGTGTTGAATGTATTTTTCCAGTGTAGATGTAAAACAGTTGATTACCTGACAACCTATCTTGATTTATTTTCCTTAAACGTGTTTTGTTCCTAGCGCCTGTGAACAAACGCATTCACGTGTAATACGTCCAGATATAAGTTCTTTCAACCATTTTCCAATATGTTCCAATGTGCATTACATGTAATACAAAACTGAAACAAGATTCTTGGCGAGGGGTGAAACGTATCTTTAATCAGAGATACCTGGTAGTATATATGTCCGATAAGTTTCTGTCATAATTTAAAAACAATAACATCAATTGAATAACTGAATAACCCCAAACCCCAATGTCGAAGCTTAATATGCATGGTTTGGAATTTTCCACTCTAGAGTCAAGTATGCTTTGGCAATATCAATTAAATATGTTCACTGATGCGTTGATGACATTCGCTAAGTATCCGATACGAAAGCATAATAGACCCTTTGAATTGTTTTTAAATAATAATAATTGTTTTATACTCGGTACCATTTAAAACAATCCGGTGTCATTTTTAGCATTAATTATAATTGTCACAATTAAACAATCAATAGTCGTTTGCCAGTCCAGAGTATTACCCGATGCCGAATAAATAAATTTAGTTGTACATAAATTTGGCTGTGCATAATACAGCCAGACATTCCAATCAATCTTGGTTTACTTTGCTTGGCAGTCTGCTTTGTGACTCGGTATTTGTGATAATTCAGGTACATCGAATGTAACTAACTTAAAAATACGCTGACACTTGCAAGATGTCTCGGTGGTTTAAGTAAGTTCTGTCACAACAGCTAGATAACTATGTATCTATATCGTAACAGTTAGGGAGCACTATTCAATCAAATGAGATGGATGACAAAAATCGAATCCATTTAACTTATGAAATAAACGTATAAAATGTATGTTTGTGTATGATCTTATGTTATTGATTTATTTAAGACATAGTAAAGACTACAGAGGGACATCTCGCATTGTAGTGACCGACCAGTCAGCCCCAAAAGGTTCAGCGGTCTGTAGCCGACTATAGTATGTGCTTTTAAAGAGATGCTAATATGTGTGTGTTTGTCAAATATAAATACTTTAGTGCCATAGAACAAAATCGACATATACACAGACATATAACAATTAAGAGTACTAAACTTCATTTTTATTGTGTCACATGTTATAAGGTATTACAAAATCTTATATCATTTTATATCCTTAATCATATTTTTCATAATAACCTTTTTGTCCATACATACAATCTATAAATAGGTTACTGCTGTCTGCTGATGAGCCTAGTCTGCTGTGAATGCTTAACTGGAAGATATTGATTATTGATTTTTTTGTTGTAAATTCAGTTAAGTAGAGATTGTAGTTTGATTATAGATATTATTGTTATTATGAATTTTATGTTAAATCATATTGCTGAATTTAATAATTGTGTTTTATATATTAAGATTTTTTACAAATCATAATTTGTTAAAGTAGATTCCACTACTTCTGACAAATCAGAATCATAGTGAATGGACTATTCTTAGAGAAAAAGAGTCTTCTGCTAGAGACTCTGAGAGCAATATAAATAGAGTAGTTTCACCACAATTTCTACAGGTTGTGATGCTTTCCTGAAAAGGTAAGATATTTATAAGAAACTGATGAGATTTTAGTAAATTATTTTCTATGAAATTAATTCAGCATAGAAGCAGTTAGGCCTTTATTTTTTTCAAATTCTACTGATGAACAAAGTAAATTAATTTTATTGATATTTAATTAATATTTTTTGGTTTAATTATTTATTAACATTTAAGTTTACAATTTACAATTTTCTAAATTAGGAAGTATTTTTTGAATTAATATCTGTAATTAAAAATTGTTTATTATTGTTTACATTTTTCAGCTACTGGAGATTCCAACTCTCCACAAATTGTGTTCATTAATATAATTGTTATTTCCGTTATTAAATTAGGTATATGGTTAATGATTATAATTTTGAAACAACTTATTACATTTAAGCTCAGTTCATTAAACAGTTCAGGACATAAAATAAATGTCGTACTTCCTAAGCTATATCTTTCCTGTATTAAGTTTATTTTAACTGATATTATTTTGTACGTAAAATTGGGCTTTTTCTTGTTCTTTATGATCTGTCTTTGCACATGTGTAAATATTTTCTATGTCAAGTAGTTAGTAAAATAAATGTTGTTCTGGTATTTCAACTTGGCATTTGTTTTTACCTACTATACTTATAATTAAAGTAAAAACCGTTAAGTGTGTCTGACCGGACGCCTTTTTATAAATAGAAACACGTCAGTGATGTCATCCTGACCGGAAATAAGTTTATTCAACTAGAACAAATAAATAGTTTCGTATTTCATAATTGCCCACAAGATAACATAACTCATAATCACCCCGTGACCGGTTCACTTACGTAAGAGAACGAGACCGCACGCCAAAAAATTAAAATAAAACGAACGTTTTCTGCATTTAGACAAACAAAACGTCGCGCTATTTACGTAAAGGTAACCCAAATCATCTATTATAATAAACTTAGTCAGAACAACAGATATCATCATGTTGTCGTATGTAAAATGATGCAATCTCATGATACTATGATTTAAACCCGTTTTGCTGTATGGAAAAGGTAATTGTCTTTGATTTGCACTCAATATGTATTATGGAAGCAGATGGAATCTTATTATTATGGGACTCGCACACAGTCTGTCGTTTGGAATCAGTTGTAATTTCATGATCCGGAGTCTCTCAATCAGTCTGGTGTACGAAAGAGGTTGGGATCGTATTATCCTGATATTCGCACCCAGTCTGTCGCATGGAAGAGGTTGGGATCTGATGATAATGAGACTTACACCCAGTATGTCGTATTAGAGAGGTTCTGTTATCATGATACTGTTACTCGCAACCACAGTGTCGTATGAAAGAGGATGGTTTATAAAACCCTGCGACCGGCATTCAGTCTGAGGTATGTAAGAGGTTGTGATATCATGATACTGAGACTTTCACTCTGTCTGGCGTATTGAAGAGGTTGAGATATCATGATACTGAGACTCGCACCCAGTCTGTCGCATTGAAGAAGATGGCATATCATGATCATGAGAATCGCATCCAGACTGTTGTACGAAAGACGCAGACAGGCAGGCAGGCAGGCAGGCAGGCAGGCAGGTAGGCAGGGTGGTTGGGTGGGTTGGTGGGTGGGTGGACGGACGGACGGACGGACGGACGGACAGACAGACAGACAGACAGACAGACAGACAGACAGACAGACAGACAGACAGACAGACAGATAGATGTAATCTGGTAAAGAATTCCAGTCCAAAAATGATTAAGTCGTAATTGTATGTTTCTGATTACTATGTTTAGCAGTTGCAAATTGGACAGAATATTGTTATATACACTTTCTCTATGAATTATATTGTTAATAAATCTGACAATCTTGTTTTGGCATATTTGCAGTTTGTTTTTGAAGCGTTTATTCCAACCGGGGTACCAAGAATAACAAGCCATAATCCATATGGCATTAAATTAGTGCACAACACAGGTATTTCCTAGTTTTAACCTCTAAACAATTGGCATGTCTATACACAAATAAAAGACGATAAATATCTTTTGAAACAATATTGACAACATATTCACCTGACAGAGAACTATTAATGTTAAGATCTAGATATCTTACATCTTGCGTATATTAAATAGTGTGATCATTACACACAATCTTAAAGTATCCTACTTAACACGACAACAACAACTACTACTTCTACAACAATCAATACTTCTACTATTACCACTGCCACTATTACTACAACTGCTTCTACAACAAGTCCTTTTAATAAATATACTTCTACTACTACTACTACTACTACTACTACTACTACTGCTACTACTACTACTACTACTACTACTACTACTACTACTACTACTGCTACTACTACAACTACTTCTACTACTACTACTACTACTACTACTACTACTACTACTACTACTACTACTACTACTTCTACTACTACTACTTCTACTACTACTACTACTACAACTAATACTACTACTACTACTAGTACTTCTACTACTTCTACTACTACTACTACTACTACTACTACTACTACTACTACTACTACTACTACTACTACTACTACTACTACTACTTCTACTACTTCTACTACTTCTACTACTACTATTACTACTATTACTACTACTACTACTACTTCAACTACTACTACTACTACTACTACTACTATTACTACTTCTACTACTACTACTACTACTACTACTACCACTACTACAACTTCTTCTACTAATTTATAAATAAAAAAGCCGCAAAATGCATAATAAATTGCAATACATTTGTCAGATTAAATCGCATGTTCGATTCAATACAGATATAAATATTGTATTACTCTCTGTCTATCCAAGGTTTTTAAGATTATACAAGACCCTATACTCACTTGATGATTAGACACGGTTAAAAACTCGCATCCGGGTAGTTATGGGCTTGCAGAGCATACATGTTGGTTGTCATCTACGATGTGATTAAGGACGCCTGGATGTCACAAGAACTGCATGGATAACCAAATAAAAAAAAACGACATGTGCGATTGAGATGATTTCTGTTGTAATCGTATTACCACCTGATCTTTGAATTTCACGAATTTATATTTTATTATTAGTTCACATGCTAACCTCCACGAAAATTAACTAGCATGGGCAAACATAATGTTTACATGCGTAATGACACCGTATGGTTATATATGAAATGTTACAATGTGTTAACATTTATATATAAGAAACGAATACTTTTAATTTCACGAAATTCCACGAAGAAACCTCCGGCATGCTTTTTCATTTACGGTAGTCAGATCACTATCAATCAAACTTAAAAACAAATACTGAAGTACACTCGTCTTCGTGTTGTACGATCAAGCATTTTAATAAAACTGATTAAAGTTGGAAACTCAACGTACATACTATTGATAATGGGTACACCCTAAAATACTTAAGTAAAAAAAAAAGCAAATATATTAAATAAGATATTCCTTATGTGAATTTTGAACAGCAAAACTATCCAAACAACAAGTCAACTAAAGCAAGACCAGTCGGGTTATCCAGGCTATATAGCGTACAATATCAAAGAAGAAAACGATGTGAACAATAAAGCAATAGCATGATGATGATGATGATAATGATGATAATGTTCATTTTCGGAGAATTTTCGGATTATCAAGAGTAAATCAATTTTATTACTTCGTGTTTCCTCTATTTGCTACTTTTGATTTCAGATCTGTTATGAAAGCGTTTTACCTACGTTCAGTTTCATAAACAGGAAATATAGTAATATCTTTACTGTATGAAATATTAAACTTAACCTCATTTTATCATTGACTGATAGATGAAAAAATGATTCGACGTTCGAATTAAGCATAATATGCAATAATTGTATTAACACTTTAATATTATAACAGCTGAAACAAAATGGACAGTATCGGTCAAGCGCAGTAGTTTGCGCTCGACCGCGGTATCACAGATTCTACTCTACTCTACTTATCATGCGTTTAAACAATGGAATTATGATAATTAAGACGCTGAATAGCTTACTTTAACCAGTAATACATTACGTAGATAGCACATATGAAAATACACATTTTATTTCAAAATAAAATAATCCCATTTTAAAATTGACAAAAATATACCCCGCGCGTGCGCCCCAAAAATAGCAACTTGTGTTTTCCGATAAATCCGTATTAGCTAATAATCGGTTGGCGCATATTAAAATGTATTTAAAACATCAAAGTCGATGAGCGCTTGATTTTCCAATACACTATAATAAACTTTAGTTTTATATGTACGACTAGTTTGTTCTTTGAATAACAGTATTATACAAGGGCAGAGAATATAGAAAAAAGATAGCCGTTAAATATATGGTGTCGTTCCGCCTTACTTCTCAATGGAGATAAGGCTATCAGTTTAGTGTGTCCGTGGTCTTCCATATAAGTCACTTAATTTCTCTGTCATGTGCAGATATATACATGTATTTCTCATTAAAAAATAAACTCGGGACATACGCTATTTAAGAATTATCAGAAATAAAGGGATTAACAATAATGTCGAGACCGCAACGGTTCGTTTAGGGCAACCTAATAAAAAGCAAATTAAATACATTAACTAATAACGTATGTACACTAATATTTACATCGACTAAAAAGCGCAGTCCCGGTTTAACTTAAAAATAATCGCTTAACTTGCTCGCTCTTTATGTAATCAAAGCGACCTACAATACCTCGTCCTGACGACATTGTTAAAAGATAATCGATTTTAAATTAAAAAATACCGATATGGCGCATGAATGTGTATTACTAACAACAATTACTGCAGACATAAAACTAAAAACATCGTGCTAGAAATCCCTTTAAAATAATTCAAATGTAAGGAATACTCAATAGCGTTATAAAAAGAACATTTGTTTTCGGTATGATAACGAATGACATCATCACCGGAAAGGGAGACAATGTATATAATTTCACTCGCGCTAGCGCTCGTGAATATATTAATTGTCTCAATTTCCGGTGATAATATCAAGCGGATATCAGCACCGGACAGGGAGACAATTTGCATAATTTCACTCGCGCTAGCGCTCGTGAATATCTTAATTGTCTCCATTTCCGGTGATACTATCAAGCGATATCACACCGAAAACAAACCAATATCCTCTATACACAGGTTTTTTCGGCGTAGCTGTCTAAGATCACGTTTGACCTAGATTTCTTGTGATAATTATGCAACGGGAAAATTAAATGCCAATAGATTCGGGCAAACTTTCTAATTTTAGGGAATGCAAACTTAAAACAATCGTTTAACGTATACCAATAAATGTAGCATACTTTTCGGGATTAAAATTTACATAATTGTTACCATAAGCGGTTAAAATAAAGTTATAAACATATATTCGATATAAACTCTAGAAATGAACATAATTATGAACAATTTTGCTCATTGTATGTCATGATCAGAATGTTATATTCATTCACATAATGAAATAACTATATTGTTTAGCCTACGTATGCTGCGCGTCCTATAAAGAGCAATTACAATGCTACACTTCACGGGGACGACAGTCTCTCACAACGTACAATGTTGCCTTTTGAGCACGCAAGCACAAAATATAAAGTGGTACATTTCTGGTATTTTTCTGAAAAATTATAACCAAAAAAATTATGAGCAAATTTGATTGAGCTTACATTTCCTATTATTTTAACATTGTGTACAAATATCATTGTACACTGTAACCGACTGTCGTCCCCGTGAATTCGTACACATCCAGCAGAATAATCGTTCTAAAAATAGCGCACGGTAAAGCTGTGTTAATACACAGGCATCAAGTAGCGTCCGGAGAATCCTAAACCTGAGAATTTCAATAAATGGAGAATTTATAAACTTATTGCGCATGTTACTTTATATATTATTTTGTAGTTGTGTTTAATTAAGAATTATTTATAATTGCACATTTCTATCATGTTAAACATATTTCTATCAGTAAAATGTGGTGAAAGAAGTATCGTAATACGTCGAAACGTTAATCATGTTACTTAACTTCATTTGCGTACCACGAATACACTATGTGCAATACTAATGATACATATAGTATATTATTTAATATAACTATGCACACTGTCTAATATATATAATAATTTTCATTCATTCCCGCAATTATTTTCTGACAATGTTAATTTGTTAAATTTGCCTTACAAATCAATTATGTTTACGTAAATTACTAGTATTTAGCTTACTAGTGTATCAGTGGTAGAAACACGGGGCGGTATCTTATCCGTTTATTCACTCTACATATATTAATAATGATCGAGTTTATCTCAAATTAATTTTGTGGCCGATACATTTTCTAATGGTGTCCGAAAAATCTAGTGTCCGAGAAGTCCCCTTAGTAGGGACCGAACAATCTGGGGTCCGAGAAGTCTCCTTAATAGGGACTGAAAAATATGGTGTCGGAAAAGTCACGCAACCGATCATATTGGTCCTCTTGTATTAGATTAAGGGCAAAAAAATAGCATCTCAATATTAATTTCAACGCCAAGTGTCTTTTTTAAAGACATTTCTTGTGTAACTTACGCTGAACCATGCGATTTCGCACATATAAAATGAAGTGTGTTTGTATGTTTGGATTTTTGCCGTATTTACCAGGATGTCAGTCATATTACGGTTGTCATGTAACCTACTCACACTTTTCCCGGGCAAGCTTAGCCGCTCTAAGCGGTTAATCAGTACAAGGTAAACATACTTATGCCAGTAACTGACGACTGCCCTACTTGAAGCGGATGTAGGGGCAGGATGGCCGTAGAAATTATTTCATGACAAATCCCCACACACGTTATGTGGCCGGGCCGGGGAGTGAACTCACGACCATCGGATTGACAGTCCTGCGCTCTACCAACTGAGTCAGCTGGCCCGGCTTTAAAATGAAGGACTATTGTTTATGCATTTTAATAAAACAGTTGTTCATGAAGATTATGTTGTGTAATGCAATTTCTGCAAAAAATAGACGATCTCAAGTCAAACGCTCTGATAAAGTTTTTAAAACACAAACACTATCGAAATAAGTATGTTCACTAAAGACGTGAGACTGAATATTATTGTTTGACATATGTTAATTTTTCTATAATTATTTGTTTGACTTGAAGTGTGTTTAAGAGCTCTTGCGAGCTTATGTTATATTGTTATTTGTCTTGCCGACTTTAAATAAATCTTACCTAATCTTCTGGATAATCTTAATTTCAGTTAAAAGGTTGATGTAGTACCAACATTATTTTTGAAGAAGCATCTTCTTCGATAAAAATACCAGACAGTATACTCACAATTGGACTTTAACTGACGCACGTGCATTACAAAATGTAATCGGGTTTTAGAAAATCTAATTATACTGACACTGGCCCTGTGCACCTGGTAGATGACATCGGAACACACATTTATTCTGGCCTGTACACGGTCATGATTATGTTGGACTTTCTAAACTAATTCGATACAGTGGACAATACTATACTGCGCGGGAAGCGTGTTCTTAAAGAAAGTCCTTACTTGTTCATTTCATACTTAAAAGGTAGACAACAAACTGTTTAGTGCAATATAAATGATAGAATTATAAATAATGATCCTGATTGTAAAACTATTTTAGTATGAGCATTATAATGCTATTTTTATTGTTCAATTTTAGGTGTGTTATCCATGAAATTCGGTAATATTGTAAAATGTTAACGTCCTTGCTTGTGGACAATACATTGTCATTACATCTTTGAAAAACATAATATTTGTGATATTTTGCTTAATCCTTGAAAAGGAAGGAAGTTATAAGCTTCAAGATTGTCTGTTATGGTGACACTACTGAAATGTACACATGTTAAAATTCAGTGACCAATTGCCAATACCACACAGCAGAATACAAAAACGCCTTAACATAATTACACAAATACAAACTGGAGGCACCAGTCAGAATATAAATGCAATACATAGTCTGCGTTATTATGTCGACATTGATATAACATTCAGAACATGAATTAAAACAAATGTTGGTATACATTTTGAGTACGTTTAAAGTTGTTTTGTGTCGTCTGAAAAGGCAACATATAGGGTTACGTTTTGGCGGCGGCGGAGTCCCCTTTAGTTTAGCAGACGTTTCTGTGAAATTATTATGAAACTATAAGGAAGTGTTAGTCGGCATAAAGGAAGGTTAAGTTCATTTATGGCATTATTGCTCTTATCGTGACATAGTTTTTTTAAAATAGTTCAAATAAGGCTTTTGCAGTCAATAACTGAAATAAATGTTTGATGATACAATTTTCGAATTGTGTTCTTTAATTATAAAAGACGGTCACGTTCAGTTTTTAACTTAGTTATGCTCCTTTGTTTATAGAAAACAATTAGTCCAAATAAGGTTTGTAGAGCCAATAACTGAAACCGTGTTTGTTCAATAAAGCATAATTGCTCATATCGTACGTTTTAGTCTTATATTGAAAAACCTACCTATAGAACAGTTTTGTGATTCTTTTATGAAATGTACATGTTTTCGGAGGTTTCATTGCGGACGCATGTTTGTACATAGCAAATACAACCCAATGCATTTGATTATAGGACTAGGGTCGTTAAAAGCGATTTTGGCCCATTAAATTGACGATTTTTTAATTTGATTTACAAACAATACCAACCATGCCTGTAGTTAGATTGCTCGACGTGCGCTTGAGGTGTATATGAAAATCGTATGACGTCACGCGGAACGTTCAAACAGCGTGCGTTTAAAAATTTCTGTCAATTTTATCAATTTTGTTGTAAAATATAAATATCAGCCCATGTGAGTACCACAACCATTTTTCAATGAGACATGTCATTATGATCAGTTGTGTTGTTGTGTCATTATCTTTTTGGTACTCGCATACGCTGTTGGTTAAAAATAAACTTTTGTAAATTTAGACATTTTAAGGTAAATACTTCCTAGATGCAGCAAATAAAAAAAATCTAACCTGATTTGAAATATCAATAATCCAACATGCATTAGATCAACTTGTGTTCGATTTGAGCATAGTTATACTTTGTTTATAGTTGACTCTCTTTCCAATTATATAGCTCCAAATACGGTATTTACCAGCACTGCCACATTACATTTTCCATGAGGTATGATGTTGTTCGAAATCCCACGTATTTTAACCAGGACACACTTATTAATACTGTATAGTAGTATTTATACTCCATAATTTTCTTCTTAAGATTTATAATACTCATGCTAATACATTTTGTCGAAAAGATTTTATATGATAATTTCTAACACATTAAATCGTGCTTTTTCAAGATTGAAGATTATTACTGATCTGCGACAGAAGTTATTTTCCAAACATTGTGACGATTCTATTACGTCACTAAGCTAACCGATGATAACTGTAGTGGCGTAGCGTAGGGCCAACACTATATGCCCCCCCCCCCATATATATATATATATATATATCAAATGTTGACCAAGAAGCAAAGCAATATATACTGAAAACGTTGTTCCGTCCCGCATATAATGGGCGCTTTCACAAATGTCTGCCATATTCAAATTAATCTTTAATTTTAACCAATCATTGCAATTGGATATCGTATGTATAGCAATTAAACTATTTCACACAAGAGAGCACATGGTAATGTTTGTGCTGCTCAAATAAACTTGTGTTTATGTTTGTGATATTATTGAATGGAAATTTATCCTTTAACAATAGTTGGGAAGGAATTTAAACTATTCGTGGATAGGTGTATATGCGGGTCGTGTTACTCTAATACCGAGAATGCGATAATGAAACTTACTGACAAGCTTTTATGAAGTTTAACAACATTCCAGCATATTTTCTTCGATTGTTCATTTAACAGTATATATTGCGATAATGACAATCCTTGAGCAGTTCTGCGTTTACGACAGAATAGACATATCGTTCTTATTCGGAAATAGTACATTTTCTGCATATAATAAAATTTTTAATTTTTAAACGCACAACTGTTCAAGTTTTTTAGCATCCAATTTAGATTTGTATACAAATGTAAGGATGTCACAGTTTTCTGCGGTTCAATTTTGTTATAATATAAATCACGGTCAAAACGAACACGCTTTTCATGCAGTTGTACATGTCAGCATAATTTTCGGGAGCTTTTCTAGCAGATCTTGCTGGATTTACATGAAACAAAAAACATTACATCTTACCTGCCAATATATGTGATTACGTCACTTAAACATCAAAATTAAGATAGACGTTCCGGATTTCGATTTTAAACTACGCGTTGTCACACCTGACAAGCAAATTACAAGCAAATATGTATTCAAAAGTTTCGTTTTGAAATGAATGAGTATAGTTTTAATATACTGATAGTAATATATACTATTATATACTAACATGTTCAATTATCTTTGCTGACTCGTATTGAATACAGTGTAGATGTATTATACAATAAGAAGGTCCGGTCGTGTCCATTTCCGCGCAAGTAGTAGGGTTTTAGAAGAACAATACCCGATTTAAAAATTAATATCGGACTAATTCAGTTTGAAACACTTCATAAACTAGATTAATAGTTTTATCAAACTGTAAAAATTCTATCCAAAATAAGACGCATTGATCGTAAGCCGACCCAGTCGCTACGCCCGCTTCTAAGTCTGAAACTGCGTCGTGTGTTGTTCTTTTCTTGAATGTGGCGTACGCATGTTAAAATTTTCGTACGTAAGAGTTCAACTAACATTTATTAAATATTATTCGGGATTGTCGGAAAAGGTAGAATGTTCCATGTAATATTGCAACTCATTGACATTTCAACATTCAACAACACCAAATCGTTATTTTTACATACAATACATTTTTATAATCTGTATCTCTAAACATCAGTTGAATTTGTTGGACGTGTTTTGTAATTAGTCGAGTAGTAAGCATCAACGGCACGCCAAAAATACACCACGACGTCAACACCAAAAGTAACGTCAAAATTACATCAGAACGTTTATACAGCAGTCGTGTTTGACGTTGTAGCGCAAACATATGTGTGGTTATACTCGCTATAGTTAAAACTGTTAAATTTGAACGCTATTGATAATATTTTGGGGTTTATAATTACATATATTTTTTTTTTTAAATACATTTTAAGTTTCTTATAAAAAAAACTTAAAATAATTAATGCTTTCAAATGTGATTGTATGTTGTATTAGAAGAATAATGAATATTTGTTTTACCGTTTATTATGCTTTTTATATACAGTGAACTTGTTTAAGTTATATAATAATATAATAGTACAATAATTGTATTGCCTACTACACATAATTTAGTTTATTACGCAAAATAAATATAAAGTACTAGAGAACATAATTATTTGTACATTTCAAAATATATAACCTATGTTATTGCATTTTGAAAGCGTATACATAAATTGGTATATCCTCTTGCAACAAATAAGAATAAAAGTGCCCTTTTCAGGAGTTAACACCCTGCCCTTTTGAAATCCTGGATTGAGCACGGGAGGATATGTGTTTGTTTACAGTGTGATACGCGTTATATCGTCACCGGAAAGGGAGACAAAAAAAAATTGATATTTTTACGAGCGCTTGCACGAAAACAAACACATTTTTTTATTGCTATTGATTATTCTTTACATTTAAACCGCAAAATTGTTGACTCTCGGGATTATCATGGTAGAGTGTTTACAGTACAACAGTATACTATGCTGGATAGAATATTCATAGGCAACGCAGAATCCAGGTTTCTAATCATTAAAAGTTTAATACATGCAATTTGCTACCCTTTGTCGTTGAATAATGTTCAGCTTTTAAATTAAGAATTTAACAAGCTTATGATACAAGCACGTTTTGAAAGTGAATGTGCGTTCAGTTCTCCGAAATTCCAATTCGCATTTTCTAAAAATAGCGAGTATATACGTGTTATGCTGTAGTTAACAGTAGTTAAAACAGTCACGATATTCAAACGCACATGTGTTTTTGCATGCAACGATGTTCTGTGAAAGAGTGTTTTGAAATAGATCACTACGTATAAAGTTATTTATTTATTAACTGTTCGGATTTATAAACACAATTGGAAGTATACTCAGCCAATAATAAAAAATGTCGTAGGATTGAACGTTGAATTTTTTTTACAATAACACGTTGACTACTTAAATACTTAAGTGTGGTTACTGAGAATAAGTACTTAATACACACACAATAATATATATTAATATGTGCTTAATTAAGAAAATTAATTACTTAAAGGTACATTGGATGTTTGTTGGAATGTGGAGAACCGTTAACATAGCACATGTAAACAAATGGAGATTACTATTCATATCAACAGTAAACAACATGTGTACGTGTATTATGCGGGAATTAATAAAGTGCAGATGATTAAATATACACTTAGGATGCTAAAATAAAGTTTGGATCAAGATGACCAGCTATAATGCCATGTGGGTAAAACTTGGGTATACTTGTGGCACTTGGACGCTCACCTGAGACCGTGTAACCCAATTGGAATTTGCATCCCCGAGGCGTGGCTTATTTTTATCCCAGGGGCACAATATGAAACATCTTGAACAAACCTATGGGCCTTGCGGTTTCAAGTAAACATTTAAAAAATAACTTTGCTATTCAAGTCTATATAAAGCGTGTGACCCCTCGGAGGTGGCCACATTTGCCCCCAGAGGCATAATTTGAGCAATCTCTGGAGCGGACCACTATGCATTGTTACGTACCAAATACAGGAAACCTGTAGACCTTGCCGTTTCAGATAAACGTCAGTTTGCTATTTAAGTCTATATAAACCACGCGATCCCCCGGGCGTGACCAGTTTTGACCCCAGGGGCATAATTTGAACAATATTTGTAGAGGACCATTATGCAATGTTACATACGAAATATGAAACCTCTAGGCCTTGCGGTTTTAGAGGAGAATAATTTAAAGTCATTTTGCTATTCAAGTCAATGTTAACAATGTGACCCCCGGGGTGAGGTCTGTTTTGTCCCATGGGACATAATTTGATCAATCTTTGTAGAGGGCCACTATAGGATGTTAAATACCAAATACGAAACCTCTGGGCCTTGCGGTTTCAGAAGAGAATATTTTTTAAAGACATTTTGCTATTTAAGTTTATATAAAACATGTGACCCCAGGGGCGTGGCCAGTTTTGACCGCAGGGGCATAATTTGAACAATCTTTGTAGAGGACCACTATACAATGTTACATACCAAATAACAAACATCTAGATCTTTCAGTTTCTGAGGAGAATATTTTAAAAGTCATTTTGCTATTCAAGTCTATATAAATCATGTGACCATCGGGGCGTGGCCAGTTTTGACCCCAGGGGCATAATTTGGACAAAATTCTTAGAGGACCACTATAGGATGTTACATACCAAATATGAAATCTCTGGGCATTGCGGTTTCACAGAAGAAGATTTTAAAATACATTTTGCTATTTAAGTTTATATAAACCATGTGACCCCGGGGCGTGGCCAGTTTTGACCCCAGTGGCATAATTTGAACAATCTTTGTAGAGGACAAAGTAAGAATGTTGAATACCAAATATGAATACTCTGGGTCTTGCAGTTTCAGAGGAGACGATTTTTAAATTCATTTTGCTACATATTCTATATAAACCATGTGGCCCCCACGGCGTCATTCCTGTGAAGTTTGGTGAAAATTTGCCAAGCGGTTGACGACGTACACATGCACGCACGCACACATGCACGCACGACGGACAACGGGCAACGGGCAATCACAAAAGCTCACCATGAGCACTTTGTGCTCAGGTGAGCTAAACATAGCAAGAACACTGATCACAATAACATGACCACTATAAAATACACTCGAAAGAGACATAACACACTCGTTGTATTGTTAACATGGGTAAGGAATACTTCAAAACACGTTTTGTTCGATGCAAAGAGTAAACTAGTTTTCATCGTATTTGATAAAGAAATTGCAACCAAAAGTTGGTCAACAGAGATGCTTCACAGACTTCATAAAAATACAGATGGTACGATTACAACACTGTCATGTCACTCAATTTTACAATTTCGCCCTAATATGCTGTACCAAAATTATGAATACATAAAAAACTACATGTTTGTTCTATTCAAACAAAATGGCGTAATGTCAAAAATTAAGTTATGGCATCGTGACGTCATTTTGACCTCTAACGGTAACACTATCTTGCGCGCAATTTGATTTACTAGAAACAAATGCACTTTAAGATAAAAAGAACATGCCAAATAGTGTGTTTTTGATGATAGCAATAATAACTATGTCAGTAATGTGAGTAATGTTTGTGATGATGGTTATTGTAACAATAGTAACGATGACGTTATAATGACGTTATGATGATGCTGAGTGTGGTGGTGGCATTGACGATGATAATGTCGATGGTGATAATGATGATGATGGTATTGATGATGATGACAATGATGATGGAGGCGGTGGTGATGATTATGTTGGAAATCATCATGATGATGGAATTGATGATGATGATGATTCTTATTATTATTTTTTTTTATATTATTATTATGGCGATGATCATGATGATGTTGTTGTTCATGATGATGATAATGACGATGATGATTATAAAAATGATTTAAAACTATGACGGTGATGAGACATTAAAAAATATGAAACCCTAATTTGAAATTTACATATCCTTTCGTACATAACTAAAAATATAATAATAATATTCAATATTATACAATTTTTGACTAGGGAGCCAGTGAGTATGATCTGATATTTACTGGTAGAATGTCATTCACCGCGGCGCAGCCGAGGTGAATATGATTTTATACCAGTGAATATCAGGTCATATTCACTGGCTCCCTAGTCAACAATTGTTTTATTATATAACTGTTTTCATTCAACAAAACTATTATTTTGTTAGTAAATATTGATCCAAATTATTATTTTTTTAAGATCAAAGAAAAAAGTTCATGTATTAATTCAAATATATATAATTACCCCCAAACTATACATTATAATGAAGTATGCTTATCCTTATGAGGAAGTAATTAATTCGTAAATGTAGAATCACAGTAAAATCATCTGTTAGTGTTGACAAAGTTTGTCACTGAGCAGGACATGTACTTTGGTTCCGGTATCTTTGTAGGTAATCTATTACATTTTAAACAGTATGCTGGGAACCAAATTGAACATACTCATTTTCAGAAAAGATAGTTTAGGTCATTAAATATGAGTGAATTCTATTTTTAGCCCAGTGAACATTAGTTTAGGCCAATGAATATGACATTTATGTTTGCTAGCCGATTTCTCATTGGACCAATAGGATAGGACCTGTTTATAGGTCATATAATAAGAATAATTAATGACTGAATTGTAGAAACCATATCATCCGTCCCAATAGTTTTATGATTAGAACTTGACTCAAATATAACGCTAAATATTCAATAATAATACGTATTGACTGAAATGCATAAAACATATTCATCTTTCACGATAGTGTTATGAATAGACTAAAATTATAATGGTTTAAATTAACTAGTAAAACTTACTGAATGAAATGCACAAACTGTAATATCCGGAACATTAGTATAATGAATAAAATTATACAACAACAACAAAACGTAAATTAGAAGTGAGTTCAATACGCCTCTAATTTTACTAATGTTTTTAAGTTGTAAAATGCTCACTAGTCACACATAAAATATAATTGTCGTTGCATATGATTGCACTAACTCTCACACGCATACGTTCACACTAATCTAAGTATGCGTACACATATGCGTATTCATGCATAAAAGCACACGCACTTACACACACAGCACGATACATATGTTACTCTCACGTGTATTTGTAAGTAATATTACATATCCAAATCAGTTTTTAAAATATTGATAAATGTTTGT
This sequence comes from Congeria kusceri, assembly GCA_027627225.1. Classification (NCBI taxonomy): domain Eukaryota; kingdom Metazoa; phylum Mollusca; class Bivalvia; order Myida; family Dreissenidae; genus Congeria; species Congeria kusceri. The sequence goes on from CM051026.1 coordinate 92,384,926, forward strand.
CTTTGATTTTACGCATGTTGAATTCAGCTTTTTTATATATAGCAATGACCTACAATATGTTCAAGTTAATACAGAAATAATTTATAGTTTGGATTTGGATTTCTGATCCGTAGGAATTAAACCATTTATGGGAGTTAGCATCAGAACGACAAATCGTTGTTTATTTACCGATGAAAAAACTATAATGCGAAACTTATTTCGATTCTAACATGACAAACGTTAAAAACCTGCAGATGTTTAACAATGGCTTAATTTTGTCTATACAAAACTCCGCGCGTGTTAGAATTAACAATATGTTCTGGTCAAAACAGTAATATCATTAAAATGCTTATTACGTGCATGGTTAAATTTTACAATCAATCCCGATTCCTGACAAATGTATCGTCCTATATATTTAACACAAGGAGGACAAGCACAGATATTCACGTAGCTTTAAACGATTCTAATGTATCAAGGGAAACGCTGAATACGCTCAATACGCTGCGCTATAACCGATATTGTCGATATTCAAAGACAACGAATGCATGCATATTCTTAATTATTCTACAGTAAGTTGACATTCGAATGGGCAATTACTATTGCAACTTTTCAACATAATGGTATTGTAATAGTTATATATTTAAGTGATTATGACTGTGTATAATGAGTAAAAAAAATATATACTTATGTGTGCATTAATGGCAGCTATATAGCGAAATACACTCGCTTTTATGTGTTCGAAAACCTAAAAAAATACCTTATTAAGCGATAACATTTTTGCATAATTATAATACTATTATCACATGAATATAGTTTGCTAACTTTTAAATATTCTAGCTTGTATTTTTGTCGGATTTTGCTAGTAGTTTATTTGTAATTTGGCTTCAATAGATCTTAATGTATTGACCATTCCTGAAACGGACTGTTTTAATTCAGCTAAGTCATCTGCCATTTTGTCTATTTTAGAGAATGATTTCAACTTAGAAATGCGCAATTCCTGCATAATACGTGTTATAGGGGTGACCACAACAACAACTGCGTCGCCGTCCCGTATCCCTCCTTCAACTAGACCGACGCAAACGAGCTCTCCGTCGCATGCTCTGATAAAAACTGGTGCTCCAGAATCACCAACATCGGCGAATTGCATTGTAGTAGACAGGACACAGATTTGGTTGTAAAAGATTCTATACTGGTTTGTTCCGTATAGATCTAAACCAGCCTTTGCGACACTAGGTAGTTCACTTGTCGATACAATAATACCTCGAGTATATTCTGATAGAGAGCCGAATGTATAGCAAGGTTCACGTTCTATTTTTGGCTCAAATGCCCTGCCAGATTCGAATTGGAGATCTGAAAGAACAAATTAAGTATTCAGGCAAACAAAATCTACTTCACAAGTATGAGCTACACATCTTTACCAGTGTTACCAATAAAAGAAGAGTTCAAACTTGTGACACACAAATAAAAAAGGCATTTTCCAAAATGTACCATTGTATATATCAAATGATCGCAAAACTCATAAAAAAAACATAATACAACTATTACCTAATTGAGCTCTTCTGGGGACTGGGAACTGTCCACTTATAGGTTTTCTTTGATTAAGTTGTACCACTGCAACATCCAATCCGGGTTCGTGGAAATTGCCTTCTTTGCAAATTACCTTCTTCAGTGTACCTATTGCATGAGGTGGTTCAGGTTGGTATACGTGTAAATCAGAGGTATACTCAACCGTGCCTCCTGAATTAATACAAGAGTCCATCTCGTCAGGAGACAGCAAGACATGCCCACACGTTATTCCACAAATACCGTATGCATCATGTTCAAAAAATAGTCCTAGGGTACCAGCTTGATGACGTGAAATTTTGCATCCCATTCGAACATTACCATGCACTTCATCTGAATGACCGGCAAACGGTATAAATACGCCTTCCCGAACGTCTACCTGAACTTCATCATACTTTTTTGCAAATGGTTCCTCATCAATTGGAATAAAACCCTTTGCGCGAACATACAAAGCCATACGAGGTTCGCGTCTGCTATCGTTTGATATATGCATGCATCCCCGTATGAAGCAAAGATATTTATGCTTCAACATAAGGTCGTTTGCATTTTGTATTATGGCATTTCTGAGCGGATCTGTAAATTCCTGTTTCATTAGAAAATCATTACAGATTGGACTATCTTTGACATGTCGAACCTCCAGATTTTTAATTACAATATCATATCCTAATTTATCAAGGAACACCTTTATGTCTTCTGTTTCCTTTTTGACAGTCACGACAAATACAATACGTCGAGTGTCATCAACCGTGTAAGCTGGATAGACATCGACTACGTTGTGAAATTTAATAATCTTGTTACAAATTTTTGCACTCTCAGCTTTAAGTTTCTCAATATTTTTGTCTATATAAAACAAATCGCGAAGATCTTCTGTAGGTAAAAGGTCAGTTTGTGCTTGTGCCTTCAGGTCCATGTCTTCATCTGCAAGAAACAATTTGTTTTTAAAAATTAAACATGCGTATTATATTATGTCTTAATCAGTTATGTATAGTTTGATTGTCATCGACTAGACTTGCAAAACTGTACATATACGTGTCGATATACATGTAGATTCATGCTATCGCCTGTTATCGTCTGTAAATTGTATTGCCTCTCATTGTACTAGGGATGATAAAAAAGTTCGTGGAATTTGTTCGTAAATAACAAACAGGTAGGCCGACACTTGACAAATTTAATCTACATATTTCTTATTACCTCTGTGTGTGTAAATTTTCAGCAATAAAACACTGCCAATAAAATAGTAAGAGTCGACATCGCAAACACATCCAACGAGATCCCTAGCACGTCAGAAAACGACAACGTCAACAACGTCAACATTTGCTCGGATCTTAATTAATATATATTTGGCTCGTTTCTTCAAAAAATGTCTGCGTTATGTTTTGTATTATTATTGTGTCGCCTGACTAGGTGACATAAAGGTGTTACTATTGTCGGCGGCGGCGGCGGCGTCCCCTTTCGCTTGTCCGGATCATAACTCTTAGATATTAAAACTATCAACATGACACTTCATAGGTAGATAGATCTCATTAAGGGAAAGTGCAACGCACAAGAACCGTTACGCTGCAGCTCATACTTTTGGAGTTATTGCCGTTTGTTTATTGTCATACTTAATTTTTGTCCGGAGCATATATGAACACTGACTTGGCAGTCATGTTACAAAGTCTCACTGGAACTTTGGCACAATTACCATGCTGAGGGACTTTAACAACGTGTGGCCTGACAACTAAAGGTCCATCATCACAAAGGTTCTCTGTAACTATCTTCTGGATGTCGTGACTCAGTCCTCTTACGATTCCACTGAAAGAAAGTGATTCATAAGGTTTGATCTCAACAATTCGTTCATTTGTGGACACAACTGTAGCTGGTTTACAAACAAGTGTGTTGAAAGCCGTCTGCCAGACATCTGGCAAAGATACACCAGCTGACACAGACTTGCATCGCCGAATGATATTAGTGCCCAAGATAACAGGACAAGATGGACTAGCCTGCGTATCTGGTACAAATAAAACTGGCAATGGCAAGTCAAAATTCAAAAAAGGAATAGAGATAGAAGTTTCAATGAAACCGAGAATTTTTTAATGGTTACCATTTGCAACAGCTACTTTCGAATCAACACCCAATTTTGAAAGATCATTTAGAAGTGGTTTATTGGGAAGTGACTGGTAACATGAATGTGAAACAGTAGACACCATTGAACCAGCATCAATAAGAGATACAGTAGGAACACCATGGAAAACTATGTTGGTTCGATTAGAATCTCCGACCAAACGATCTGCAAGGGATGAAGAATTTGAATCTAAAATGGAGGAAAATTGAGAATGGCCTTGAATATCACCGACCTCTGGGTGGCCACTAGCAGAGGTGGTTAGACTTTTGGGTTGTTCTTGAATCCTCTGCCTCGATAGCTATTACCTCGCCCACGAACGTTGGGTGAAGACTGAATACTCTGTTGAGAAAAGGGGAAATTAGAGGGAAAAGAAGGCTGTTTGATCTGCGGCGGGGGATACTGAAATGGTGGCTGAAAGGAAGGCAATGATTCAAAACGTTTCATAATTTCAGAAAATTTTCTGTCAACACTGGACTGCAATCCTGAAACAAGAGAAGTAAAACGCTGCTCTAGTTCTGTAATCTGTTTTTGGGGGTCAGGAGTTTGAGTCTGAAGAACATTAGAATGGGGCTTAGTTTTAAGTGGCTCTGAAAGCTTCTGCTCTTTCTCAACCTGTCGAATGTCTCTAAGAAGTTGATCGTATTGCTGGGACGAATCCAGCTTGTGCCTGGTACTGCTCCAAAGAACTTCGGACCGGAGACCCGACCACAACCGCTCACACATCAACTCGTTCTTGGCTGTACGTGGCAGGTGACCGCCCTCAAACGCTTGTTCTAAAATACCTTCCAACCTGCAATCAAATGAAGTTACGGTTTCCTCAGCCTTTTGAGCTGCATTGAAAAATTATTTCATTGTAATACCTTTCCTGGCAGGCTCAGAAAAATTTACATCTAGTTTCTGAAAAATACTGTCAATTGTGACTGAATCTCCTAAAGACACAACAAGTTTGCGGGCTGTGCCACGCAGAGAATTTCTTATGGCCTGCAAAACCTGTACAGAAGAATAAGTATTGTCATGGAGTAGACATCTGACTTCATGACGCCACTCATAGTATATGATTTCATTTCGGGGAACAGGATCTTCCCCTGAAAATGAAGGTATCTTAGGAATGTGTGTACCTGAAAACAGAACAGGCTGACCTAAAGGAGTGGAGGGTGGTTGAAGGGGAGTATGAGGCACAAGTGGTTATTGAATTTGAAAGGTTTTGGGTTTAGTAACCAGATCCACTTTCTTTTCAACTACCGGGGTACCTTTGGGCCGGAAGTCATACTTACTTGAAAGTATCTGAAGCATTTCTTCCTTAGATGGCATACCACCAACGGCGCCTTGTTCATCTTCTGAAACGGGGTCTTCCATTATTTAAGAAAAGTTGGGCAACAAATACAAGGAGAAAAGCAAATCAACAGAAAGATATTAAAAGACCAAAACAATATATATCGGAATTTATATATATATATAATATATAAATTAAAAACCTACAACAAATAACATAGAATTACAATATATCACAATATTCACAAAACAAATACAAAATACAATATAACAAAATTCGTGCATTTCATTCAATAAATTGCATTTACAATAAAAAATACATTAGTAAATGCAAATACAAATTAAAACAAAAACAAGCACGCTCACCAGGTTGGATGTATAAAAAACAGCAATAGAAGCAAATCAGCAATGGACTTCTTGCGACTTGAACGCTTTACAAAAATGGACAGAAGGCATGGTCAGTAATTTCACATGTCTATCACATGCTTTTTCCAACCTGACCAATCAAAATCTTGTTGATTATAAACCTTTCATACTGACTGGACAATACACGAATGACATCACAGTACATGGCTGGACGCACACAGGACATGGGACTGAATCTCACAAATGGACAGATACAAGACAAGGGACATAAACACTACAAAATACTAGTAGACAAGGGACATAAACACTATATGATACTTGTATATAAATAGATACAATACAGAATACAAAATTAACCTATTCTACATATGTTTGTTAAATGTAACATATGAGCATTGCAAATATAACTAACAACACAATTTAGAGTTTAACAAAATGAACGTTGTGCATAATAATAGTCGACAAAAATACATCAAACTGACAAACAGGTTTTAAAGGGACAGTATACTGTCATGACCAGTTAAGTGTCATAACATAAATTAACGTAACGTAACGTAACGTAAAGTAACGTAATGGAACGTAGCGTAAAGAAAACGTAACGTAAGGTAATGTAACATAATGTAACGCAACGTAACATAACATAAAATTACTAATTACCAACATCTAGTTAAGTCTATAGTTCTACATCATTGATAAGTACAATATAATATCCGTTTTAAATAAATTCCATTTTCTTCGTTCTTTATATACAATTTTCGAGACATTAAATATGTCCAAATTATCATTTGAAGACAGAGTTGAATAGTGTAAATCTAGAATTGGTCCGCGGACTTACCACAGCCTTTTAAGTGATTGACATCTCAAGTCTTAATGTAATTTGTACTCAAACAACATGTATGCTATTCGTCTTCGCAACAATAAGCATAGCGAGTTACACAGTACGGACAGTATCTATATTGTCTACCAATATCGAGGTCCTTTTCAGGCGACATATATATGGGTAACTTTGCATAGGCGGCGTCTCATTAGTTTGTGCAGACAATAACTTGATAAGATTTTGTACAATCATTATGAACTTGAGATAACTGTTAGTAGGCATAATTGCATGATTCATTCTTGAGTTATGCCCCGACAGGCGATACATCCGACTACTGGAGTTTCGTTCTATCATTAGAGCGTGGCCAGAACTTTTAAACTCTTCATCACCACATAAATCACTGTCAATGTTCTACTATTTTTGAGATCGGATAACTTTTTGTCGGCATCATATAATTGTGTTTCTAGTGTGATAACTTTTTGGGGTTCAACATATCAAACTACAATCCGACGTTAACGGAGAAGTTTTTAACACAACATTGAACACTCAATGGTAATTGTGGCGTTATGATTTTATGGAATGCAGGATGACCACAAGGCAACGTGATGACTGTCAGGTGGTTATGGAACATTAACGTTACAAGCTGTAGGAGGGACATTGTCTTACCACAATCTGGTTGAAATAAAATACAAGGTTATTACAACTACGGCAAACCCACGTTCACAAATCACAAAGATGAATTATTGTTATTTTTTGACTAACTTCAGAACTGGAACTGATACATGGACGATTTTATAAACGGTACTGCTATGAACTATCGAATTTATTAGATAAATGATAAGATTACTATTTATCGATTTTGTTATCTTACCTGATGTATGACATGGCGACAATGGGCGACATCGTCTTGCATTTGGCTGATCATCTGGAACAAACACTTAGCTGTTTTATACAAGATGTTTTTAACATTTTGTTTATGTTTTTGTCACTATTGTCTTCTGATATGTCCATATCCATCAAACCCACTTGTAAACACAAAAATTGATAAACAACAATAAAGTTTTATGTTAAGAGGCATGTAATATGTGTTGTATATAATAATTAATTTATGTAGTAGTGATGATGCAGCATAAGCAATATTACACGTGACATGGATAAGTAATATTCACCCAATCGTATTATGGCCGTCATGTTAGTGTTTCTTTTCCAGTGCCACACAATGACATTTAGTAGTTTACTTCAGAATTGTACTTTTTGCTATGAGCATACCTGATTCATATGCCTGACGTTTTGGACCACGTCTTTCTTTCGTTTGGTAACCTAAAATTAAACCCTAAATTGAATAATAGTAGTACACTTATATTAATAAGACGGACAGTGAGTTAAATGTTTTTGTGTGCGTTTCTGAAAACCCATGTGCATAAGGCGCGATATTCAAAGACAATCCATCACAGGATTATTATTTTAGATCGGCTTTATGTATATTCTGTAAAATATTAACCTGCAGTATAACAAAGATAGAAACTAATGTTTTAGGAGATGTATATATAATATACCGTTGAGACCAAGTGCATTTTAAAACAGCTGCACATGGCACGATAATTTATATTTAGCATCCTTCTTTGTTATGGGTCAACGAAGAAACTAATATCAGCATTCCTATAAAATCTTAATATGCACGGATAGGCAGGGATTGTTCAATACCATACCTGTTTAGATAACTTAAGTGTATATAGATAATATAAGGTGAGTGTTGGATGAAGTAGAAGTTTATCATGCGAAGTTTAGAAACAGATGCGCTCAAATGTTTCGTTCCGAGCACGATAAACTTCATCTTTATCCGACACTCACCTAATATCCTATTTATCCTATTATGCTATGCGCATAAGTCATAAATTATGAAAACGGTGTGAAAATATGTCAAAAATAAAAACAAATTTGGTTTCCCAGTTTAAATACTGTTTTTTTTTACTACACACGTCATCATTTGGTATGACGTCACATTAAAATACATAGCGCTCTAAACATAATAATCGAATAAACGAGTGCTAAAAATAGCGATCGAATAAAGCTAAAGTTTATTCGATGGTTTGTTATCCGATCGATTCGGCTATAGTAATATGATAAAATGGAATTTGCATAAACGATCAAACCAAAAGATCACATATCGCACACACATAGCCGTCAAATTTAGAATATAAATGTATGGGCAACAACATATTTTCGAATAATTCATAATAGATACCTTACCTTTACCGATCACATACAGTGTCTTCTTATCAGCTTTGGTTAATTTCTGAAATACAATATTTACACTGTTAAAAAGCATAATGTTGCCAACGTTGATGGTGATCGAAGGTTTTTCAAAATCACTACAAATATTATTATTTGTTTTTTTTTGCGCAATATTTTCATGAGATTGCTTAAGGAATGCATGTGATCAAGAGACAGAAGCGGAAAATGTTATGTTGTAAAGTAACTACGAAAAGTAAAGTTTTGACACTGAGGCCATATCTTTAACAACATTAACTACAGTTTAAACATTAAGTATGTTCATGAAGACAATCTTTGCAGGATTTGTTTGTTATAAGTAACTAGAAATAAACTTGTTGTTTTAACGTTCCACACAATACCACATTTGTTAGCAAACTGTACATTATTGACAGCGCCTAGGTAGAATTTGATATGCTGAAACTAAAACGATACACCCAGCTGGTTTAATATCACCTATTTTTGGATTGTTTAATATATAATTGTTATAAAATATGCGAATATGTACTATAAACTGTTCAGATTCGTGGAACTATTTTACTATCTGAAGAACATGAACACGCATGCGTGATGACAATTGGCTTTTAAATTATAATTATATTTTGATAAAAAAAAAAAATTGGGGTTAATTTATCAAACAGTTATATTTGTAATTTAAAATAATACTCTAATAATTAGAAATTGTTTACAAATCCGTTTAAGACATATACTACGGTTAATTAAAATCATATTTCCGCGAATTGTCTGTGTTGTTTTTTTATATTTTATAACAGTTTACTGTGATATCAGGACGGTAACTGTTGGTCGGAGCCTGTCAATTTCGCTAATGAGCGATCCGAATGTGCAGGGTTATCGTGCAGTAAGTAGCGTGCGGTATATTGAAATTTAGTTTAAATTTATACGCAAGCTACTTATTGCACGGTAAGCTAGCACATTTTGATCGCGCACCAGAAAAAATTGACACCGCTAAATTTTGATACGACACACACGCCAAGCATTTTAAACATCACGTGACGTCAAGGATACGGCCATGGGATCAGCATCGTGGAAAGTTGCGATGTGATAGGTGAATATGTTATAAAAAATTGGTAGCATCCTTTGACCTCAATATGTTAATTATTTAACCTCGCCCTGCGGGCTCGTTAAATAACTAACATATTTCGGTAAAAGGATGCTACAACTATAACTCATTACATTACAGTTATTATTGTACATATTGTATAATTTACTTTTAATGCTATATTTCTGGTCCCAATTTCAAAGAGTGTTATTATGAGTTGGTGTTGCTAATGGTGGAATCGTTGTGTTTTATTTACTTATTTTTATTGCACACGAAAAGGTAAACATCAAGCGGGTATGATATAAGACGATACGGTTCAATAGTGCAAATAGCAAACATTACACTTAACAGAATGTCTACAGAAACGTGCCATTTTCCACAGAGCGCATTACCTGAACGTTACGGTTACTTGACTTGTTGCACCGTGCGACTTAAATGTGTCATAGTTAATTTCGGAAATGTAATCCCGATGAGACATTCAATATCGAGAAAACTGTTCGCACAATATTAATGTTTCAAATAATAATAATATATCTACTACTATTACTACTACTACTACTACTACTACTACTACTAGTAGTAGTAACAGAAGTAGTAGTAGTAGTAGTAGTAATAATAATAATAATAATAATAATAATAATAATAATAATAATAATAATAATAATAATAACATTTATTCTTATCATTATTCTTCTTCTTCTTCTTCTTCTTATTATTACTATTATTATTACTATTATTATTATTATTATTATTATTATTTATTAATTATTATTATTATTATTATTATTATTATTATTATTATTATTTATTATTTATTAATTATTATTATTATTATTATTATTATTATTATTATTATTATTATTATTATTATAATGACCGTTGTAGTAATTATAATATTAGTACATAATAATATCTGACCGTGGATCGCCTGGTGAGCCTTGGGGTCCATTCGGTCCATTTGGTGTGATGACCTCTTTCCGCCATCTGAGTAAATAGAGGCGTTTGTACTCATTCCTTTTAATAAGAAGTCAGTGCGATGTGCATTACATAAGTATCCTTAAAAGAAATTTCTGAACACAAGAAATAGTATTACCTGATTGACTTTAATATTATTTTAAATAAACAACATAACAACATAACACTTATATGTGTTTGGGTGTTGCATTTGACGATTGGGGACACTAGTTAATCTTGATTACGCCAGTTAAATTTCACCTTGTAGTTTACCGCCATGATGCGACATTTAAACTTTTATAATACATCTTGTTATTAAAAAACGTAACACATTGACGCCGCTAACGGGCCGTTACGCGTCTCGGCTGAGCCGATATAATATAATAGGCCGCGGCCGAATTTTCGAGAATCAAAGGGAATCCGATCGGGCGACGTCAACAACGAGTAGCGTATTCAGTCGAAATCAAACTGTTAAATCTATATCCGATAATGCAAGTACTGAATATTAACGAATGTTTGCAGTTAAAATGATTAAATATATATAATCTACATGCATCCTTGAGTTTGAGAAAAAAGTATCACTGAACAAAATTAAACAAACTTTTACCGCAACGGCAACTTGAATATATACGCATTCTGACCAGAATTTGGCAGAAACACGACTTACGAACTCGCAATGACTGGTCAAAACCTTTGATTTAATTAATTTTCAATCTCCAAATCTTTATCCGACTGACGTACAGAATAATTTTTTAATTACTCGATACACGATTTGTTAAAAAAAATTGTAATGTGTTCGCTGAAAATAAACGCAAACACGACACATAGAGAATACTAGGTTAGTGTTGAATAAATATAACTTTATTTAGCGAGGCTTAGCAAACCTGAACCACGAGCCTTGGCGAGTGGTACACTCTTTCGTGCCGAGCAAATACACTTATCGTTATTCAACTCTTAACTAGTATTCTGTTTATCATATTTCATCATATTCTGTCTTTAGTTTGAACATAAACGAAAGAAGACGCATCGAATAAATTACGAAAACGACAAAATGACGCCACGAAAATCAACAAGATGCCGCCACAAGTCTGCGCGTGTTGATTTATTCCACAGGGTTGAAATAAAGCAAAATTTATTCGCGTGATTTATTTTAATGCACGCCCGATGATGGGATGTTTTGTCACTGTTTTTTTCTGTTCATAAACTACGCCATTAATTAGAATTGCGTCACAAATTTTGTAATTAGTTGAATGTAAATCAAAGTACGGAAGGGATAGTTTGGTGATTTTGTATAAATTTTGTGTTACGTTAATGAAGTAAAAAAACATGATTATTTTCATATGAAAGGATGATATGTATTATAAACGTAAATATACGGCAGAATTTGGCCGTCTTATACAATCGACGCTGGTCATATTTAGACAATAACATACGGCAGGGCAGGGCCGGACGTCTATATATCGGCCCGCTGCCGCTATAACGGCATATATTCGGCATACACAGAATAAGTGTGTGACTTTATTCTGTACAAGAAAAAGCTACTTGGTACAGGTATGTTAGCGTGTTCATGCAATCAGCTGATTCCTGTCAAGTTTACTATTTACTGTTGCATAACAACAAGGGAAGTCACTCTGAGTTCTGGAAATTTCGCAACCTCTACATTTCGTACCCGGATTAACTTTAATTGTGACGCATTTAATACAGTCTTAAAGATAAGAAAAACCGTATTATATTGAATTTGTCAATAACATAAAAACGTACATTGTTGTTCCGGATAAGTATTAAACACATTTACTGAGTAAATCTATATATTTAAAATAAATGTACATCTCTAAACTTACTTATAATTGTTTTAGATAAGAGATACTTTCGAGCGTTATACGGTTCCGAAAAATATATAGATAAATATCATACTTGAAAATTAACAACATATTTTGCAGAATCGCCAAAGTCCATTATCAACACACTCTGGTTGAACAACACCATTTACTTTGGCCTCAGAGGCAGGCAAGAACATATGAACATGCTTTGGGGGGACCTGGAATTAATGCAGACAACAGATGGAACCAGATACGTAGAGTACACAGAGAGAGCCACTAAGACCAGGAAGGGAATAACAGACGATGCACGAATGTTCAAGCCCAAAATCTTTGAGCAACCAGGTAGTAAATGAAGTTGATGTTAACATCGAATTATTGATATGTTATTAATCTTTCTTTACACATGTCTTATATATTGAAAAGAAATTGTAAATTATACTTAAAATGCAATAATGAATAACATTTTATTTAATCTGTATGCTCTTATCAAACTGACAATTCTATTGTTAAGTGTAATACATATTGTTTGAAAAACACAATAGGTTTAACATTATTCAATGACTTGAAATAAACAATGTATTTTCAGGAGATGAGAGATGTCCAGTGAAACTATATATGGAATATGAAAGCAGACGCCCACTTACAAGTCTGCGTCCTGACAGTAGGTTTTACCTACGGCCCAGTGATAAAGCCCGAGGTGAGGACCACTTCTGGTTCGTAAATCAGGCCATTGGTAAGAACAAACTTTGCCAGATAGCAAAAAACATGAGTACAACTGCCGGATTCACAGGAAAACATGTAAACCATTCCGGTAGAAAGACATTAGTTACCTCCCTTCTGAATGCAGGGGTTGCACCCACTGAAGTGGTTCAGGTTACCGGGCATAATAACATCATGACACTCAACAGCTATCATAGCTTGAGCATTGACCGGCAACAACAAATGGCTAACATAATTCACAAGAATTGTTCTACAACCACAGTTTCATCTTCTAATGAGCCAGGACCTTCTGGTGACCATGATGACGACATGAGTGATGCTGAACTCCTGCAACTTTCCCAAGAGATGGATCCAGTTGTGGAGCAGACATTAAAACAAATAAACCACTATGAAAATGTACTTGACTTGCAGGTTGTTCACAGTCCAGGTGGCTCATTGTCCATGCAACACCTAAAAACCCCAGGCAAACTGTTTTCGAACTGCACATTTAATGGTGCAGTGAACCTGAATTTTAAGAAATGATAAAAACCTAAAATTTGTGACAGCATGGTGCATATTTGTAGTTTGATTTCCATTTCATTCAGCATATTGCATAATAAATTTGATTAGCACTATCTTTGTTAATTGTTTTATTCATAATATTAATGTCATGTACTTATACAAATTGTCACTGTATTTGCCTTTCTCATTAAATCTGAGATCTTTGTTATGTAATTACAGATTATTACATAAAAGAAACCTAAAAAGCTGTTTGCTGATTTTTGCAAAAAAATAGTTCTTTATTGTTTGTTCCTCTAAATTAATGTTACTAATATAATGAATTTAAATATGAGCATTAATTTTAGTCACAAGTTCCAAGTTTCAAGTTTCAAGTTTTTTATTGGAACATCGGCAAAACGCCTTTGACCATTTACAGAAAAGTAAACAACATATAGTCGAAGTGCATCAGTACAATACAAATACAATCATGTTAATAGACATAAACTACAGTGAAGAGTGTTTAAACATCGTGTACAAAAGTGTATGTATTAAAAACAACGCAATGAGAACAAACAAGTAATAAATAGACAATATATTTAGTGTTTCATAAAATATTTATTAAGAAGCAGCAAATACCTGTAATTTTTCCTCACGGAGTTTCATAGCATCGGTAATGAATCTGGCAACATTGTTAATGACTGTAGTAGTTTGACAAGAGAGAATGTTTTTAAATTTTACTAAATTTGGCCAGTTGGATCGAATACAATATTTTGTTCGAAGATCTTTGTTGATTGAGCAAGTTAGAAAGAAATGATATTCGGATTCAACAGTGTTTGCATTACATAGTTTACATTTGCGTTCATCTCTAGGTATGTTATTATATCTACCAGTCTCTATTTCCAATGTATGGGCGCTAAGTCTAAATCTTGATAGCTGATGTTTTTGATTTTTATTATTAATGCAATCTAGATATTTTTCATACACGAATTCCGTCTTAAACATTCTATAGTACTCTAGTTTCGGTTGGTTATTAATTGTAACGTGCCAATTTTGGATAAACTGATCTTTTATTCTCTGGTTAATTTCATTAGAATAATTAAAATTGTCGTTTAAGTTATTGAAATACATTCCGTGTCCTAGTTGTTCTAATGCTTGTTTAACAAATACACACCACAGAGTATTGTTATTGTTATTATCCCTAATAGAATCATTGTAGAGATCACATTGTTCGTTGTAAACAATGTGCATCAAAGATTCGGGTTTTTGCTTAATTTTAACCCAATAACTAAGGGCACGTTGCTTGCATATAATAGAGAGAGGAAATCTGCCTAATTCACCTAAGACAGCGGCATTAGAAGTCACATATGATGTCATGTACTTGTATAAATATAATTGCATTTTTTTAAATCGTATATCTTTGTTATGTAATGTCATAGTCTTATGAAATAAATGAAATCAAAAAAAGCTAATAGTCTGTTAATAAATAATTTTTAGCACAGAAATGGTTCTTTAGCGTTTGTTCCTTTTAAATAATATTTTATGATAGAATAATAGAAATATTAGCATTTATTGTATATGTCATGTCATGTACTTGGACTAATATGATTGCCTTTCTTGCTAAATTTGATGTTATTGTTATGTTACTGGTATGTTAGATTTTATATTAAAGAAAGCTAATACCGGTAGTCTGTTAATAAAACATGTTGAGCACAGAAATTGTTCTACACTGTATTGCTTAGTAAATTTTCTAAATTATGACAAACACCTTTACAGTTAAAGCTAATTCCATAACCATCCAAAACGGAGAAAGGTAAACATACCCGAAATACTATTCCAAACACTAAAGTCACGATCCATTAATGTACAGCATTCCGCGCGTGCCTGCTGATCGTTCGAGAACTTGCTAGTAACCATTTTTAACTCTACAATGGCAGCTAGCAAAGCACTCGATGTGTTTAACGAACGAAAAATATTTACGTCCATCTTGTCGTGTCCTCTGTGTTAAATTGTCTCCCTTTGCTAAAGGTAAAACGATTCCGTCAAAACGGACACAAGTAAAATGGTTATGTTGGAAAGAGAACGATTAAATAATGAGCGAACTGGCATAATACCTTTAATAGTTTAAACAAACGTGATATGTAATATAAACGATAACATACGGCAGGGCCGGGCCGGATGTCTATAATCGGCCCTAGCCGAATAACGGCCCTCGGGCCAAAGGCCCTCGGGCCGTTATAGCGGCAGCGGGCCGATATATAGACGTCCGGCCCGGCCCTGCCGTATGTTATTGTCTAAATATTACATATCGTTACTATAAATAGTAACAAATTGACGTCACGAGCGGGCCTATATTCGTATCCGCCGGGCCAATATAATCATATTGGCCCCGGGCCGATTTTCTATATCTGAAAAGAATCAGATCGCGCGACGTCAACGTCAATTTGTTACTATTTATAGTAACGATATGTAATATAAACGATAACATACGGCAGAGCCGGGCCGGACGTCTATAATCGGCCCTAGCCGAATAACGGCCCTCTGGCCAAAGGCCCTCGGGCCGTTATAGCGTCAGCGGGCCGATATATAGACGTCCGGCCCGGCCCTGCCGTATGTTATTGTCTAAATATTACATATCGTTACTATAAATAGTAACAAATTGACGTCACGAGCGGGCCGATATTGGTATCCGCCGGGCCAATATAATCATATTGGCCCCTGGCCGATTTTCTATATCTGAAAAGAATCAGATCGCGCGACGTCAACGACGACGACTGACGTAATCACTAGAAAACATGGCGGCGTCAGAAAAAACGCTAGAATCGTTAGCAAATCATTTAATGGATCTCGATGCAATAATAGAGTGTAATGAGACCATAGAAAGGCAGAAGATTACCAACAAAGATACATATGACTTTGTTGAAAGCAAAAAAAATGAGAACACAAGAAAAAAAACGGAATATGATGAACGACATTTCCGGGAATGGCTTACGCTGGAAGATGAAGTGACAGATTTTGAACAAATGGAGCCGGCAGCATTGGATATGTGTATGGCGAGATACTTTTTGAGTGTCAAGAATTGCAAAACAAAGAAAGACCTTGAACCCGGCACTTTAAAGGGAATTCAAGGTAGCATCAAGAGATACCTGTGTGACAAAAACTATGGTGTTGATATTATGACTGATCTGCGGTGAAAGCACTCCAGGAATGTTCTGAGGGCCAAGGCCGTGGACTTGAAAGAAAAGGGACTGGGCAACAAAGCCAAGCGATCCGATCCATTTACACCAAGAGAGATTGACAATCTGTACAAGAAAAAGCTACTTGGTACAGGTATGTTAGCTTGTTCATGCAATCAGCTGATTCCTGTCAAGTTTACTATTTACTGTTGCATAACAACAAGGGAAGTCACTCTGAGTTCTGGAAATTTCGCAACCTCTACATTTCGTACCCGGATTAACTTTAATTGTGACGCATTTAATACAGTCTTAAAGATAAGAAAAACCGTATTATATTGAATTTGTCAATAACATAAAAACGTACATTGTTGTTCCGGATAAGTATTAAACACATTTACTGAGTAAATCTATATATTTAAAATAAATGTACATCTCTAAACTTACTTATAATTGTTTTAGATAAGAGATACTTTCGAGCGTTATACGGTTCCGAAAAATATATAGATAAATATCATACTTGAAAATTAACAACATATTTTGCAGAATCGCCAAAGTCCATTATCAACACACTCTGGTTGAACAACACCCTTTACTTTGGCCTCAGAGGCAGGCAAGAACATATGAACATGCTTTGGGGGGACCTGGAATTAATGCAGACAACAGATGGAACCAGATACGTAGAGTACACAGAGAGAGCCACTAAGACCAGGAAGGGAATAACAGACGATGCACGAATGTTCAAGCCCAAAATCTTTGAGCAACCAGGTAGTAAATGAAGTTGATGTTAACATCAAATTATTGATATGTTATTAATCTTTCTTTACACATGTCTTATATATTGAAAAGAAATTGTAAATTATACTTAAAATGCAATAATGAATAACATTTTATTTAATCTGTATGCTCTTTTGTTAAGTGTAATACATATTGTTTGAAAAACACAATAGGTTTAACATTATTCAATGACTTGAAATAAACAATGTATTTTCAGGAGATGAGAGATGTCCAGTGAAACTATATATGGAATATGAAAGCAGACGCCCACTTACAAGTCTGCGTCCTGACAGTAGGTTTTACCTACGGCCCAGTGATAAAGCCCGAGGTGAGGACCACTTCTGGTTCGTAAATCAGGCCATTGGTAAGAACAAACTTTGCCAGATAGCAAAAAACATGAGTACAACTGCCGGATTCACAGGAAAACATGTAAACCATTCCGGTAGAAAGACATTAGTTACCTCCCTTCTGAATGCAGGGGTTGCACCCACTGAAGTGGTTCAGGTTACCGGGCATAATAACATCATGACACTCAACAGCTATCATAGCTTGAGCATTGACCGGCAACAACAAATGGCTAACATAATTCACAAGAATTGTTCTACAACCACAGTTTCATCTTCTAATGAGCCAGGACCTTCTGGTGACCATGATGACGACATGAGTGATGCTGAACTCCTGCAACTTTCCCAAGAGATGGATCCAGTTGTGGAGCAGACATTAAAACAAATAAACCACTATGAAAATGTACTTGACTTGCAGGTTGTTCACAGTCCAGGTGGCTCATTGTCCATGCAACACCTAAAAACCCCAGGCAAACTGTTTTCGAACTGCACATTTAATGGTGCAGTGAACCTGAATTTTAAGAAATGATAAAAACCTAAAATTTGTGACAGCATGGTGCATATTTGTAGTTTGATTTCCATTTCATTCAGCATATTGCATAATAAATTTGATTAGCACTATCTTTGTTAATTGTTTTATTCATAATATTAATGTCATGTACTTATACAAATTGTCACTGTATTTGCCTTTCTCATTAAATCTGAGATCTTTGTTATGTAATTACAGATTATTACATAAAAGAAACCTAAAAAGCTGTTTGCTGATTTTTGCAAAAAAATAGTTCTTTATTGTTTGTTCCTCTAAATTAATGTTACTAATATAATGAATTTAAATATGAGCATTAATTTTAGTCACAAGTTCCAAGTTTCAAGTTTCAAGTTTTTTATTGGAACATCGGCAAAACGCCTTTGACCATTTACAGAAAAGTAAACAACATATAGTCGAAGTGCATCAGTACAATACAAATACAATCATGTTAATAGACATAAACTACAGTGAAGAGTGTTTAAACATCGTGTACAAAAGTGTATGTATTAAAAACAACGCAATGAGAACAAACAAGTAATAAATAGACAATATATTTAGTGTTTCATAAAATATTTATTAAGAAGCAGCAAATACCTGTAATTTTTCCTCACGGAGTTTCATAGCATCGGTAATGAATCTGGCAACATTGTTAATGACTGTAGTAGTTTGACAAGAGAGAATGTTTTTAAATTTTACTAAATTTGGCCAGTTGGATCGAATACAATATTTTGTTCGAAGATCTTTGTTGATTGAGCAAGTTAGAAAGAAATGATATTCGGATTGAACAGTGTTTGCATTACATAGTTTACATTTGCGTTCATCTCTAGGTATGTTATTATATCTACCAGTCTCTATTTCCAATGTATGGGCGCTAAGTCTAAATCTTGATAACTGATGTTTTTGATTTTTATTATTAATGCAATCTAGATATTTTTCATACACGAATTCCGTCTTAAACATTCTATAGTACTCTAGTTTCGGTTGGTTATTAATTGTAACGTGCCAATTTTGGATAAACTGATCTTTTATTCTCTGGTTAATTTCATTAGAATAATTAAAATTGTCGTTTAAGTTATTGAAATACATTCCGTGTCCTAGTTGTTCTAATGCTTGTTTAACAAATACACACCACAGAGTATTGTTATTGTTATTATCCCTAATAGAATCATTGTAGAGATCACATTGTTCGTTGTAAACAATGTGCATCAAAGATTCGGGTTTTTGTTAATTTTAACCCAATAACTAAGGGCACGTTGCTTGCATATAATAGAGAGAGGAAATCTGCCTAATTCACCTAAGACAGCGGCATTAGAAGTCACATATGATGTCATGTACTTGTATAAATATAATTGCATTTTTTTTAATCGTATATCTTTGTTATGTAATGTCATAGTCTTATGAAATAAATGAAATCAAAAAAAGCTAATAGTCTGTTAATAAATAATTTTTAGCACAGAAATGGTTCTTTAGCGTTTGTTCCTTTTAAATAATATTTTATGATAGAATAATAGAAATATTAGCATTTATTGTATATGTCATGTCATGTACTTGGACTAATATGATTGCCTTTCTTGCTAAATTTGATGTTATTGTTATGTTACTGGTATGTTAGATTTTATATTAAAGAAAGCTAATACCGGTAGTCTGTTAATAAAACATGTTGAGCACAGAAATTGTTCTACACTGTATTGCTTAGTAAATTTTCTAAATTATGACAAACACCTTTACAGTTAAAGCTAATTCCATAACCATCCAAAACGGAGAAAGGTAAACATACCCGAAATACTATTCCAAACACTAAAGTCACGATCCATTAATGTACAGCATTCCGCGCGTGCCTGCTGATCGTTCGAGAACTTGCTAGTAACCATTTTTAACTCTACAATGGCAGCTAACAAAGCACTCGATGTGTTTAACGAACGAAAAATATTTACGTCCATCTTGTCGTGTCCTCTGTGTTAAATTGTCTCCCTTTGCTATAGGTAAAACGGTTTCGTCAAAACGGACACAAGTAAAATGGTTATGTTGGAAAGAGAACGATTAAATAATGAGCGAACTGGCATAATACCTTTAATAGTTTAAACAAACGTGATATGTAATATAAACGATAACATACGTCAGGGCCGGGCCGGATGTCTATAATCGGCCCTAGCCGAATAACGGCCCTCGGGCCAAAGGCCCTCGGGCCGTTATAGCGGCAGCGTGCCGATATATAGACGTCCGGCCCGGCCCTGCCGTATGTTATTGTCTAAGTATCGGCTGCTGGCCGACCATAGACGCCCGGCCCAGCTCTGCCGTTTATTCTTTTAAGGTTATTGATTAGTTGCTGCTTGCCATTATGCGATAATCACCCGAATATGTCCTTAATGGCCTGAGGGCCATAGGCCCGAAAGACATTATGGGCTCGAGGGTTATTATCGCATAATGGTTAGCAGCAACTAATCATTAACGTCTTTAATGCGTTTTTTTTTAGTATAAGTAACATTTTCATGTAATCACGTTTGGTTTAGACGCTAAACGCTTCAATGATACGGGCCGAAAACAATATCGCAGGAGACAAAATGTTCATAAATCGCAAATAATTTAACCCTTAGTTTTCGGTGCAAATTTATGACGTCCTTTAATATTTCTCATCCTACAAGTCAAAGCAACGTTTATAGAAAAGCTGTGTTTCTTCGCTGGCGGTTCAACTCAAGTTTCTCTGCAACCCATGAACCAATGTGAATGACATTTTCTACAGATTAACCAGTATGTCAATGCGCATATAACTATATGTGTGTTGTCCATTTGATGTGCTATATCAAATAATGTGATTAAAACGCAAATCTATTTGTTGTTCGAGTAAAAATCTGTAGTTAAATGAACAGCTTAACAGAGACACCATACAAACGTATATCAGCTTTTAGGGATTTCCTTGCTGAACATTTTAGTGTATAGATTATGTTATTTAGTTCAGGACATTGAGACTACAATCGCAAAATCGAGCCGTAACAAATGCAATAGGCCAGTCGCTTAAGTAAAACTCATCGCTCTCGGTGTACATTACATCATTTCACATTGATTTCTCGAGTTTTCGAAAAGCTTGAATTGTTACTTTGTTTTGTATAAATAAACGCAGAGAAATGGACAGTTTCAGAAATTAAACTGTGCAGATTAATTATTTGGATCTCGAAAGGAATATTGGAACTTGGAAGGATCGATGGATGGACAGTTTAATAATATTTGTTTAAGAACATTTGAGCTGTGCATTGTTCAGTCTTTATGTTCTTGAAATAATTCATTCATAAACATGGAGGTCAGTAGTTGATTAAGCATAAATTTCAGCGTCTAAACACGTTTGATAAATCATGTTAAAAAACAACTCCAACTCGTTGCTTTTTGGCCGATAAAAAACGATAAGTCGAAAAATGTTTCTTAAATATTTGATAATTGCTATACAAAAGGCTGTTAGTAATATGTATTTATAAATAAAACAAAAGGTATCCACATTATAAATCAAACCCATAAAAGACAACAATTTATGCCACTACACAGCCTTACAATCTAGAAAGTTTTTTCCTGATTTAAATATTTCATTAAAATTGTTTATAATACAAACACACGTGTTATATTAATCATCGGATGCATTTGGTTATAAATGATGTCCATTTTGAATAAATTATTCACTATTTCCACCATAGCAAATGACAATTAATATTATTCCATTACACAGTCCTGCGTTCTTTCAATAGTATAGTCATGCAACAACGACCGCAAGTTACAGCTACAATAAGCATGCTACTAATTTATTGGTGTGTCTGATAAATAAGTGTTATTTGATTATTTTCAACGACCAAAGTGAAAGCATGCTAGTATTTTGGTAAACACGCTCATGGTTAAAACGCACCATTTTTCAATTTGAATTGTTCTTAAATGTCGCCGGTATTTGCATAGACGAAATCATTTGTTCAGGTTTGTGTGTTTAATTGCTACAACGAAATCTGTCTTATCTTAAAATAATCACACAATCCTGTCTGTTTACGATAAAACACATACATTTGAATCGTACCACTGTCATAAAAACGTCACGTGGAAGCCTTGTCACATGAGGAGTGTTTGCTTGAAAGTGTAAATTTTATAGCGTTTTAATTTTATCAAGAGATATGACTTCAATTTTTCGATTTAATTCGAAACCGATTTAACCTGTTACTGGTATGATGCAGACAGGATTATCGTAATTAATGGTCCTTTATTTAGGACATTTGATCAATTGCCAATACAAAACAACATAATACAAACAACACAAAACAAACACACAACAAAACACAACTATGATTAAAGCTGGGGTCACTGCATTAGAACATAATGTTTTTGTGTAACCTCTCAGTCGATCATTGAACTTCGCATTTTTATACGGAAATAGTCAAGATCCAGCTTTCAAGGTGATACGTATACGCACAGCATTTATCACATTATGAATCTCCTTCCATGGCTCTATGCATATTAAGGCACTTCACAGTGTCTAATTAAAATGTGAATATGTGAATAAGATTTAGCCATTCAACCAAGTGGCGTCCTCCAATTCTAACTCATCGCGGGGGTTTGAACGTTGCTTTCTAGAATGCATAATCAGAATGTTGCAAAGACACACAATGAGTAAGGAGAGTAATGCCTACCTGCAATTAAACATGTCTCTAGGCTCGAAGCCGTTCAAATGTAATTAGAAGTAAACAGCCATAGTTTTCAATAAGAATTGTAGTTACATCATTTAAGAATATGCGACCTTGATTGCGTGTATGGATTACATTTCAATTTCGCAGATGTGCGTTTGCTGGTTTGTTTAATCGCTGTAACGGTAACCAATTATAGGGGACTTACTTATGCAGGAATTGAGTTTTCTCCCTTTGGACATGTGTTGTTTGTTTAATTGTTATTTTTGTTGCCGTTGCTATTTTGTATGTCGCATTATTTTATCTATCAAATATTTGTACTATACATAATGTTTACCGACGATAATATCTACATTTTTATGCCCCAACTTTCAGAGTGGGGCCATACAGATTTGCCCTTGTCCGTCCCGTCCGTACGTCGGATCTTTGTGTTGCGGTAAGTAAAAAAGCATAACTGCTAGAGTGATTAAACTTTATAAAAATATTTATGAGAACGTGAATGTGTGCAACTTAGTATTTTGGTGGAGATTTGTCAAAAATCATCGGAATTATAGGCCTTATTAGCAATCATTATGTTTTGGACTTAGTCGGGTGTAACTCAAAAAATATAACTGCAAGAGTGATTGAACTGTATATACATATTAATTAGCATGTGAACGTGTGCACCTGCGTATAGAATTTGCATAGGGTTTTGTGACAACCAGCGAGATGTTGGAACATCAATGTCCTTTGGTCACATGTCTAGTTACTATTTTGAAAACAAGTGATTATATGTAAACTACTAATAACAAGTTTAATATGATGTTTATGTTCAACACTTATTATCAAGAGATATTCTCATATTAAATATCTTAGTGTTACACTAACAATGTAAAAATAGATATCTGCACTGTGTTTAGTATGCTGCTTCCT
The DNA here is from genome assembly GCA_027627225.1 of Congeria kusceri. Taxonomy (NCBI): domain Eukaryota; kingdom Metazoa; phylum Mollusca; class Bivalvia; order Myida; family Dreissenidae; genus Congeria; species Congeria kusceri. Next base: position 92,408,713 of record CM051026.1, read on the forward strand.
CCTTATATCGCACACATGTTCAGCAATATTAGAATTATTTGATTTTTAATGTTTATTTAGTTTATGCTAGAGGCTTTGTGTAAGCTTAATTGCTGTAATTGTTGTTGTTGTTTTTGTTGGTGTAGTTAATTAGGTAATTCTCCTTTTATTGTCTATGGCTTGTGTTTTGTCTCTTTTTATCTATATTTTAATTATAATATGACATGTTTCTGTGTGTGTGTCGTATTTGTTTTGTTTAGTGTCCACTCAGTTTAATAAAATAAAAGTATCTTTAACATATGGCGAGGTGCACACGTCTTGTTTTGCTTTCAATGTACTTTCTTATTATATGCATTTCAGTGAAATATATAGTTATATTGGTAAAATAAAATGTAATATTTCCACTTTTGGACCAGTGAAAATGAGTTCACTGCAGTGAAAACAAAACATAAACCGAAATATTTTTCTAAAAATAGCATAGATCTACCAACAGTGGTTTGCCTACCTTGTCAATTATATATTTATTTAAAGTATTTACGTGCATGTGTTTACAGAAATCAGTTTATAAAATTCATCAAAAATATAATGCGGCGATAACGACGAACAAACTATGGCTATTTTCCACCATATTCATGAGTGAAAATTTTATAATCATTTATGACGTCATTTATGTTTGTTAATTTATTGTCCAAAAGCATACAATTAAAAGACAATTTTATTTCACTCGTAGTCATAGCAAATTATATTTTCATTCGTAGCTAATCGATTACAAATATGTCAGATCTTGAGCTTCCTTCTGGCATTAACATAAACACAAAATAGAGAATACATAGAATGACCAGTGAGCTTGCGTATTTCGCTCGCAGTTTTACTCGAATCCGTTCATTATCACAGATTCATTTACGAAGAAATATGCGCACTACTTTGGGTTTGTGAAATGAACAATATAATAATAAGCGGAATTGCAATAACAGATCCGCACGTTTTACACAATATTGTATCGTCTAACTATGCTTGAAATGACTGAAATAATTATTCCCATACCTGATAAGTGATGACAACATGTTCCTGTATGTGAATAGCATACATAAAAACTGAAGTAAAATACTGGAGATGTGAACATCAGAAACAACAGCAATATCAAACAAAGGATAATCCAATAAACGGATCGATCGACCGATCAATCCATCAGTCAACCAAACAGTCAATGAAAGATATACCCATACATAATTTTTTAGTTTAACTATATTATACACAATTGTCGATTAAATTAGTCGGTTGTAGCACACACTTTCATGTCGTCTCACCGAACTGACTTTTGAGAAATAAAGTGAATGTCTTCGTGTATTTCTACTATTGATATCCAATGAATTTCGGCAATTAAAGAGACCGAATAACATATTATATAGCAATTAGGTAATTTAAACATTCTTCGCAAAGGAAGATTATTTATGTTTATTATAAAAAGCTACTTTCACGTTCGTTTTCAGTGAAAATTCAAGGTTAGATGCCAGTAAATAAAATACCCATAGGGTCCCATAATTAAATGGCAAACTTTGAGATTTCAGTTTGTGCAAGCTTGCTGTCATTTCAAAACTGAATCTTTCCCCATCCAAAACTTGCAATATAAATATATGGCATGTTACTTCTAAGAAAATGTGTCTCACCTGATTGAAGACATCGGTAGCAACTAGGGTTTCGGCAGTCATATTTCGACAAATGCCCTATGCCAAAGTAAACACAACCCAAAAGCTCATCTTTCAATGTTGGCCTCCAAAGAAATGCACAAAAATGTTACACACAGAGAACATTAGAAATAACCACAAAGGCCATGTCTGACATTGCTAAATGCTTTTAAAGGCAATATTTAGAATGTAACACAGTGGGAAACACACTGATTTACTGGAATCTAACCTCACTGCAATGTTAAATCAACCATTGCGAACTGTGTAATAAAATAATTATTAGCATTTTTGTAATGCCTCCCCCTTAGACAAAAAAAGCTCAAGCAGACACGATGTCATACTAGAAAAAGCCACAAAACGTGTTCATGTTTTTTATTTTCAGCATATTTTAAACTTCATAACATTCACGTGGACATCTATAAGCAGAATAAAAACAACTGTGTGATGTTTATATAAACAATATAAAGAAAAACATTAAAATATGTACAGTACCCCTATCGAAAATAAGAAAAATACTTTAAAGTTAGTTGTGACCACATAGGTAAAGGGTATAGGTAAATTGAGCCCACTAAAATTATATACATACTTATGCAAATGAAATACGAAAAGAGTATGAACTTTCACCGTCGTATAAAATAAATATTTGTAGCTTAAGTATACACGGGTCGGTTTTGAAAACCTAGTACAGTAACGTGCCAATTGTTGTTTTTAGTACATATCCCAACTGAACATGTCACAAAACTTCATAAGTTCTAATATTCTGATTCCAATAACAGTTTGGTGACTTAAACTATTATTTTAGACAACTGATACAACTAAATACTTAACATTGTTACTATAATTAAGTAATAGAGTCACTCGGAAAGCAGTCTTCAGAGAAAACTATAGTGGATATAAATGCCAATGACCCGTGACATCCAATAACTGAATGAATTATCCAACCATCTTTTAACATAGTATTTATATAAACACATATTGCCGTGCTTGTGTTGCAAAGAATAAAATCATTTAAAATTAATCCTGTAACAACAGTTGTCTACATTAACAAATTACTAAGGGTAAAACGCAAGAAGAACTGAACAGGTTTAAGTTTCTGTTGATCTAGCATATATCTTTATATGTAGTTCAAAAATACATTTATTTCCATTTATATACCATTAAAATAGACTATACATTATTATAATTATACATAAAATACACAATGTTAACAGGAATCATATATTGACAAATAAGCAAAATGTTAAAGAACCCCCTCTAATAACAAATTCTAAACTTTTATAAAATGTGCTTGCAACTTCAAAGTGAATTCTGGACTATTGTTCAAGTGTATGTGACCCTCCAAAATTAATGTCATTGTTGATACAAACAAACAATGCAAAACTATAAACTTTTACCATATCTAAATCGTCTGGAATTATATGCTGATCAATGAAGTATGGAAGGGTGGGTTTAAGAATTGACAACAGTTATTTGTAAAATATGATTTATCCGACATATTAAAACTAACATTGTCACAAACTCTAGTTTATTCAAATTTCTTACTTGATTATGTTGAAATAAATGTTTAGGAGCTTTACATGTGATTTTGGGATTAAATTAAAAACTGAAACACCTAACTTAGTTGCTATTTAACTCAATAGTTACTCAAAGTGTATAAGCAAATTTAAAACAAAATGTTGTAATTGCATGTTGTAGTATTGCAAAAAATATATTTTGCATTTGTATACAATGTATTTAGTCAATTTTGTTGATTTCATAAAGTGAATAATATTTAACCAATATTAAATAATAAATTAACTATGTAATAATTAATTGTGTTCATATAATAATCCATTTAAAAAACTTACTTAAATTTAAGCATGGTAACATTGTATTGCTGTCAAAGCAATATTTTCAAAAATTGTCAATTATTACTATAACTAAAAGATAATACTGAAAAGTGTATATCAAAACTTTTGTCAATAGATCATTAATTTAAAAGTGTTTAATCCAAGGACAGAAGCACTGTAATCTTGATGACTGTTGATGGAAACTCGTCTCGTGCAATATAGTTTCCTGGACGTGTGTGTTCTTGTGAAAACTTGAACTTATGAACTGTTTTGTTTTTCTCAAAAGTCCATGATGATTTGTCTAGAATAAGTTATACATGTTGCCATTGATGTGACATCATGGAACCTAAGCCAGGAAGCTGCAAATACAAATTATTAAGTCTATATTGTATAAGAACAAGTAACTAAAACATGATCATTGTTAACTACATACACTGAGAACATAGCTTCATATATTAGACTTTATATTTCAAAATATGTTTCATTTTGTTCAAATGTGAATTCGTTAACACACACGTTATTGGAATCCGGTGCAATATATACAAATAAAAAGAAATTATAAATAAAAAAAAAAAAAGATATATGTTTCAATAGAAAATGGTATTGAATTTGATCTGAATAAATATAAAATCATATAATTGTATTAATTTACTTAATATTGATATTAATATATTTAAAAAATAAAAAAATTCTACATATAAACAACATTGTCAAACAGACCTGTATGCAATGTGGTGCAAATCAAGCCAGCCTTCTATTGAATTCAACTCATTACATGGAGTTTATGGTTCATGGTATTTCTTGCATTTATAGAACACTATTCATGAGCAGACAGTCTCTATTCTGGCACCGAAGTAGCTAGTAAAGTTCAAAAGAATAAAATGTTCCACATAATGTTGTCACCGATACAAGTCCACGATAGCACTGTGTGTGATGGTAGATATTTTCAGAAATGAAAACAACAACAAATTCCACAGTCCTTCGTAAGGCTTCTACTTCGAGAGATTGTGTAACATAGACACATCGTTAATAATTACACCAGTATAGGGAACGTATCAACACTCTCACTTTGGAAATACGTTCACAAGCCTTTTTGGTGGTTCACTGTTTGCGTTTAGAAAATATAGTTCAGTGATTATAATCTGACAGAGTAAACGATCATAGGCGCTGCCATTTTGATAATCACGAAGCCAACGCGCAATATTTTTTAATTTATGATTATTAAATAAACGTTGATTCTGTCGAATAATTGAAGTTCCTAACCAAAAAGTAAATGTTTCGTTTTAGTTTATAGTTTATTTACAAAATACACGATGTTTATTTATGTAACTTTTTGCGATTATCGTCGTCCGACGGTTATACGAAATATACCGGAAGACACCGATAAGTTACAAACAATGTCGATATTACCCGATTTCATTAGTATGTGACTACCTTAATATGTGTGCCACTTTGCTTATGAATGTGTGCGCATGTGTTTCTACAGAATATGTAGCCGGGCCCGGCAAGCTCAGTTGGTAGTGAACTGGACTGTCAATCCGGGGATCGTGAGTTCGAATCGAAGAACGGCCACATAACTTGTGTGGGGATTGGTCATGAAATTATTTCTACGGCCATTATTCCCCTACCTCTGATTCAAGTAGGGCAGTTGTCAGTTACTGGCATAAGTATGTGCACTCAGTACTGGTGAACCGTAGAGATCGGCTAAGCTTGCCCAGGAAACAGTAGGTTAACGTACCGCCGTGATATGACTGAAATACTGTTAAAAACGGCAAACAATCCAAATAAACAAACAAAACAAACAGAATTTGTATTAAAATAGTAACAAGTAATTAACCAGTGTTGACATTTGCTTCACCAAACACTGACAAATATAGCTTAGGTTGGGTTGCACATATATTGGCCAGTTTTGATGTTTCAGCTGAAGGAAGAGAATTGCCACAAATCAAACGGAATGCTTCTCTGGAGGTCTAGCCTGGTGATAAGCACAGTACACATGATTCTCTGACAATGCCAGTTGGTGAAGATGCATCCGTAATTACCAGCCTATACAGCCTAAACTGCCAACATACTGCTGTATATAAACTATTGACACGAAGATTAATGGAAAAGACGTAAACAAGACACCTTATTGTTTATGCATTGTGTGTTGTCTCAGAGTTGAAAACAGTGAAGGGTGTGGGTTGATTGTGTGTGCCCACAGGGAACCTAATTTTAAAAACAAAATATTTAATTCACTCAAATAATTGCTTTTAATAATTAATTATTTTGTTAAACTGGTGTAAATGGTGTATTTAATTGCATAATTTTGCCACATTTGATAATTATTGTTGAGGCACTGTCTAAATCTAGCTGTCTTATTTTTAACGTGTATGTTAGATTTATTCAGTTTTTTTCCAAAATAGTACACAGTCAAGGTGTTTCGTTCTTTTTGTTTCAGTCAACTATATGTTATAAATGACGAACATATTATAAGACCTTTTGTTACAAATTCCACCTATCGTTAAATACAACTAATCGATGCGATGTTATTAAGTTAGCAAATTTGTAAAGTTAGCACTAATTATAAGAAATAATTGTCTTAATGTTGTGACATATCTATAATATTTATCCTCCATAGAAATTACGAATGTGCAATATACTTATTTACATTACGCTTTTACCAAAACATGTATATGACCATGACTGTTAATTTGATTGTATTTATAAGTATTGCATTCATTATAACGTGATCAAATCTATGTAGGTAAAACATTTTAGTGCTTAGACGATTAAGACTGTACAAATCTTAATACGTATTTGTATTGTCTTGTCTCGTCTTGTTAATTATCCCATATTCAACTAAATTTAAAGCGACTGTTTAGCGCTATTCGAGAGCTATGTTTACATACCAATTTATTCCCCCTATACTTGTTTTAAACTGATTTCAAACGATTATCAAGCGTCCCGGGGAAAGTCTTTTTTATAAAAGAACATTTTCAACTTGATGTTTTAATTCAAAGTGCACATATACATGTTCCTCAAGTACTATGTATAGATGTTTTCAATTTGTGACATGGCTTTACTAGTATTCTAGGTAAGCCCTTTAAATATGCGTTAATGCGTTTGAATCTAATAACGTTGATCACGGGGAGTTTAACAAACGCATCAAGCAAGCCGTATTAACTTAATGTAAGGCACAGTCCACTTTGGCATTTTAATGACGGTGTGATATATTGCCTGAACCAGAAAAACAATTTGTGCAAGGCAGTTCAAGCTAAAACGCACACTACCTTTCCAATTATAATAAAAAATGAATGTAATCCAAATTATAAAAGCACGTTCAGAATTCGACGAAACATTTTTAAAGATTCGAATCGTCGGTAGGTCGTCAGTAACATTTGCAAACACAAAGCTCATTTACAGATAAAAACATGTGATATTGTTGCACTTTCAAATTCCTGGTCTTTTTTTTACATTTTACAAATACACACGTGTATTATCATATTCTAGAAACAGTGTTCATCGATGACACGCGGGCGCGAACATGAGCAGCAGTAGTCAATCTAGTGATGAGCGTATCGGTTCAAAACGGCCAATCGATAAATCGACATAATCGGCAACTTCAACCGATGCGATAATCGTTAATGATAATGCTCGGGCAATGGTTTTCAACCGTTGTCCCGAGGATAAACAACTCCAATCGTTCGTTCCGGTACACACATTCGGGTAAACCCATTATATATGGCAAATGGCTCTTTACCCAATGACGGTTATGTAAGGGTCGACCGCCTCCACTCATTCATCTGTAAGGTTTTATGACCTTCATCCGGTTTTAAAAACACATGTGCGATGTGTCTCCGGATTAACACAAACAGGTTACAATTCTGCTAAACTACCACTGACATAAAATGTCCGAAAATTTAGATTAATTAATTATGGGTTAAATCATGATAATTTATTTGTGATAATTATTTTGGCCAAAAAAGTAAGCGTCCGAAATTTATAGTGGTCGGAAAACTTAAAGATTTTACGGTATGGTACGTTAATTGTTAGACCAACTGCTTTAGGTTTGGAATTTAAGAATGTAAAAGTCATTTCTCAAACATTGAAGTGTGTATGCACAATTACCTACACAAATTATTTTCAAAATTTGCGGATAGTAGAGACAATTTAACTTGAATGCAGACGGATAACATACACATGACGAAGGAAACACTAAAATATTGAAAACATCAAAGATACGATTGTCGACGTTGGCATCTTTTTTCATTTTTGTCTAACCTAAAACAATTGCCGGGTCAATAAATAAACATATATTTGACTTCTCATTAATATTTAATCTATTTTAAATCGAAGAATACGGTAATAAATAGTATCGGTATGTACTAATTTATGTCAATATATTTTGTAAAATCCTATTTACACTCTTTAAGGAAAACATAATATTAAAAATGTGTGGCCACTGGGGACAAACGTACAAAGTTTATCACTGAACTTTGAAAAAATCCCCTCCTCCCCGGAAGTTGTATTTTGATTTAAAAAGAGACATAGGTTTGCCAAATATGGTAGAGTGCCAAGCGGGGCTTATACCAGTAATATATAAATTCGCAATGTCGTGTAATGCTATTATCTTTAAACTTAGGGTCTACTGAATCTAAATGCAATTAACATCATATTGAACATGGCTTTAATTAAACAAAACCATCAACAACAAAAACAACACTACAAGCACTAATAATAATAGTAATAATAATAAGAATAATAATACAATTATTATAATACATTTATAATGCTACTCCTTAGACAAGAGAACAACTCAACGCTATATTAAATAAGGAATCTTACCTGCGAGCACACTCGGCCGCCTGTGATTACCCAATGCACAGCGCACTAGAGCAGGCCGGTTTACATAGTAGTCAGGTAATATGATAACCACTTGCTTTGTTCTGCAGGTTTTAAATTTGCAAATGGTTTGAACGAACAAGTCTGTTTAAGTAGCCGTATACGGTGGTAATATTTTCATCAGAAATGATTGCAATGACGCAAAGGGAATGTCCGCGGTATGCGACAGGTAATTGAAATCAACTGAAGCGAGGCCTGCGGTGTTAGCCAGGTGCTCTTTCTGCTGGAAGCATTGCACGTCAACCTATAATGGAGTATGATCAGTAGTATGTGCTGAGGCGATGTATGGCTGCTTTGACATTGCCTTAACCTATCTCTTTTCCGGTTGTTTGTAGAGTGCTCGTTTTGCTTTTGGAATTCAAGATGCCCCAGTTAATAATTTGCAGAGAGAACCATTTTCTGCGCTGAATGCATAAGACCACATTGCTTCAACAAATATGGCCATATTGCGTCAAAGGGACATGTTCACATATTTTTGAAATAAATGCCATTAAACGGATTAACTGGACAAATTAAAGCACCAAAAATAAAGAGCTCAGGTATTATAACAAGAAAAACATGAAATAGAGAATATAACAAATATTGCCTCCATTGGGGTTCGGAGATACGACCTCCGGATTAAAAGTCTGACCCGCGTACCTCACGACCAGTTAGATGTATATACTTATTCGTGTCTTGTTTACTGTATTTAATTGTTTTAAGTGTTTTCAACAATTTCAACTGATGATTCCTCATTACTGAAGCAGTTTTTTCCAATCTGTGACAAAAACCGTTTGGAAATTTGTCAATATGTCAAAACGTGAAGAGATGCCTTTAATCATAAAATTGTTTAAAATCAGTGTGTAACTGAGTAAACTAAACTGGTTTCCTTGCATTTGAAACGTTCATATTCTGTTCTCAGTTTACGTTGTTCAAAAGATTGCAGCCGTGATAGAGATGTGATACCCTATTAGTATTAGTAGTAGTAATAATTATGATATGTGCTTAATCATAAAATGTACAATTAAGAACTGTTTTGAAATTAAGACTATAATTAATTTATATTCAAGAACTAATTTCTTATTGATACAGATTTGAACGTCAACATATTGCGTTTTGTTTTTATGTGTGTCAGATTTTTAGGGAAATCCTAGTACATACTCCAAAAATAATGTTGAGGGATTGTTTAATTTCAAGCGTTAAAATTCTACGGTGTGCATTTTGTTCAACATGAGCATAGTTTTTGTTAAACAAGCGTGTTTATCTATGATACGGAAAATAATAACAAAAATATTGACCAGATTACTATGAAATCTCAAATTTAAAACAAAACAATCAATACCCGTAAACATGACTAACAAGTGTACTGATTAGGTTAATGACAAGCCGATTGAAGTTTGTAAGCTACCTCGTTCCCCATATGCACAAGAAAGACAGTTTAAAATTAAATTACCCATCATTTTGATGAAAACACAGTGAATCTTAGAACAGAGAGCAAATGTTATTAATATAATTAATTTTTATTAATTTAAATAAGTACAAACAATTCAAAGATATGACACTGAAATAATACGGAAAGGGTTTGCATGCTTTACATTAACAACAAAACAAACAGTTTATGGTCGTATTTTATGGTACGTTGATATGACACAATATTATGCTATATTGTTACAACTCGAGTGTTTTGCATCGAAAAAGAGCAATAACTGTTTATTTTAGGTAGTAGTAACAGTATTGGCAACAGTAGTAGTAGCAGTAGAAGCAGCAGTAGTAGTAGTATAAGTACTAGTAAAAGTATAAGTAGTAGAAGTAGTAGTAGTAGTAGAAGTAGTAGTAGTAGTAGTAGTAGTAGTAGTAGTAGTAGTAGTAGTAGTAGTAGTAGTAGTAGTAATAGTAGTAGTAGTAGTAGTAGTTGTTGTTGTTGTTGTAGTAGTAGTAGTAGAAGTAGTAGTAGTAGTAGTAGTAGTAGTAGTAGTAGTGGTAGTAGTGGTAGTAATAGAAGTAGTAGTAGTAGTGGTAGTAGTAGAGGTAGTAATAGTAGTAGTAATGACAGTAGC